>CM054061.1:300127645-300327810 GCA_028641055.1 Alopecurus myosuroides
AGGATTGTGGAGACCATATCACACAGAGGTTTCAACTGATCTACTATTTCCACCATCTTTTTAGATATTTCCACCCTATCAAATTTCAATGGTTTTGTTTGCATGGCATGATATCTTTGTGGCGTATTTGATGGCCAGGCACCACAGAGAAATCGCCGTCCATTCCTTGCCATGTTGGAGGTTTCCAACATGTCGGAGTCAGCATCATGTTCTCGAACAGACGGGAAAGAGTAGCATGGAAAGTGTTTACCGATAGTGTGTGCGGTTCTGCGGGCACAGGAGACGACCTTTGTCATGCACCCACTGTCAACCTCCGGGATAGCCCGGTTGGTGGGCGATGGTGGTGCGGAAGTGATCTCACGCCGGCCGCACAAGCGAACGCTTGAGAGGCATCCTTGTTTGCCAACATGTTCTTGTTCATCAGGATCACCACGGCCAGCATCATGCCTGCAGCACGAGCGAAGGAGAGGGAGGCATCCTTTCTTGCCACCATCTTCTTGATCTTCTGGACCACAATGGCTATCATCACGCGAGCATGAGCAGAGCTTGAGTTTGTTGGCAGCAGCCCTGGCAGTGTGCCGAGCATTGAGGACGAGACCACCGATGCAGCCCTTGTCCTCAAGGTTCGCGGCATGGTAGGTGCCGTCGAGCGCGTCCTGGATGCGGAAGTAGTCCAGCTCGTCAAGGACGTCATCGGCCCCGTACGCCAACTCCCGCAGCTTGTGCAGCAGCTCCTTGAGTGCAGCGCTACGGATGTCCTTGCCTTGAGCATTGTCGAGCATCGCCTGCGCGTAGAGCAGCTGCATCTTGAGGGCATCGATGTTGGGGCCGAGCCCGGCGGTGGCAGCCCACGACTCCAGCAAGCCGTCTATGACAGGGGCCAGCGCCTTGCCAACCACCCACCGTGCTGCATCCACGGCGGCGTCCATCGTAACCTCTGAAACCATTTGTGCAGATATCGTTAGGCTAGGCTAAACCATTTATTTTCGATTACAGGCATATAGCCCTGCTTTATATAGAAAGCAGAACAGTTTTACAAGTTTGAAAAACCAACCGGCTACTCCAACGCAAACTTACAAGTTTTAGCAACACTCCCCCAAACGAGGCAACTCCATCTACAAAAAACAGACTCCTAGCGGACTGAAGACACAAGAAACAAAAGGAAAATACATCAAGCATTTGTTGAATTTTTTTTTTTTGAACACTGGTATGACCCCGAAGGGTCCCGAAGCTGCATTCATTCAAAAGCGGTGGGCTTACAGATTACGCAAGGGACCTCCACAAGAAAGAGAATTACAACACAGTCCCCTACATTTACTAAAAGGACCCTATAATAGAAATGCCAAAAGCAATCGAGTCCTGCAGATTCTTCTCCACCGACGACGACGAGCTCGGCTTCACGGCCACCTACGCCACATCTGGGGACGGCACCACTTGGACGCAGGCAAGCGCTTCGCGCCGCCACAGAACTCCAGAAGACCCTCCACAGAGGCACATCCGGGGACGGAGGGAGAAACGGAGATGGAACCAGCACCAGGCTGGTACCAGAGCTCTCGGGGGCCGCCCTATGGCCATTAAAGTCAGCAGCGGGGCAGCTCGACGCCACCACAGATGAACTCCAGGTTGCAGCTGAAACCTCCTCCTTCACACCTCTACCTTCTCCACCTTGAAGATCTGGAGAGGTCGGGCAAGGAGCACGGCACCCATCGAGCTTATTGAAGGGAGACACCGGCTCCGCCCCCTCCAGCTTTCCGCGGCACCACGCCGCCACCGCCGGAGATTGCGCCGCCGCAAGCCAGCAGATGCCGCTCGGAAGCATCCACGGCGAGCTCAAAACCGGCATAAAGCCACACGTCCAAAGAGGCAAACCTAAAACTAACCTACCAGTACTATGTACAGAGAAGGCCAACCACCGGGGAGGAAGAAGGAGCGGGGCGGCAACAGGCCTGGGAAGACGACTCTCAAGGAGGCAAACGGGGAGAAGCATTTGTTGAATTAAGTTGGGCCATCAGCTTCCTAGCCAGATCCGTCACCGACTAAAACAACTGCTGGTCCTTCTTGCTAGGCTAATCGATTTGTGCTGTGAAAACTTGGTCCATATAAAAGTTTTAAAAAATATAACTAAATTAGGTAAAAATCTTGTTAGTGCAAGTTAGGATGAAGAATTCATGATGGACCCTAATGCTAAACGCATGTTAGTCAGTAATTAATTGTGCTATAGCCTAGAGGTGGAGTAGCATGAAAAAAGAAGCACGTACATCTAAGTATCCCCGTACTGCACTGCGAAGGGGTTGAGCTGCCAAGGAAGAATGCCGGAGCCTCTATTTCTCTTGTTTCTGGCGAGGAAACGTGGAAGTAATTTTTTTTTTTTTGTACGAGAATGGGCTTTTTCCTTCGAGGAAATGAGAAAACAGTCTGGTGAATTGTGTAGGGAAGCGGAGAGACTGAGAAAGATGTGTTGAAGCACTGGGAGGAGGGAGTATTTATAGCAAATCTGAGTGGTTTTTGAGATGCCAAAAGAAGAAGAAGTAAGCAGTTTCAAGCCAACTCACTCCAACGGTACAACCCAACGGATAGGACCAACTACGTAGAATAATCACAGCCAAGACCTGGCTTCAGATCTCGCGCTTGGTCGCTTAGTTGGTTTCAGTAAACAAATCGTTACGGTCTGAAGACTTCCTCGCGCGGCGGCCATGGCCTTCCGATCGAGTCCGCAAGTTTATTGAGCCCCTTGCCGCTTCCCGGGGACTGACCATAAGTATCTACGTACTACTATCTAGAAATGTGGTCTGCAGCTGCAAGTGGATCCGATCAATGAATCTCTGCGGGCAAGCACCGTTGCAAGTCAATACCCTCGACCGATCTGATGAGCTAAACCAATCTCTTAAGGCTAGGCAAGTACCCAGTGGCCTGAGAAATATAAACAAGACTCCGTCGGCCTCAGATCTCGCGCTCGTAGCCGGTGGCGTCGTGGTGTTCAGCGGCGGAGCCAGAAATTGAGACGGACGTGGATGTGGGTGGGGGCGAAAACATAAGGTGTTAAAAAATTTAGCCGAAAAAAACGATTGTATTCAAATATTTGTAACTCATAAAGTACATTACACTACAGGAATCGCTCAAGAGGCTAACGGCCAAATAGTACGCCGACGATAAATTGTCGGGGCCGTCGGTGTACTTAGCTCCAGGGGTCAGCCTGACAACGTGGCGTCGTGATTGTTGGGAGCCCCCAATTTAGTTGTGGGTGTGTGCTCCAAGATTGTTTGTAAAGAATTCGATTCCTCTCTCAAAGGGGATCAACAGTGGAAGGTTTCTAGGCCTTTCTGGCGGGGTTCATCGGAGAATAGGGTGAGTCCTTTGTGACGTTGAGTAGGCCTTTGTTGCGAGCTCACGGCCCTCCAATGAGACGTACTCCCTTAACAAGGAGGAACTCGGGAATACATCACGTCCATCCGTGTGCTTCATATCGGTTACCTCGTTCCCTTCCTCCTTTACTCGTGCTTGTATTGTAATTGTGCTTGTTCTTATCATATAGGTAAATTCACGGTAGTTGCATTATCTAGAGAATTTACCTTTATGTCAAGCCTAATTGTAAAGAAAAAATTAAAATTGGTCGTAGCACCTATTCACCCCCCTCTAGGTGCCCATAATTTACTTTCAGGTTATCCTTATGGCACCCAAACTCCTAAACTGCTTGGAGTAGGGGTTTTCTCTCATTATATCCACAACCTTACGGACAACCTGTTGGTCTAGTTCCTTGGTGGCTTCCTTGCGATGGATCAAAGTTGTACCGTTGTCGTAGAAGTATAGTTGTAGATGTTCCGGTCGAGAGCCTGGTCCGAACGAATGCACTTTATGGTACAACGAGCCTTGCGCCCGGAATGTGTATACCCCAGATTTCATATTTGTGCAGTCATTGTCGAGATTGACGTTGAGGGTTGTGAATGAGAAGTGGCCGTTGAAGAATCGTATGCTCTCTCGAAACTGTCGACATTCCGTATTAGTGCAAGTCCATAGCCTCATCAGCTCCGGGATAGGCTCTCGTTCAGCCAGCTGGATTTGTCCGCTTCGACAGCACAAACCGGGGGTCTCATGCTCAAACTTCTTGGCATGTGAGTGATTGCAGTTGGGGACTTGCTGTAGTATGTGTGTGCTACCTGGAAGGTTTGAGTACACAAAGTCGAATGGATCAATATCACCCTCACCGGATGAGTCCATCGGTGTATTGAGGTCCACGTCATCATCATCGAAACCTAAATGCATAGGAAGTCAAATCGTTATGTTCATATTTAACTCGCAAACGAGAGGGGCGATTGAAAGGCTGGCATAATTACCTTCACGGGCATACATGTTACACTCCTTGTCCACTATGTCGTCGGATATGGTATTCTCGTCCATGATACCACTAATGATGGCCTCCATGTAGCCTACAACACCCTCGATTTGGTAAGTATTATCATTAATGCGCCATGACATAAATAATAAAGGGATTAAAGACAGTATGTTACCAATGGTTCTGATGGTATACTCTGGCGTGCTTGTTGAAAGTGAAGCAATTCCCTCTCCGGCCGGTGATTGACGTGGGGATGATTCCTAGACCTATCGGGTGAGCCTACCCGGTCTAAGGCCCAAGACCTAGGCCCAAAGACAGGTGATATTCCGCGGTTCTAGAAGACCCAACAGAAGCCCACCCGTAAGACTTGCGGGTCAAGACAAGAACTCCTATACGTAGTCTACTAGGACCCCCTCCTGGCTGCATATATAAAGCCAGGAGGGAGGAGAGAAAGGGTAATCAAATCTAGACACGAGAAGAGGAAAATACAAGCCACAACTAGACTAGACAATACACGGGATACCCCGTACACACCACCCATGGCATCGCCATTGTAACATCTCGACTATCTCGTCATAATACAGATCAGACAAGAAGGAGTAAGAGTTTTACCTCTACGAGGGTCCCGAACCTGGGTAAATCTTGCTCCTTGTTAGCCGTCGAGATCACCAGCGCGTACATCATTCCTCTACTCAAAACCCTACCGGATCACCGGAGGGATTTGTCGACACGACTAATCGACAACTGGCGCCGTGTGTGGGAACGACACGCGCTGGATCTACGGTCCCGCCGGCCTCATCTATATCAAGCTTCGGGTCCTTGACCCCCACGGATTCGATCTACTTCGGCTCCTTCAACTTCATCGAGCACTCGCCAGCATCCGCACAACCTTCTTCATCTACATCAACATCGTTCTTCACACGCAGATTGCAGGATAGCAGCAACATACATATTGCGGACGCCATCAACGTCGACTCGAAAGTCATGTGGAAAATTACTTCGGTGAAAAGATGAGAAATCAAATTATCTATCAGATCCAAAAATAATCGGCGAATTCCAACGGTTAGATATCCGTGGATGACCCGAACACTCAAGCCCCGTCAGACTCTGACGGAACTCCGCGCGACTTTGAGAAAACAATTCTCACAGTCGACTCGCACATCAATTCGAAGATCACACCGTTGAACAGATTCGGAATACAATACCGCACCACTCCGTCTTTTTTGATTCTATTCAAACGGTTAGATCTCCATCAGCGGCTCGCGCACTGCGACATGTTTTGAATCTCTACGAGTTCGCGAATTCAAATCACGGATCCAGATCCTATTTCGGCAATTTGTGAGTCGACACAAAAACCAAGCAACATCAACAAAACATGGCGACTCACCATACTAGTGCCTGGGGGCTCGACATCAACATTGCCCTCCGTGTACACACAACAAACATCGCGACTCCGCCACGTCGACTCGGTCTGTCCCGTCGAATCCTTCGAGCAAACATCGCGACTCCGCCGCGTCGATTCGGTCCGCCGCGTCGAGTCCTTCGGGAAAACATCGCGACTCCGCTGCGTCGACTCGGTCCGCCGCGTTGGGTCATTCGGATAAACATCGCGACTCCGCCACGTCGACTCGGTCCGCCGCGTCGAGTCCTTCGCGCAAACATCGTGACTCCGCTGCGTCGACTCGGTCCGCCGCGTCGAGTCCTTCGGACAAACATCGTGACTCCGCCACGTCGACTCGGTCCGTCGTGTTGAGTCCTTCAGGTAAACATCGCGACTCCTCCACATCGACTCGGTCCGCCGCGTCGAGTCCTTCGGGTAAACATCGCGACTCCGCCTCGTCGAGTCCTTCGGACAAACATCGCGACTCCGCCACGTTGACTCGGTCCGCCGCGTCGAGTCCTTCGGGTAAACATCGCGACTCCACCGCGTCGAGTCCTTCGGACAAACATCGCGCCGCGTTGACTCGGTCCTCTGTGTCGAGTCCTTCGGACAAACATCGCGACTCCGCCGTGTCGACTCGGATCGCTGCGTCGAGTCCTTCGGGAAGCATCGCGACTCCACCGCATCGACTCAGTCCGCCTCGTCGGGTCCTTCCGGAAAACATTGCGACTCCGGCGCACAACTCCGCTACATCGAATCCTCTCGACTAAGCGTCTCGGGGGTTGTCCTTCGCCGCAGCCACACTCGTTGCTCGGGGGTCTGTGCTGCAAAGTAGACGCACTCGAGAATCCGCCGCAGCCGCACTCGACACTCGGGGGCTGAGGTGCGAAATAGCCGCACTCGACACACGAGTCCGGTTCATCGATTCCGGCGATGTTTGTCGACTCCGTCACTCGGCACCGCCTCGTCGACTACGGCAGTGTCATACGAAGATAGGTTCCTCTCATACGAGTCGACAAATTTATCTTTTTATGTTTATAATCTGTTGTGGAGCTACACCTGACACTCGGGGGGCTGCGCCCCGCAAACTACATGAACACTCGAGACCCGTCATGCTGCGTGTTACACTACCACATTTACACACTACAACCCGAGTAGCTGATACTGCCTGACGTCGACCGTTGACTCCGACCCGGTTTGCAGCAGCAACTGACAGGTCGGCAAGAAGTATAGACAATGGCTGTCAGGCTAACGAAAGGGCACAACGTACGATGCAAAAGTGTCGCGTAGGGTCAAATCATCGCCTACCAACAAACCATACTCGACTATGCGAGTCGATAGATTGTTGGTTCACAACCAAGATTAACCCGAGCAATAATTTGTTCTGTACATTTTGCTAGATACAGCACTACTGTTACATTATTTAAGCACATCTGATTATATGGCTGCAACTTCAACGCAGGAACCACAACGTCGGCTGCAACTTCGACAGTGGACACATATCCTCCGCTTGGAGTCGACACATATCCTCCGCTCGGAGTTGACAGTCGACACATATACTCTGCTCGGAGTCGACAGTCGACGCAATCCTCGCTCGGAGTCGACACATATCCTTCGCTCGGAGTCGACAGTCGACTCATATCCTCTGCTCGGAGTCGACTGTCGACTCATATCCTCCGCTCGGAGTCGACAGTCGACTCATATCCTCCGCTCGGAGTCGACAGTCGGTAGTTGACACAGATCCTCCGCTCGGAGTCGACACATACCCTCCTCCGGGAGTCGACGCATGTCCTCCTCCGCGAGCCAACAGAAGACAAGCACAAGGGCTTAGCTTCAGAACAACTTGAGCCTATGCCCGACTCTGCAGTCGAGCATAGCCTCGAGGGCTACTCCCATCGGAAGCACTGTCGTGCACCCGATAAATCGAAGAAGCAACGTTGAAATATCTTTGAGTCTATGCCCGATTACAAATAATCGCACATAGACTCGGGGGCTACTCCCATCGGGAGCGTTGGCCGCGCACCCAATGAGCGCTGGCCGCGCAACCGACGAGCGCTACACGCGCACTCGACGTACTACCGCGTCGGAAGCATCTAACACGCTGGCCGCGATCTGAGGAGCTCTGTCAGATTTCTTCATACAGCTCCTTATTGTGCTCGTACAAACCGCATATAAACTCGGATGAAGAAAAACAAAACATCAAACTTGTCCGTCTCGACAAGACGCATACGACAACGAGGGCCAATTCATGAAATCAAAACATCTTCAAGAATTTTCGGGTCCATCTTCTTGTATGGACTCGGTGGCTGAGCGTCCGCGTCAACTACACGACTTTCACGTCGTCATGCGACTCTGCCACGTCCTCGTCGACTACACGACTTTCGCGTCGACTCCGTCCACCATGTTGAGTATATCTCCACCGCATCGACTCCGTCCGCCGTGTCGAGTACATCTCCACCGCGTCGACGCCGTCCGCCTCGTCAACTACACGCCTTTCTCGTAGACTCCGTCCGCCGTGTCGAGCACATCTCCACCTCGACGACTCCGCCACGTCCCATCGGGAGGCAGAACGAGTGCTAAGTGCACCATGACATCACGCGACTATCAGCCAGCAGACTTATTTATCTTCGGAATCTTCAAACAAAAAGGCACTCGCCACGCAGCAGGGAGAAGATTGTGAGTATGCGGCTCCCGCAAAAAACACGACTCCGCACTATGATGTACAAACACATCACTCGAAACAAAAGACAGCACTTGCTGCGCATCCAAAAGAAAACCGCGAGTCCCTAACACGAATTTACTTTCGTACGGGCCCCGCGCGTTCTGCCCCACTTCGTCACGTCCCATCGGGGCAGGCGAGTGCAGGCAAGTGCACGGTGACGTCATTAAGTACCTCACGACACGAAAATTCTTTCGTATGAGCATCGAGACGCGAAATTTCTTTCGCATAAGCACCCTGACACGAATTTACTTTCGTATGGGCATTCTAACACGAAATCTCTTTCGTATAAAGACACTGACACAAAAATCTTTTTTGTGTAAAACTTCATAACGCAAAATCTCTTTCGCACAAGACCAAGGAAAAGAGGTATGATCTCACTCGAAGATATGCAGAAAGCGGCACTTATAGTGCGACCAAGGTACAATCGCGAGTATGCGGCTCCCGCAACTCTACCTCAAGATGTACTTACACATCTTTCTTATCCTAGATCGTTCGACCGATTAGGCACATCCGGATGACGTATTATTTTGAGTACGAAGGTAAGACCCAAGGATCTCTCATGTGGGCATGGAATCGCACTCAAGCTGCGTCCTCCAGTAAACTTTTCGTATCAACAACACGAAGAAAAATCCTAGCGGACGCGCCGGGTACCCCTTTAGGTTAAGTTCGACTCGGTAAGACCTCCACAGCCCAGTCGCAACGACCACCTCGCCGGATTCGAGTCGGAGGTCTCGAATTTGTGTAGGCCGGAACCGTTTTTGCCCTAGATGCAATTAATTGGCCCTGATCTTTCGTGAGAGTCAAGCGACTGAGTCACATCCTTCTGCGAAAACAGCCAACACAAGGCACATTTATCACTCGATGCTCGAGTACATAAGCGCGTCGCGCATAGGGTATACGCCCTCAAAACCAGGCGATTGAATGACCAGTCGAAGAATCCAAGAACAAACTTTGAGTGCTTACCCGACTGTTCTCAGTCGAATAAACACTCGGGGGCTACTGACGCGGGGATGATTCCTGGACCTATCGGGTGAGCCTAGGCCCAAAGACAGGTGATATCCCGCGATTCTAGAAGTCCCAACAGAAGCCCACCCGCAAGACTTGCGGGTCAAGACAAAAACTTCTATACGTAGTCTACTAGGACCTCCCTCCTGGCTGCATATATAAAGCCAGGAGGGAGGAGAGAAAGGGGAATCGAATCTAGACACGAGAAGAGGAAGATACAAGCCACAACTAGACTAGACAATACACGGGATACTCCGTACACACCAACATGGCATCGCTATTGTAACATCTCGACTATCTCGTCATAATACAGATCGGACAAGCAGGAGTAAGGGTTTTACCTCTACGAGGGCCCCGAACCTGAGTAAATCTTGCTCCTTGTTAGCCGTCGAGATCACCAGCGCGTACATCGTACCTCTACTCGAAACCCTACCGGATCACCCGAGTGATTTGTCGACACGACTAATCGACAATGATCCATGTGTGCTCAATGCTAGGTGAAAGTAAAGTATGGGCACCTAGAGGGAGGGGTGAATAGGTGCTACGACCAATTTTAATTTTTCTCTTACAATTTGGCTTGACAAGAAGGTAAATTCTCTAGATAGTGCGGCTACGGTGAATTTACCTATATGACAAGGATAATGAGAAACACAATGCAAGCAATAAGTAAAGAGTGAGGGAACGAGATAACCAAAGTGAAGCACACGGAGACACGATGTATTTCCGAGTTCCTCCTTGTTAAGGGAGTACGTCTTGTTGGAGGGGTGTGAGCTCGCCACAAAGGCCTACTCAACGCCACAAAGGCCTCACCCTATTCTCCGATGAACTTCCACCACGAAGGCCTAGTTCACCTCTCACTATTGAACCCCTTTGAGGCGGGGATCGAATCCTTTACAAACACTTGGGGCACACACCCACAACTTAATTGGGGGCTCCCAAATCTTCTTGAATCACCAACAAGTATCAAGATGCCTAGGTTCTCCACAATAGGAAACCCTAGGCTAGATCCCTCAAGCTAGAGAGGGGGAAATGAAGAACGGCTCGGTGAAGATGTAGATCGGGGCCTTCTCCTTCAATCCTCCAAAGATCTTCAATATTGGGTGGAGGGATTGGGAGTTATGAGGGATTTGGTGAGTTCTTAAATGCTCATAAATGCTAAGGGGAAGAACTAGATCTTGGGGAAGAAGAGGAGGGGTATTTATAGCCCCTCATCACAACTAGTCGTTGTGCAGGATTTTGGGACCGGAATATCTGGTCCAAGTTTGGACCGGAATATCCGGTCAACTTCTCTTCGCGAAATCCAGTTGACTTGAACCGGATTATCAGGTTGCCCCGGAATAATCCGGTTCAAATAATCCGGCTCGTTGCTGTGAGGCGCAGGCAATTGTACCGGATATTCCGGCTCCTCCGGAATAATCCGGTACGAATAATCCGGCTCACTGCTGTGAGCAAATCTTCCAGTCCTTAGCCATTTTCGAACAACATCACCAACAACCGGAATATTCGGTCCGATATGAATAATCCGGATCAGATAATCCGGCTCATCTCTGTCCGGAAAATGGCTCAGAATTTCCCAGACCGGAATATCCGGCTCCTCCGAATAATCCGGTTCCAAATAATCCGGCTCATCTCTATGAGCAAACTGGCCCAGAATTTTTCCAGACCGGAATATCCGGCTCCTCCGAATAATCCGGTTCCACATAATCCGGTTGGGTTCTGTCCCAAAACTCTCAGGCCAAACTTCACCGACTTTTTCGGTGATCGATGCCGATGATAAGTATAACACCAGCACGCTCGAACACCTCGATAAATAGTGTACTTAGTATTGTTAACTAACACACAAAACATCGGGAAAACGAAATGCACTTTCAAAGGCCTTTGTGGCGTTGAGTAGGCCTTTGTGGCGAGCTCACACCCCTCCAACGAGACGTACTCCCTTAACAAGGAGGAACTCGGAAATACATCGTGTCTCCGTGTGCTTCACTTTGGTTATCTCGTTCCCTCACTCTCTTTACTTATTTCTTGCATTGTGTTTCTCATTATCCTTGTCATATAGGTAAATTCACCGTAGCCGCACTATCTAGAGAATTTACCTTCTTGTCAAGCCAAATTGTAAGAGAAAAATTAAAATTGGTCGTAGCACCTATTCACCCCCCTCTAGGTGCCCATACTTTACTTTCAATTGGTATCAGAGCCTCGGCTCTTGTATCGGGCTTAACCGCCTAAGAGTTTAAGTATGGGAGATGATTTGGATACCGAACCGTCCGTTGGCAAGGTGACCATGGATGATCTCAATGCCTTGAGAAATTCATTGACCTCATCCATAGACACCAAATTTGATGAGTTGCGTCAACTCATGGCACAACTCCTCAAAGCCAAAGGACCGGAGGTAGTCGAATCTTCTCTTCCGGAAGTTAATCCGGAGGGTGCCAAGAATGGGGTAGATGGTGATCCACTTAAAAATGCTTCCGCCGAACAATCCGCTAAGTCGGGTAAGGAAGGAGGTGGAGGATTTCATGCCGTTCCCGGAAGTTATTCTCCCGATCCTCCCGTTCCTCGTCCCCATATAATCCCTATAGGAGATCCACCTAAAATTGATGCTTTTTCTTTTCGTGAATGGCAATACTACATGGAGACTCACTTGAACTCTTCTTGTATAGATCTTTGGAGGATCACTCGTGACGGATACAAGCCATTTGATCCCAAGAACATCAAAAGAAGAGAAGCCGTAGATTGCCAACTCAACTACACCACCTTGTCCATTCTTCAACAAGCCGTGGGTCCCAACCACATGCCGCATCTTCAACATTTCTCCACCGCCAAAGAAACATGGGATGCACTAGTCATCATGTTCGTTGGGAATGAGAGCATGCAAAGAAATCGTTATGATGCCTTGACCAATGAGGCCGAAGGATTTTTCATGCGTGATGGAGAAGATCATGTTGACATGTATCAAAGACTCAAAACTCTCGCCACTGCCTTCTCTAGTGCGGGTGCCAAGTATATTGACGATGCTTGGATCAAGAGAAAGTACATGATTTCCGTGATGCCATTTGAGGGCACGGACTTGAAGAGCATTCAAGGAAGACATGATTTCTCCTCCATGAACTCAACTCAAGTGATGCAAGAATTGTGCTCCTACAAGGTGAAAACCAAGAATTCTCTTGACAACCGTGCTAGGGCCATTGGAATGCACCAAGGAGCATCCGTTGCTTTGAAGGCCAAGGCTTTGTCAAGAGAGGTTGAGAATGAAGAAGAGGGAGATGAGGTATTGCCTCCTTTGAAGGAACAAGACTATGATCCCGTTCTAAAGGATCTCATTGCTCTTACCGTGCAAAAGTTTTGGATCAATCCTCCCAAGGGAAAGAGATTTGTTGAGGAGAAGACAAGGTCTCGGTATGGAAATGATGGGGATCAAAAACTGAGGTCTTGCTTCAATCGTCAAGATAAGCATCCCTTCATTGCGGAGTTCCCTTATGAGAATAGAGAGCTTCATAGTGGCAAGCTCATTCGCAAGGACAAGTCCAAGGTTGAGTACAAGAAACCTCATTTCAAGAAGAAGCCTTTCAACAAGAAGTCTCCCACCAAGTTTGTGCTCTTTACTTAAGAGGAATATGATTCCGGGAGTGATGATGAAGAAGAAACCACAAGTGAAGTGACCTCTCTAGTTATTGCTTCTACTCCATCATCTTGATCCCTCTTTGAATCCCCCAATGACGATCTTCCTCAACGCAATGCCAAGTGCTTCATGGCCAAGGCCACGGAGGTATCACCTTCCCCCAACTCTAAGACCCCTAGTGAACTTGAACATCTTGCTAGTCTTAGAGAAGAAGAAGAAATGGTCTCCTTGGACCATTTTATGTCTAACATGCAAGGGGAGACCAAGAAGTACGTTGAGTATCTCATGAGGCAATTGGGAGAGGCCCAAGATGCTCTTGAGAAGAAAGGTGAGATTGAGAGAAGGGATGCGGATGAAATTGCATCTCTCTCTATGACTCTTGAGGAAGAGCATGATGGTAGAGTTTCTCTAGAAGATGAACTTGAATCTATTGAGTTAACTCATAATGAACTAGTCTCTAACATCACTAAGGAACGTGATCTTGCTATTGTTAAATATAAAAAGGCTAAAAAGGATAAGGTCGAGTTTGGGGTTGGTCATGGTAAACTAAAACCGAGGAGTTTGAAAAGCTAACCAAGGCTCACAAAGCTTTGAAAAGCTAACACTCATCCCTCAAAGAGTTGCATGAACAACTCCAAACTCAACTTAATCAACCTAACCATCCTAGCACCTCTACTTCTTCTTGTGATCATGCAAATATTATTGAGGAAAATGCTAGGTTGAAGGATGAGCTAGCAAGGCTCAAGGGCAAAGGCACACATGTTGAAAAGGTTGTATCTCCTACCCCACAAGTGGTTGCCCCGTGCTCTAATGTGGTCATTGTTAGACCACAATTGAGTGCTCCAAGGCAACAAGTGGGCAAGCATGGTCTTGGCTATGTAGCCAAGAAGAAGAACAAGAAGAAGACCCACAATGGTGCTTCGGGTGACATTGTCATTAGGGACAACCCTACCCCTAGCACACCCGCTCAAGCAAACAATGTAGCTTCGAGTAGTAGTGTCATTAGGGACAACACTACTCGTAGCACATCCGCGGGAACTAACAATCCACACCATTTCTTATATGTTGATTATTATGGTGTTGTGCAAGCTAAATATGTTGGTCCTATTGAGGGTTTCATTGACTATACTATTTGGGTTCCAAAGACCCTTGTTGCTAATAGGAAAGGACCCATCTCGGGTCCTAACTCTAGTCAATGATCTCTTGCAGGGCTATGCTTCCGGTGGGACTAAATGGATTCTCGATAGTGGATGCACTAATCATATGACCGGAAGCAAAGAGCTTGTGACGGAGTTGTGACCAAATGACATCCAAGCAACCGTCACTTATGGAGACTCGTCCAAGTCTAAGGTATCCGGGTTCGGCAAGGTTGTGGTGTCTCCCGATATAACTATTGTGAACGTCATGCTTGTCGAATCCCTTGGTTACAATTTACTTTCCGTCCGCTCTCTTGGAAAGATGGCTTTTTCCGTCTTTTTCGATGGTGATATTGTGGTCCTTTTGAGGAGCAAGACTCTTGACGTCGCTCACGTGGGACATGTTGAAAATGAGTTGTTCGTGGTGGACTTTTCGAAGTCAACCAACTCTCAAGCAATGTGTCTTTTCGGGAAGGCGGACTTGGGATGGTTGTGGCATCGCCGCCTATCCCATGTCAACATGAGAACTTTGCAAAGTCTTCACAAAGGTGGCCTTATTGTCGGACTAAAAGAAAATGTTTCCTTTGCAAAGGATCGCGTTTGTAGGTCGTGTGTTGAAGGGAAGATGCATGACATCGTGCACAAGGCCAAGACTATTATCTCATCAAAGAGGATCTTGGAGCTTCTCCATGTTGATCTCTTTGGTGACGTGCCCGAGGCAAGTCTTGGTGGCAAGAAGTATTGCTTGGTGATTGTCGATGATTATTCAAGATACACTTGGGTTTATTTCTTCAAGTGCAAGAGTGAAACTCAACAAACCATCATCGACTTCTCCAATGAAGTGCAACGTCAACACAATGTGCAAATCATGGCTATTAGGAGTGATAATGGCTCGGAGTTCAAGAACTATACATTGAATGAATTCCTTAGTGAAGAAGGCATTCGTCATCAATACTCCGCCACTTACACTCCTCAACAAAATGGTGTTGCTGAAAGAAAGAATCGCACCCTCTTGGATATGGCAAGGACCATGTTGGCGGAGTACTCTTTTCCCCAATATTTATGGGCCGAGGCCATATCCACCGCATGCCACTTCTCCAACCGCCTCTACATCCACTAGGTTGTAAGTGCTTTTATTTGATCAAGGGTGTTAGGTTGTCTAAATTTCAACCCAAATCTATTGAGGGTATCTTTGTTGGTTACGGTGCCGAATCCCACACTTATAGAGTCTATGGCAAAGCCTCCGGATTGTCATAGAATCTTGTAGTGTGGTTTTCGACGAAAATGATGGCTCCCAAGTGGAGCAATTCCATGTTTCTAATGTAGATGTTGAAATACCTCAAGAAGCCATAGGAAGGATGGGTGTGGGATTTTTCCGCCCCATCGAGGGACACCTTATGGCGACTCGAGAAGGACTATGCTCTAGTTAAGTGGAGCCCTCCTCTACAATAGAAGAACAAGCCAAGGAGCCAACTATTACACCTAACAAAGAACATGTTCAAGACCCTCCTCTCATTGATCAAGTAGACTCCGCAAGTCGTACCCACTCCTCTCACTAATGCGAGTCAAAGTCAAGGCCAAGATCAACCATCCTCTCCTCAAGTTGAAGCAAGTGTTGAAGATATTGTTGATGATGATGATGATGATCAAGGCCAAGTTGGTCAAGATGGGGACCCAAATGATCAAGATGATCAAGTGATCCCTCCTCGCAATAATGAGGAGATCGAAGCCCGTCGTGTCAAAAGGATAAGAAGAGCTTTGAAGCAAATTGATGCTCGAGACAACAAGGTCTTGGAAGATGTTCAAACTCGAAGATCCACAAGAAGGCAATTGACACATTTTTGTGAGCATCAAGCTCATATCTCTATGGTGGAGCCTAAGAAAGTGTATGAAGCTCTTGAGGACTCCGATTGGGTTGAAGCTATGCATGATGAGCTCAATAACTTTGAGCGCAACAAAGTTTGGAGATTGGTTGAGAAGCCCAAAGATTGCCACAATGTTATTGGCACTAAGTGGATTTTCAAGAACAAGCAAGATGAGCATGGCATTTTTATTAGGAACAAGGCAAGATTGGTTGCTCAAGGTTACACTCAAGTTGAAGGCATTGACTTTGATGAAACCTACGCATCCGTGACTCTCCTTGAGTCCATCCGTATCCTCCTTGCTTGTGCATCCTCTCATAATTTCAAATTGCAACAAATGGATGTGAAAAGTGCTTTCATGAATGGTCCACTAAAAGAGGAGGTATATGTTAAGCAAACTCCGGGGTTCGAGAATATAAACTTTCCTAACCACGTTTACAAACTTGACAAGGCTCTCTATGGTCTCAAACAAGCACCTCGTGCTTGGTATGAGCACCTTAGGGAGTTGTTAGATGATTGTGGTTTAGAAGTTGGGAAGATTGACCCCACTCTCTTCACCAAGAGAGTAAAGGGAGAGCTTTTCATATGCCAACTCTATGTGGACGATATCATCTTTGGCTCAACTAACCAAGCTTTCAATAATGAGTTATCTAAGCTTATGACTGACAGGTTCGAGATGTCTATGATGGGAGAGCTTAAATTCTTCCTTGGCTTTGAGATCAAGTAATTGGCCCGTGGGACTTTCATTTCTCAAGCCAACTATACCCAAGACATGATCAAGAGGTTTAACTTCCAAGATGCAAAGATCAAGACCTCTCCTATGCAAGTCAAGTGCCACTTATCACGTAATCCAAAGGGGAGTAAGGATGTGGATCAAAAGCTTTATCGTTCTATGATTGGTTCTTTGCTCTATATTTGTGCATCTCGGCCCGATATCGTTTTGAGTGTAGGTGTGTGTGCAAGGTATCAAGCGGCTCCTAAGGATATCCATTTGATGGCGGTCCATAGTATCTTTCGTTATTTTGTTCATACCCCAAGATTTGGTTTGTGGTACCCAAAGGGGGCACAATTTTCTCTCAATGGATATACAGACTCCAATTGGGCGGGTGATCAAGATGATAGGAAGTCTACTTCCGGGGCTTGCCAATTTCTTGGTAGGTCCCTAGTGAGTTGGTCCTCCAAGAAGCAAAATTGCATATCTCTCTCCACCGCCGAAGCCGAGTATGTTGCCGCCGCAAGTGCATGCACTCAATTGTTATGGATGAGTCAAACTCTCAAGGAATATGGAGTTCATTTGTATAAGGTGCCTCTTTTGTGTGACAATGAAAGTGCCATCAAAATTGCATACCATCCGGTGCAACATACAAGGACCAAACACATTGAGATCCGCCACCACTTCATCCATGACCATGTGGCAAGAGGAGACATTGCACTATCTTATGTGCCCACCAAGGACAATCTTGCGGATATTTTCACGAAGCCACTTGATGATGCAAGATTCTTGTTCTTGAGGAATGAACTAAATGTGATTGATTCTAGGAGTTTGACTTCAAGATCTTGCACACACCCCTATAGACGAAACGTGTTTGAGCTTAGATGTAGGCATTGACATAGGGGGAGTGTTATCCTAACACATTGGGTTCTCCCTCCCCCCATTATGCCCATAGCAAATATTCATTGCAATCTCTCTTTTTCTAATGTTGAATTGTGAGCTTCAATGTTGAGTAATGGCAATGCACCCAAGATACATCTTCGCGGTGGCATACCATGAACTCTTACATGGTGGCTTAGGCCACCAAACTCTTCCTATTCGAAGAGTTGGATCTTAGTTGGGTTTTATTTGATATTTCATTTCATTTCTTGTTTCTCCCTCTAAGTGTTCTTTCGTAGGAAAATCCCACTCAATTGGTATTATGTTTGTTTGGTTCTTACTTTTGAGAGGGATAAGTACTACTATAAGTTCGGTATTACTAAACCTAAGCCATTCTATCACAAAGCCATCTTCTTCTAGCACTTGTGTCGTCCGTTGAAACGAGGAAATTTCGAATCAGTAGGCAGCCGGAATTTTCGGTCTAGTTTTGGACCGGAATATCCGGTTGTACCGGAATATCCGGTTCAGCGAAAGTGACTTATCTAGGAGACGAACGGGGAAGAGGCAGTTCGTGCATTTTCTTCCCCAACTCCTCTCCTCCACCCCCAACCGCCGCCGCACCGATTCTTGGCCTCCCGGGCCGATTCCTCCGCGGGATCTTCAAGCTTTGGCTCAGATCTGCTTCTCCTCGTACTTGGGAGCGTTTCCATCCAAGCATCGTTGTCCATGGATTCTGGTAAAGTTCAATCTCGTTGAATCTTGGTGCTATAACCATACCACTCCATGGATCTGAGTTTTTGTTGTCAATGCTTGGTAGAAATTGTTCCCTAGGGTACCCATTGCATGCTAGTTACAATAGATTAGATTCACTTGTCACCGATCTACTTTTGAACTCTAGATTGAGATTGTGAGTGTGATGTTTTCGCTGTACCGGAATATCCGGTCCACGATTGAACCGGAATATCCGGTTGTACCGGAATATCCGGTTCAGTTCTGAACCGGAATATCCGGCTGTTTCCTGTAACTTTCGAGAACAGCTCACAAATAATCCTTGCTAGATTTCAACCTAGATTACTACTTGGAATCTTCTCTATTGTTTGAATGCTTGCTTTTCATCCGTTGCTTGACATAAGTGCACTCATCCCTATTGCTATCCTTCCATTGTCTCGTTTCAGAGGTGGTGGTTCTGACAAGCGTGCTAGCAAGCGCGCCAAGCAGGTTTCTGTTAAACCCAAGAGGAAGGCTCGGCCCAATTATAAGACCGACATCTCTGTTCCGGATTTCTCTGTGCTCAGGCAGAAGGATGTCTACCTCGCTCCTCGTGTTGCTAATATTGATCCTCGATTCTGGAACTTGGAGCAGTCCTACATTTATGCTGATATCTACTGTGACTTCCGTTTCCCTATCCGAGAGATGCACCCCTTTGACTTTGCTGCTATCAAGGAGAAGGAGGAGTTTGTTGATGCCGCTAGTATTGTTGAGAGGTTCGGGCTTGTGAAGCTCATGGAGACCAAGTGCAACTACAACACCCAGCTCATCATGCAGTTCATGTCTACTTTGGTGTTCAGTGATGATCATGTGTGCTGTCTCAAGTGGATGACTGAGTCCACTCCTTGTGAGGTTTCCTTTACCAGATTTGCTCGTCTTCTTGGGTACTCTTACAGCTCTCATCCTCCTGTTGGTCGCCGTGTGCACGAGGTGGATAGACCTCGGAGGGAGAGGTACATGGCTGAGTTATATGCTCCTGGATTCACTGTTAGGGGCAATGAGGGACTTCTTCCCCTCTATGATCAGCTGATGCGTATCTTCAGATCTTTCCTTGTGCCAAGTGGAGGTAATAATGATGCTCTCACCACTCCTATATGCAACCTTCTGATTCTGGCTAAGGAGTGCATGGCTGATGAGTATCTGACTGCCTCATACTATGTGGATGTTATGGACATCATATTTCACGAGCTGTACACTTCTATGATTGGTGGAAACACCATCCCCTATGGTCCTTATATCATGATGCTCATCAAGCATGCGATGCAGAGGGAGTTTGAGGAGCTACCTATGGTTGAGCACAAGGTCAAGAAGCTGTACATCAAGAGGAAGAAGAAGACCACTCCTTCTGCTCAGGATGCTCCTTTTGAGGGTGGTTCCTCTATGGGAGGTCCCTCCACTAGTACTCAGCCTGCGTCCACTCCTGGTTCTAGCACTTTGCGCCATGTCAGGAAGCTTTCTTGGTTTCAGCGAAATGTGCTCTACATGAAGGTGGACATCCACAAGGAGCAGTATAGAGCCTATTGCAGAGACACAGCCATGGATAGCACCCAGAGTCAGATTCTTCACCACGTGAGTGGTGCTACTGGTGATCTGCCTACTCCTTGTGTTCCTCAGTCCTTCACTGCTTGGTCTGCTGAGGATAGCACTCCTTGGGAGCGCATTGAGGAGGCTCTCTTGGTTACTCAGGCTTCTACCTCCGGGGCTGCTTATGATGATGAGGAGGATGATGATGAGGCCATTGATGATGAGCATGAGGTACAGGGAGAGTCCGAGACGTCTGCTGGTGAGTCTTCTGATCACTCTGATGCTTAGACCGTGTTTGGGACGTTAGTTTAGTTATTTCTCTCCTTTTTTGTGTCTCGATGCCAAATGGGGAGAAGTAGCTACTAGACTACGGGATTTGCATGGGTTCGGGCACAAGCGTATGCTTTTATCATTTCTTGAGAGCTTGTGTCCTTTTAGTTTCTTCGTTTTCGTGAACCTTTTGTCTCGTTTAAAACTATGTGTGTGTTATTGTGTGTGAGACTTGGTTGGTCATGTTGGATATTATCATGGATTATCTATGTTAGTGGATATATGGTTATCTATCTTATATTATGAGGATATTATCTATTGTTGTGCGTGGTTATTCTTGGTTATCTTATCTTCGCACAAGGTATATACTTCTATCTTATCCTCATCATATTTGTGATATTGTTACTTTGGCATGTTTGTTACTAGTTGGAAATTACTCCCCGTATATTATTGCATCTATTTGCATTTGAGGCAAACAAAAGATATGCATAGAGATAGGGGGAGACATTTCCATTTTTGTTTCAAACATGTTCGTGTCAAGGTTTTATTGCAAATCTTAGTATTGTCATCTAACACCAAAAATGGGGAGATTGAAAGTGCATTTCGTTTTCCCGATGTTTTGTGTGTTAGTTAACAATACTAAGTACACTATTTATCGAGGTGTTCGAGCGTGCAGGTGTTATACTTATCATCGGCATCGATCACCGAAAAAGTCGGTGAAGTTTGGCCTGAGAGTTTTGGGACAGAACCCAACCGGATTATGTGGAACTGGATTATTCGGAGGAGCCGGATATTCCGGTCTGGAAAATTCTGGGCCAGTTTGCTCACAGAGATGAGCCGGATTATTTGGAACCGGATTATTCGGAGGAGCCGGATATTCCGGTCTAGGAAATTCTGGGCCATTTTCCGGACAGAGATGAGCCGGATTATTTGATCCGGATTATTCATCTCGGACCAGATATTCCGGTTGTTGGTAATGCTGTTCGAAAATGGCTAAGGACTGGAAGATTTGCTCACAGCAGTGAGCCGGATTATTCGTACCGGATTATTCCGGAGGAGCCGGAATATCCGGTACAATTGCCTGCGCCTCACAGCAACGAGCCGGATTATTTCAACCGAATTATTCCGAGGCAACCGGATAATCCGGTTCAAGTCAACTGTATTTCACGAAGAGAAGCTGGCCAGATATTCCGGCCCAAACTTGGACAGGATATTCCGGTCCCAAAATCCTGCACAACGACTAGTTGTGAGGAGGGGCTATAAATACCCCTCCTCTTCTTCCCCAAGATCTAGTTCTTCCACTTAGCATTTATGATCATTTAAGAACTCACCAAATCCCTTATAACTCCCAATCCCTCCACCCAATCTTGAAGATCTTTGGAGGATTGAAGGAGAAGGCCCCGATCTACATCTTCACCGAGCTGTTCTTCATTTCCCCTCTCTAGCTTGAGGGATCTAGCCTAGGGTTTCCTATTGTGGAGAACCTAGGCATCTTGATACTTGTTGGTGATTCAAGAAGATTTGGGAGCCCCCAATTAAGTTGTGGGTGTGTGCCCCAAGTGTTTGTAAAGGATTCGATCCCCGCCTCAAAGGGGTTCAATAGTGAGAGGTGAACTAGGCCTTCGCGACGGAAGTTCATCGGAGAATAGGGTGAGGCCTTTGTGGCGTTGAGTAGAACTTTGTGGCGAGCTCACACCCCTCCAACGAGACGTACTCCCTTAACAAGGAGGAACTCAGAAATACATCGTGTCTCCGTGTGCTTCACTTTGGTTATCTCGTTCCCTCACTCTCTTTACTTATTGCTTGCATTGTGTTTCTCATTATCCTTGTCATATAGGTAAATTCAACGTAGCCGCACTATCTAGAGAATTTACCTTCTTGTCAAGCCAAATTGTAAGAGAAAAATTAAAATTGGTCGTAGCACCTATTCACCCCCCTCTAGGTGCCCATCCTTTACTTTCACTAGGTTTATCGTAGGTAAATTTGATGCATTTGGGAACGGCATCACGATTGACTGAGCGCACAGAGTGTTCCTCTTAGCCGCAGCGTTTGCGTTGCGCTGAGCTAGCAGTTTTGCCTTCTCCTCTTCAGATTTGTTTTGCCTATATGTATGTCGTCGTGCATTCTCTTCTTGCATTTCTCTATGGATATGTTTTTCCTGTTAGCTCTTCTCTGTATGTTCCTTTCATCTTCCGTTTTCTTTTGCCAAGATGTTCTTCTACATGCATTAATCTCCTCCTTTTGCTCGTCTGTCAAATTATTTCGCCTAGCTCTATCACGTTCACGTCTTGCTTGATTTTTGTCTTCTGAAGTGCTTAGAATTGGTTGCTTTTGCTCTGCCATTACCAGAGACTTTTTTCCGATCGGGAGGCATCGCTGCAAAGGGTTTTGCTCTTCTTGAGTGTTATCTTATAACCCTCGGACCTGGGAGATCTATCTCTGAACTCAGCGCAGGACGCTGTACGTATATACAGGTTGAAGTTGTTGCTAAAATCTGACGTATTGGGCTCCCCCCGAGTAGAATCGGACCAGATCAGGGCTCCATACACGGTAAGGACTCTTTCCCTTTTCCTTTTCCATAATGCTTAGACATCGATCCTGACTCGGAGACGGTACGAACTCAAGAAAATTATCGACAGGGCTTTCGACTCAATCAGGTTTCGTACAGACGGAAAGGATTCGAAAAAATTAGCGTTCCTCTCACGTACTCTCTCTCTATATATGTAATCCTATCGGCACACACACTGAACGCACCCGCACTCCATGCTTTCACCTGCACGGTGCAGAGCTTGGGTACGAGGTCCCCGAAGGCCTCGTTGGCGTCACTGAGGAAGTGCATCATGGCGGTGCCGAGGAAGACGCCTCCGGCGAACTGCGTGTCCAGCGCCAGGAACGGCTCGCTCCACCGCATGAAGTAGGGGGAAATGCCGCCGGCCAGAGTGGCGAGGAACACCACGGCCAGGCAGCATAGCTTCGCCACCACCGGCCCAGACGTCCCCAGGTCACGCTTCGCGCCGCCGTCTCCGTCCGCGTCCGTGTCTCCTCCGTCGCCATGGGCCCAGGCCGCGCTGGCGGTCGCGCAGAGCCACGATATGAGGAGGAGTCGCCTCCGCCGCCATACGCCACCGGACAGAGTGGCGAGGAACACCACGGCCAGGCCCCGGCGCCCCAGGTCAGGCTTGACGCCGCCGTCTCCGTCCGCGTCCGCGTCGCCTCCGCCGCCATGGGCCCAGGCCGTGCCGGCGGTCGCGTAGAGCCACAGTATGAGGAGGAGGTGGAGGCGGGAGCTGGTGACCCGGGCCATGCCCTTGGACTTGTCTTTGCGGCGGAAGGGGAAGGGTAGGGGAGGCAGAATCAGAGGACGGGGAGTTCGTCGAGGAAGGAGGAGGCGAGCCGAGCACGGCGACATGGTTGTGGAGGAGCTCGAGGGCCTGCTAGCCATGGCGCCTTGGCGGAGGGATCCTTGCCGATGTGAGCTCGTGAGGAGGTGAGGTAGGAGTTGGAGGGAGTTCACGAGCTGCACGGCGGCGCTGACAGGAGAAGATAGGAAACGAGTGGTGTGCGTGCGTGCCTGGGTGTTATATTTTAAATTTTCAAAAGGGCTAAAACGCAAAAGACGACATACAACCACCACCTGAAGGCCTATTGTTTAGTAGAGATTTACTAGTACTCTCTTGGTCCCAAATTAATTGTCTTAAAGTTGGACAAAGTGAGTGCATCTAGACATACTTTAGTGTTAGATACATTCGCCTCTGTCCAACTTTGAGACAATTAATTTGGACCGAGGGACTACAATAAAGGGTTATTTAACAGGTGCCCTCAGTTGGTACCACGACCTCAGTTTTGCCCCTAGCGCCGAATCGACCTCAGTTTTGCTCCTAGTCTGTGCGCAAGAACTCGTTTCGCTGCTCCCACCGTAACTTTCTGCCCCCGTTAGGATGCTGACTTGTGGGACCCATCATAGAACCGTTGGCGCGGCCTGTGGGCCCCAGCTGTTGAGCGTTGGCGCGGCTTGTGTGCCCCAGCTGTTGACCGTTGGCCCGGTTTGTGGGCCCCAGCTGTTGACCGTTGCTTGCGGCCGGCGGTTTAAAAGCGGCGGAGCTCGCGGCGGTGATCAGAAAAATCAGCCCAGCTCCGCTTCTTCTCCGGCAGCGCGTCACGTTCTTCTCCGGCGGCATGTCGACCTCTGCTTCCGAATCCCACTCTAAATGGTCGTGCTTCGGGCCTGTTCCGCTGGGAAGATGCCCTGACTGCCAACGGACGGCGCCCCTGTAGCGGCGGGTCACCGGGAGCGACAAGAACGGAAACTGCGGGCGCGAGTATGTGAAATGCAAGAGCAAATAACGGATTGGGGAGGTGAGATCTGTGTTCCCCCTGTCAATTTCGTTTTTTTTCCTCAATTTTCAGCCGATTTGGGTTTTCGTATTTGCAGGATCTTCTTCCATGTGACCATTTCGAGTGGCTTAGGATTACATAAAGAGGATTCAAAAGGAGGACAAAAAAAGGTGCCCAATTTGCTACCGGCGGTGGAGCAATTGGGATCTGCTACGGTGCATAATGGGGTGCAGAAGGACGAGTTGAAGAAGATGGCCAAAACAGCCGGAGACGCTTGTCGATCTAAAGAAGCTGAGCAATATGCTGGCTGAAATTTTTTATTTATGTGCAATTGTTCTTGGAATTGTGTATTTGCAGATCATTAGTCAAAAATAATGTAGTTAGTGTTGTAGTTAGCTTCATATGGTCAATTTGTGTATGGCTAAGATTTAAAATAAATGCGTCAGAAATCCAGCCCTGATTTGGTTTGTTTTAGTTCGTATGTTCAGTTTTCAGTTTAGTTCAGTTTTCAGTGTTCATATGTACAGGTTCATCGTTCAGTTCAGTTCAGTTCAGCTTCAGTGTTCAGTTCAGATTCAGTTCAGGATAAAAGGGCAGGCCCATCTAAAACCAAGACATGCCCAATGTTAAATGAGGCCCAATATATACTAGCAGGGACAAACAGTGGACAAAAATAATTTAAACATTGGACAAATATAATTTTAACATTTGGACAAATATAATTTAAAATTTTGGACAAATCTAATTTAGACATTTGGACAAATATAATTTAAACATTCAGACAAATATAATTTAAACATTCGGACTAACATTCGGACAAATATAATTTAAACATTGAGTTCATTTGGAAAAATATAATTAAACATAACTTCATTGGCAAACATAATTAAACAGTGGACATATATATATATGGGTAATCATTGGCCCCACTTTACATATATTTAGTGGGGCCCGTCGGACATTACATCTATTAGAAAAAAGGGGCCCTAGCCCTAAACCCTAACCGCCTGCGGAATTCATGCGGGCGCCCTTCCCGCCGTCCGTCCAACCGCCGGGGGTTGGCCTACTTCTTCCACTCCGCCGCCCTCATCTCGATCTCATTCTTGATCCGGGCGCGGCGGTTCTCCTCCCGCATCCTCTCCTCGTCGTTCTCATGGGCCCTCTTGATGCGGGCCCAGAGAGCCTTCTCCTCCACCTCGAGCTCCTTCTTCTCCAGCCGCTCCTGTTTCTTGAGGCGGCGGTTCTTCGTCTTGGGGGAGAGGTTCTCGGCGTGCTCGACGCTCTCGGGGTCGGATGACGGCGATCGCTCCCGTTCGGGAGATTCGACGGGCACGAGGCCCGTCTCCTCCGGCGTCCAATCGGGCTCGTACTAAGGCCGAGCCTTGGGGTGGTTGTCCTCGTCGGAGACAGACTCGGGGCTTGAAGGGATAGAGTAGGAATACATGGTGTTCGGGGTTTGAAGGGAGAGAAGGCAAAGGGGCTGGAGAGGGATGAGAAGATGGAGGACGAGTGAAATAGGCTATTTAAAGACACGATGTGACGTGAATTAATTGGGTAGATGAAGCAAACCGTGTGAAAACGTTGGATGCAGTGTAGAACAGTCGATGCATGGTCAAAGCGGTGTAGAACAGGCGTAGGCGTAGGACAGCTAGTGATACGGAGTATGAGCGTACGCATTAGGCAGTCAGAGTGATTCGACGTTGCATGCGTGTATTAAAGAGGTGAACAGAAGAAATCCAAAGTCTCACACCAAATCCTGCCTCGCTGCATGCGTTGATGCGTATCTTCTGAAAACGAGGCTACGTGGAGGGCTACGTCGCTGCAAATGCGACGCGACTCGTGTTTCTGAAACGAGGCGTGGCTGCAAATGTGACGCGACGTTTACTCTTTTCTTCTTCTGCCACGTTGTTTACTCTGAAAAAACGAGGCGTACATGCACCGGGCTGGTGAACGGGGCCCCACTAGACAATGTCCGTTGTTGCATGCAGTTACATTGAGACAAAACACCCAGTCCATGCACCGCGTCATTTTCGATCGTTTGATCGTAAGGAACGGTGCAGATCCAGTCCATGCATGCAAACTACGGCGGCAACGGCCTGCAGACGCTAAGACGAGTGCTTCTCTGTGCGGGAATGGGATCCTCTGACTTTAGGTCACTGACAAATGGAGCCCATCACACACCGGACCCACGTGTCATGGGAGAAAGTAAGAGAACGTAAGGTGGGCAAAGTAAGAGGATCTGGTTCCCTCTGTTTTTACGACATGTACAATAGTGTAGACGGGTGCTGTCTGCACTACTCGGCCATGTCACTTCTAGACATTTTTAGAGATAGTTGGTACATACAAAGCACACATCACACCTATACAAACATGGTATGGCACCCCCTAACTTGTGTTGGGATCCATACGCTCTGTAGCCCCCCTCCCGGTGAAACCCTAGACCCGCTGGAGAAATACATGACTTATATGGAAACACGCGGTAACTGCGTCGAAAGGGGGTAGCAATGTGGAACTATTTTCTTGGTTGTTCTAGTATAGCCCATAGGAACACAAAACAAAAATGTAGAACCCACCTCTTCGGAAGATTCATGATGTTTGGTCCGATACAGGAGTTTCACCCTATAAGCGCTCACGAGAGAGTAGTGGATGCCGGTGAAGCGGGTCACACTCCGGAGAGCAATATTTGACATCCAAAGCACACAACACACCTATACTAACATGGTACGGCACCCCCTAGCTTGTGTTGGGATCCAGACGCTCCGTAGCCCCCTCCCGGTGAAACCCTAGACCCGCTGGAGAAATACCGGAGTTATACGGAAACACGCGGTAACGGCGTCGAAAGGGGGTAGCAATGTGGAACTATTTGCTTGGTTGTGCTAGGATAGCCCATATGAACACAAAACAAAAAGGTAGAACCCATCTCTTCGGAAGATTCACGATGTTTCGTCCGATATAGGAGTTTCACCCTATAAGCACTCACGAGAGAGAAGTGGATGCCGGTGAAGCGGATCACACCCGGAGAGCAATCTTTGACATCCAACACACACAACACACCTATACAAACATGTTATGGCACCCCCTAGCTTGTGTTGGGATCTAGACGCTCCGTAGCCCCCTCCCGATGAAACCCTAGACCCGCTGGAGAAATGCCGGAGTTATACGGAAACACGCGGTAACGGCGTCGAAAGGGGGTAGCAATGTGGAACTATTTGCTTGGTTGTGCTAGGATAGCCCATAGGAACACAAAACAAAAAAGTAGAACCCACTTCTTCGGAAGATTCACGATATTTCGTCCGATACAGGAGTTTCACCCTATAAGTGCTAACGAGAGAGAAGTGGATGCCGGTGAAGCGGGTCACACCCCGGAGAGCAATATTTGACATCAAAAGCACACAACACACCTATACTAATATGGTATGGAACCCCCTAGCTTGTGTTGGGATCCATACGCTCCGTAGCCCCCCTCCCGGTGAAACCCTAGACCGGATGGAGAAATACCGGACTTATACGGAAACACGCGGTAACGGCGTCGAAAGGGGGTAGCAATGTGGAACTATTTGCTTGGTTGTGCTAGGATAGCCCATAGGAACACAAAACAAAAAGGTAGAACCCACCTCTTCGGAAGATTCACGATGTTTCGTCCGATATATGAGTTTCACCCTATAAGCGCTCACGAGAGAGAAGTGGATGCCGGTGAAGCGGGTTACACCCCGGAGAGCAATCTTTGATGTCCAAAGCACACAAAACACCTATACTAACATGGTATGGCACCCCCTAGCTTGTGTTGGGATCCAGACGCTCCGTAGCCCCCCTCCCGGTGAAACCCTACCCGCTGGAGAAATACCGGACTTATACGGAAACACGGGGTAACGGCATCGAAAAGGGGTAGCAATGTGGAACTATTTGCTTGGTTGTGTTAGGATAGACCATAGGAACACAAAACAAAAAGGTAGAACCCACCTCTTCGGAAGATTCACAATGTTTCCACCTCATATTCTTTGAAATCTCTACTACTGTATTCAAGGAATCACATTTTAGTGAAGGCTTTCGTTCTAATGTTTATAAATCCTATTTATATTTTTCCTAGACTTGTATTCGATCTATATAATGTAATTCCGAAGCCTGAAAATTTATTGGATGAATATTCATATTATTTATTTTCTTTTGAATAATAATGGTTTTAATCGAAAATCGTAAATAAACAAGTTTAAAACATCAAAATGAAAAAATAACTTTGGATCTTTCTTAGTCCCACCAAAATGAAGCTTTGGTGAGATTTTGACCTTATTTCATCTCCAAAGGTTTGAAACTCATCTCATTTTCTTGAACTCTCTACTAGTCTGTTCAAGATATCACATATTAGACAAGGCTTTTTCGTTCCATTCTTTATAAGACAGGTTTATATTTTTTTTCTCGTTACTATATGACATAACAATACTATTTGCGTCGGATTTATATTTTTTCGATTTTTTTGAATTATTTATGCTCATTTCAAGCTTGGTCAACTCCCTGTTTGACCCAACCGAAAAGCTTCTAGAAAAATACCCAGAGATTCGACCTGGGCTGTTGGATCGACGCCTTCTAGAAACAATCTTGCATCGGACGGATGCGCTCGTAGCCACAGCGATCCGCGAGACGCTCATTCTGCGCTCGGATTGGTTGGTCCATTGGCGACAGGGATCGATGGTTTCTATCTGTTCTACATATGATTTCTTTTCTATTAAGTATTAAACCATGTTATTTAAATAAAAAATATAAAATAGAAGAATTATTCAAAACATAATGAAACTTCAGATTTACTAGAGCGATGATTTTTATCTGTTTTACATATGATTTTTCTATTAAACCATGTTATTTAAATAAAAAAAATAGAAGAATTATTCAAAACATATTGAAACTTCATATTTACACTATATATGTAGAATAGATGTGTAGGAAATTAATTTGGCTGATTTAGACAAGATGCCAAAAAATGTTGAAGCACAAATGGGGGTATTTACCCTAGCTTCGGACCTCATTTGAAGCACATTTCTCATGAGAATAGAGCGATGGTTTCAAATGAGCATAAATAATTCAAAAAAATCAAAATGAGATGAATCCAACGCACAATGTTGTTATATGTGATATAGTTGCTCCTCAAATTTATTTGGATAATTTTGACAAGGTCGAATTTTTCATGAAATTTCAAACGGGGGTGTCTACCCTAGCTTCATACCTCATTTGAAGCACATTTGCCTAAAATTTTGGAATGACTTGGTTCAACATCATCCAACATTATTCAAACATCATTTAAACTATGTTCTAACTTAGATACATCACCAGTCAACATAAATACAACATTATTCAACAGAAATACAACACCAACTTAGTCTAAATAGCGTCGGGCTTCTTTGTGATCCTTGGATGTTTTGGTGGACCTTTGCTCCTTGTGCTCATCTTGCTCACAGCTTCTTGTCTTCTCCTCTTGGTAGTCGGTACCTTAGCCTTCTTCTTTGAAACTACACCAGATCTGTACAAAACATAAAGGATCATGATAAATAAATAAAAAATGAAAAATAAAAACTGGTGAGATCATGGCAGGATTTACATACCCATCTGAAAATGGAACTGGTGAGATCATGGCAGAATCATCGAATGGAGCATCCAATGAAACTGTTGAGATCATGGCAGGATCATCGACTGGAGCATCCAGCGGATCATCAGTTGGAGCATCTAGCTGATCATCAGCTAGAGCATCTGGAGCATCTGCTGGAGCATCTGCAGCATCTGCTGGAGCATCTGGAGCATCCATCGGATCATCAGCTGGAGCATCCAGCGGATCATCAGCTGGAGCATCATGGACTTGATCATCATTTGAATAATCATAATCATTTTGGATCATGTACTTGATCATCATTTTCATCTGGAGCATCATCTGAATCACTTGACTGCTGATCATCATTTTCAAATGTTTCATCCGGATGCTAATCATCATTTTCAAATGCTGCATCCGGCTGCTGACCATCATTTTCATCAGGAAAACTCTCTCCAAACCCTGGATCTACTCCGTTATCACAATTTTTTGCCGAAATGACCAGTCCCACCACACCTTGTGCACTTACGCACCCTCGCTCCAACTCCACCTTCACCGCGACGTCGGTGTCGACTCTTCCTCGGTCTACCTGCAGCTCTCTTCAGAACCGGAGCACAAAGTTTGAATCCAGGGTCCACTCTATCCCATTGTTGTTTTCCCTCCAGAGCAAGCAAGGCATGTGCATATGTGTGAACATTGCAACAGAGTAGTAATCATGCACATACTGCTGTATATCCCCTGCTGGACCTGAGAGAGAAGTGATGAAAAACAAGGCATGAATGCATGGAAAACCAGTTATCTGCCATTGCCTACAACTGCAAGTTTTGTCTTCTAAATCCACTGGATATCTCCATTCTTTGTTAGCTTTATCAAAGAATGATACCTATGATTTGGCATCCGAGATAAATCTCATGTTCATATTCAAGCCCTCTGTTTTTTTGCTTCAACACCTTCATCACATCAGGGATAATAACGTGGCCCATGAATTTTGCATTAGCTATTCCAAGACGCAAATGAAATTTCTCGGCGTATTCTATCCTTATCCTGTCAAGCAAATCCGCCAAATAAAGATCCTTTAGTTTCCGGATCGTTGAGTTGAAAGATTCTGCAAGATTATTGTGCACATAGTCAACTTTGCTCACTTCACTGAATTGGCTTCTACCCCATAACTTTGAGTGGTGTGTTTCCAAGTATTCCTTCACTTTCTAATTTGTGTACAACTGTCTCATGTGGTAGTTGTGCTTCCTAACACTGCAAGTCAAAGATGTTGGCCATAAATGGTCGGTAAAAAACTTTCCTTTGAATTTCTTCACAAAATTTGCAGCAAGGTGACGCATGCATTGTAACATCCAAGTATGAAAACCTTAGTTGTTTTTACTTATTTGTTTAATTTATGCAATGCATCATATCATCATCCTCATATTTATTTCTGTTTGCATTGTTTTCATAATGAATCAATCTTGTTTTCACACTTGTCTGTTACAATCTCTCAAATAAAGAATTGCAATTCCAAAAAACATCAATTGCTTCCAATTAGTTTCATACTGGATCAACTCTTAAATTGTTGCTTAATTTAATCAAACCATTTCAATCATTATTTTCTAAGTCATTTCAAATTAAAACAACCCTTTTATTCCTTGTTTTCCACTTCTCAAATTGTTGCTTTAATCAAACCAATTAACAAATTAATTAATCAATAACTCCTAAATCATTTTCCATTTCAAACCAAGTTTCAAATCAGCACTCTTTTGAAAACATAACAATTCACCACTAATTGAAATTCTTAAACCCCTTTAAAAACCCTAGGGGAAAACCCTATGGAAAATGTTTTGTTTTACCAATATTAATTAATATTGCATATTCCAATTAAATTGGTTAATTTTTTTTTAAACAACAAACAAAACATAAATTTTTGGAAAACAAAATCTACCAAAAGGTTGCATTTCTTTTCCACTAATAACTTTACCCTATTTTTTGTTCCAAAGTTTTGGTACACAAAATCTTGTTTTGTTCCAATTGGCTCAACTACAAAAAAAAAGCAGTGTACAAAAATAAAAATAAAAGCCAGGAGAGGAGAGGAGCTAAGGCCCAGCCCGTTTATTCCCTTTTTGGCCCGAAAACCTTCCATCGCGTCGCTGTCGTCTTCCTCGGTGACGACGTCACCTGTACGACCGCACGCCCACCATCCGATCGCCTCCAGCAGCTCCCGATGGCGCGCCGTACAGCACCTAGGCCACGATAAAACACCGCGGCGCCCCCCTCCGGCCACTCAACCCTAGCTCCACCCTAATCCCGGCGCCGCCAACCTTCCATCATCTCCCCCAAAGCCCCTGCCTTCTCTCTGAACCCCCGACGCCACCTCTCTGAAACCTCCGAGATCGCCACCACCTCATCCCTCTTCCACCCCAACTAACCACGGGAATTGGTAGCCCCCAGCTCCACCTTCGTCGTCGACACCTTAGGGAAGCCCGAGGAGGACCAGATCGGCCGCGCCGTGCCGGAGAAGCCGCCGTTTTCTTTCTGCCCCGACGACCTGCACGTTTACAGCGAGCCGCTGGTGAGCATCACTGTCCCTGCCCTCTCCCTCTGCTCTCCACGCTGCACGTATCAGTACCCCTTCCCTTGCACGCGCGCGCGCACTGCATCGAGCACGGCAACCGTGCTCTTCCCGCCGGCGAACGCTGTCAGTCAAGCTCTGCCTGCTGTCGAGGAAGCGCGCGGTCTTCAGTTAAAAATTCAGTTAACTCAGTATTGAAGCTTATCCTCCCTCGCTCCCCGTTACTGTCACGATTCGATCGCTAGCGCAGCTGGCCAGTCCCCTTGCGCGCGGAGCAGTAGGTCTCGGGTTCGAGCCCCGCGGAGCGCAACACCCCTTTTGGCCAATTTTTCGCCTCCGCACTGACAGCCCGGACCCGCTGGTCAGTCCCCCTCACTGCCACGCACACACGCAGGGCCACAGGGCCACCTGACAGCGTGTGGGTAGACTCTGTGCGCGGTGACAAAAGAATAAACTGTTTTCTATTTCTTTTTTTAAATAACAGATTGGAATACAAACTTAAAAATTCAATATCTTGGGTTTTATAATACCAACAAATACAAACTTGATGTCTATTCTGATCCAAATTTTATAAACTTTCCAAATATTACATTTGTGTTCTGTTTTGAATTTTCAAAATGCAATCTAAATTCAAATTCAAATAATTCAAATGCAAATTGAAATAATTCATAACTAATTCATACTGTTTTCAAATAATTCAAATAAAATATGTTTTTCACACCATTTTGAATACTCTATTCAAATATAAATTTTGTTTTCTGGTTTGAATAATTTAAATTGCCTAAACAATTTAAATCTTGTTTAATTCAATTAAAAATTGTTTAAAATTGTTTAATTCATAAATAATTAATCCAAAGTCCAATTTCAAATTGTGAAACATGTAATCCAACTAAAATTTGATAAACTTTTCAAATATAAAATTTGCAAATTGTTTTGCACACTTTAACTTGATGATAACAACATTTATTTGTGTGCCATGTTTAAGTAACAAAATTCCAAATTTAATAAATGCCTTTCTAAATTGTTAACTATCATTCCAATTGCAACTAACTTTGTTATCTTATTGTTCCTCATCATGCATGCATCATACTAAGTCACTTACACATGATGCTTAGTGATAGAACAATTAATTCAACTCCAAGCATGGGCTTCCATATGCACCCTTTTGCATATGGAATCCATTTAAACTTGTGTTTCATGTCAAGCAAGTTATTTTGTTGCATCTATTAAACATGACATGCATCATCCAATGTTTGTGCACTTATGCCATGTATTGATTGCCCGTCTTCCTTCGTTGTTGTTTTGCTTCTTCTCGGTTAGACGACGACGTTGGTACCGACGAGCCTTACGACACCACTACTCAGGACCTAGCCCAGTACGAGGCTGAGCTGCCAGGCAAGTTATCACTCACATGAATCATCGAGTTCCTTTCCACACTTGTTGTCGATACTATCTTTTGTCTACTATTGCTAGCCCTATGTATCGTTGCTTGTTCTCCGAACCCATCACATGATACCTTGAGCCATGATATTGCCACCACCCCCATACCTACAGCCATTGCTTGTGCCTGTTATTATCTAGCATGCTTAGGGTTGCTTTTACTCGAGTCTGTTGTCGGTTACTACTGTTACTATCTTATTATCTTGTACCGGGGCTCGATGTTAATCAATCAATCCTGTTAATTGCTAATGGTTATAATAATTTGATGATAAGGCACCGGCAGGAGGCCCATGAGTGGTTTTGGAGCCTGCTAGTGTCGACCCTAATAGGAAAAGGGTCTTGTCTACTGATCCATGATGAGCGCACTACCCGCATTTGGGAAGCGAGTATGGGCGCCCCCCTCAACTTGACCTGATTCGCATCTCGTCCAAATCGCCTCATTTAGTTCGTGTTTTCCATTTGCCGCATGCATGTTTTTGCGAGCCCAGCGCAGGGTGGAACTTTCGTAGTCGGCATATAGGGGGACACGGTCTTAGAGTGCTATGATGGTCCATTTTCTTCTGGGCTTGATTAGCCGTGCGCCCAAGGTTCTTTGGGCTTGATGCGAGGAATGGTCGGTTGTGTTGAGTGCCCCGCTTGGTGGGAGGCATCCCATCTGGCGGGATATTCATGAGTGTACGGCCAAATTGGTGCAACCCTGCAGGGATAATCTTCTCGAGAAGCCGTGTTTTCCGCGGTTATGGATTACTTGGTGAAAGTACTGGCTAACAAGTACTCAGGACAACTTCAACATAATGATCAATCATGTTTCACCCAATGATTAATAACCTGACTAGTAATAGGTTATTCACACAATAACTTGATTCACCTTATTACAACCGTGTGAGTTATCCTCGGATTGCCTCTTTGGATAAGGGGCGAGATCCAGGATGGGTTTGGTTGAAGTTATCTTTCAGTTGGTTACAAGCCTCGATCTTATCTTTTCTGTTAGCCGGAATTTGTAATTAGATTCTGTAGTTGCTTAGAGCAGCCAGCAGCAACTTTTATATCACCCCTTTCTTCCGTTGATCCCAAGCATCCATGCTTGTGTTGACGGGTAACTCCTTGATGAACTGTGAGTCTTGCTTGCCAGTACTTGGATGTACTGACCCCGTTGGGGCTGTGGTTTACGCAGAGTACTACTACGACTACGATGCTTCCCAGGATGGCTACTTTGTGGAGTTCGACGACGCTGCAGACGAGTAGTTAGCTGGACCAGGGCAGGATCCAGACCTACGTGGATGGGCTTCGCTTTTCTTTATTTTCTCCGGCTTCTTAAGCCATGGATTTGTCTGTACTCAGACCTCTTTGATTGCTTCCGCTGTTGTAATGGATGATATGTTGGGACATGTGTCCTCTGGATGACTGTATTCGATATTTTCTGCCTTAGTGAAGGCCAGTTGCACTTATTTCATTCTTTTGTGTCTTAGAGACATTCTGTGTTATCATTCGTACCAAACTGTTGACGTACCGTGCGTGTTTGATTATGAAGTACGTCGACAGTAGTGCCTTTAGGTTCCTAGCGGATAGTTTACTTCGACGGTGGAAGCAGGGCTTGTGTTGTCGCGCATAAGCGCAGGCCTACCAGGAAGCTGGGACGTGGGAGCATGTATGCCCCATAATCCAAGCACCTGACTTCCAGTTCGTGCGAAGAGTATCCTCTAGAAACCCAGGGTGCGACATGCATTCCCTATGCTCTACTCCTGGGAACACATTGTCCACGACCACTTCTAAACCTTTGCATGCATCTGTGTGAATTACCAACCCATTGGGATGTCCAATAGCACGGCGCAGATTCTGCAAAAACCATGTCCAGCTCTCCTCGGACTCTGTCTCTAGCACAACGTAGGCAACTGGAAAAACAAAATTGTGTGCATCAACTGCACAAGCTGCTACTAGCTGGCCTTTAAACCTCCCTGTGAGAAAAGTAGCATCAATAGCCAAATAAGGCCTGCAGCCTACCAAAAAACCCAATCGACAAGCTTGAAAGCACATAAAAACCCTCCTAAAGCATTCCTTGGTCCTTGTCACTTTCTTCAATGTGTACTCCACGGTGTGGTGATCAATTTCAACAACACTACTTGGGCTTGTCCTCTCCACTTCAGCTTTGAATGAATACAACAATTGAAAACTTTCATTCCAGTTACCATGGATAGATTCCAATGCTTTATTTTTACCACTGAACACCCTCATGTATGGTAAATCTATCTTGAACTTGTCTTTGATGTTTTTCTGCAATTCCTTTGCAGTCACTTGATGGTTTTCTGCCACCCATCTTTTTACTTCATCCGCCACCCATCTTGACTTGGCTCTGCTGATTGTTTGCTTCCTAAGGGTTGATTCTTGGCATGTGTGGGGAAAATGGTTCACTTTTACCTGAATATTGGTGCTACCACGTATTTTAGATGCGTGCATCCTCCATTGACAATCTTCAGACGCACAGTGCATAGTGTAGAGCCTTTTATCTCTCTTGTCAACTGTAAACACACGTTCTACCTTAATGCAGTACGTCACAAGTGCATTTGTACACTCAACCATGGAAGAAAAAAATGCAACCTTCTGCCATAAGAGGGTTCTTAGGGTTCCATTCAACAGGTGTCCGGTCTTTCTCCTCTTCATCGTCACTGTCAGACTCATATTGGATTTCAGCCCGAGGTGACCGTCTTAAATTCCGAATAACATCAGAATATAGCCTCTCTTCATCATCCGCAGAAATGCAGGCATCAGCCTCCACTTCAACATGAACCCTTCTCACAGTGGCCGAACTTGTCGAGCCACCACGTCGAGTTGGTTTTGAACTTTTCTGGCTAGAGTTGACAGTACGACATGATGGTCCTGCCACAGAAGATGAACCCGCCACCGTAGGTCCAACTGACGGCACAACCACATCATTTTGCAGTTTCACATAAAAATTCTCTGCCTCCTTATGCTTAGCAAACATGGTAGCGAGCTCTTCATCATTACTAATTTGGATCCAATATTTTCCCCATCAAAGTATCTAAATTCCACTTCATCATGCAAACCCTAAGCATATGAGCTGCAAATTATCTCCCCAAATTGTCTGACACTCTAATTACAATCCATTGGGACCGGATAACTGAAACCTCCTTGGTATTTCTTCTTACCGTCTGCATCGACGATGTAGCGCTCTCTTCTAACGTTCACCAAAAAGCAAAACGCAACTCCATCCTAACCCACGAAAACAGAGACGCAATCAGCTGCAAATCAATGGCATCCCATGTCGAATCGACAATTCAAAGCTCAGTACTTACCCAATGGGAACCCAATCGTGGACGCGGTGTGTCTCCGGACCCAGGTCGCCGCCGCTCTATATTTCATTCGTATCCATTTCGTCGAGCAGGTGGCGGGCAGAGTGGTGGAACGAGCGCCCCACCAGCGGCGTCGCAGGACGGCCCCGGCGGTGAAGCAGGTGGCCACGCGGAACGGCCGTGGCGGTGCAGGTGGTGCTGGCGGCGCAAATGTGTTCTGCTGGCTGCGACACAGGTGGCGGTGGGGTGCTGGCTGAGGATCAGGTGGCGGTGGAGCAGGTGGTGGTGGCGCCGCAGGTGGTGGTGGTGCCGCAGGTACTCGTGGCACAGCAGGGGGTGGTGGCGGTGGAGCAGGCGGTGGCGGCGGCGAGAGCGGCAGCGCACGACGGTGGGTCAACTAAATTGGACGGCAGCGCACGACGGTGGTGGCGAGAAGCTCGGGTGTGGACTATTCAGCATAGTCAACTAACTGCGCGGTCCCACCTGTAAACTCCGGACGGTTTCAATGAACTTGGCAGTCCCACCCGGACCCACTTCGCGAAACGGAGTCTGACTCCTTCGGACCCGCTTCGCGAAACGGATTCGTCTCCAAACTTACCGTTCCGGCCTCTCCATAGTAGTTGCGCACGGATTAGGGGCAAAACTGAGGTCTTTCGGCACTAGGGGTAAAACTGAGTAGAAGTGGTCCGCTGTGGGCAATTCGATAAATGACCCTACAATAAATATATGACAAATATATCATGGTACTAATTCTCAAAAACAAAAACAAAAAACCTAGTTCGGCTAGTGTCCAGTACGAGCCCTCCTATTCCGATCTGTGTTAGGGCATCTCCAGTCGTTGCGCCCCCCGAGGGCCCAAAACGCCGCCGTTTTGGGGCCGCCGCGGCGCTAAACGGCGCTATTTTGGAACCTGGGGGGGCATCGTTCCCAGTCGCTCCTCGAGCCCAAGAATCGGCCCAAAACAAACGCAATTTGAAAACTAGTCGATTTTTATTGAAATTTGCAAAGTGCGTACATATTCGGCGCGAATTTAAGCTAGAACGAAAAAGTTAAACTAGAAATTAAACTAAAACTTGAGGCCGAGGCTGGCGGCGATAGCCTGGCTGTAATCGCCGCCGTCGTCGTCGTCGTCGTCGCCGGGGCCGTCGCCGGGGCGCTTGCTCGTCCCCTGTCCTTCGTCGCCGCCGCCGCAGTCCCACCTGCTCGCCTCGAGGGCTTGCTGGATCACGCCCTCGTCGTCGGAGTCGGGGTCGAGGATGATGTACTCGTTCTCCTTCTGCGGCGGCGGGGGAGGGACGCGCAGGCGGGCCGCGTTGGCGGCGGCCTCACGTTCGCGCGCCGCCTTGCGCTGCTCGGCTTCCGCCAGCAGGCGGCGCTGGAGCTCCAGCTCCGCCTCGGTGGTGTCCCGCAGGCTCCACCGAGTGGCGGTGTCGTCGTCGAGTGGCTGCAGCGTGTCCAGCGACAGCTGCTCCGCGACCTTCTGGTCGGGCCACTCGCCTTCGTCGTCGTCACCGCCGTCCTCCGTCTTCGGGCGAACCACGCGTTCGAAGCGTGGCTCGCCGAGGCAGAGCGCGCCGCCGCTGCGCCTGCGGGCGGGCGCGCCGGCGTTCAGAAAGGGGGGGGGGGAGGTAGAGACAGAGTGACCGGCGGAGGAGCTCGACGTCGCGGAGGAGGAAGAAGCGCCGGTCCGCCGCGCCACCCACGGCTGGGCCTGCGGCGGCGGCATTTCCAGGCGCGGTTGGTTGCCGGCGTGGATATGGGCGAGGACCTCCTCCAGGGTCCTGTTGGGGGCGCTCCACCAGCGGCGCCGCCCGTGGGCGTTGAAGCGTCCGTCCACCGGTCCGTTGGCGTTCTCGGAGTCGAGCTCCCGATCGCGGCGACTGGTGAGCTGCCCCCACCAGAACTCGTCCACGCCGGTGAGCGGGTAGTTCTGGGGGTGTTCCATGCCGTCGCGCATCTCGCGGATGGCGCGGCGGAACTCGGGGTCGGAGTTTGGAAGGGGAGGAACGGGGACGCCGCCGGCGCTGAGCGCCCAGCGGCTCGCCCCCGCGGCGGAGCTAGGGAGACGCACATCCGGCGGGCAAGGGTAGCCCGCGCGGTAGAGCGCCATCGCCTCGCTCCGGCGCAGGTTATGGCGCGGGAATCCGTTCGCCGCCGCTCCGTCCTTGAATCCGTTCGACATTGTTCGTGGAGAGAAGGGGGAGGAGAGCGTCGAGAGGTAGAAGACAGTAGAGAGCTCGCCGGTGGAAGAATGGTGTGGCGCGCCCCGCGCCGGGGGGGTTTTATAGCGCGGCGAGAGGCCGGGCATTTACTGCGCGCGCGCGTCCACTCGCTGCCGCCCGCCACGCCATTACGCCGGCAGCCTTTGGGCGGGGCGCATGCACTGGGCGGCCGCCACGCCATAAACGGCGGCAGCTTTTGACCGCGCGGCAGCCGAGAAGACGATCACGGGGGCGGTTCTGTTCCCGCGCTTTCTCGTCGCGTCGCTGACCGAGCTGGCCCACGCGCGCGACCGCGCAGTTTCGCCCCCCCAGGCCGAACCCAGCGGGCTGGGTTTGGCCTGGGTGCCGCGGCGCTATTTAGCGCCGAAACGGCGCTATTTGGGTCTCTGGGGTGGCCGAGTGGTGAAGAAGCGGCGCTATTCGCCGCTTCCGCCGCGAAAAAAGGCCCCCTGGGGGGCTCTGGGGGGACGGCTGGAGATGCCCTTAGAGCTGCCTCCCCACACGTGAAGGGCTTCTCAGCTTGCAACTGGAAGTTGAGATCTAAAAGAAATTGAAGGGCGATCGACAAGTGACCTTGGTCCTTGGCCACAAAGTTTCTTCCTGCGTCCAAGACAGGATGATGACGGCGTCGACGTGCTCTCCATGCGGTGTGCGGGGCACGCACACGTTCAAGATCACCGGCTACAGCCTTCACAGGGGCATCGGCGGCGGCAAGTGCGTGCGGTCGGCTACCTCTGGCGCATCATGTACTACCCCGATCGGATATTGCGGAGGAGGAATAATGGAGATTACGCGTCCGTTTACCTCCAACTTGTGAGAGAGCACACGGGGCCGAGGGTGTTGTTGGAGTTCAGGTTGCTTGACCAGGCCAACGAGCTGCCACCGTCAGTGGTGCTATCCGAGAAGACGACGCCGATAGTGTTCAAGGATGCGATTACCGCCACCGGCGAATGCTTCTTACATCCATCGGCGTACCTACGGGATGACAGCCTTGTGATCGAGTGCGATGTCACAGTTTTGAAGGAACCCATGGTGGCGTCAATTGCGACTAGCTTGGACATCCTAGTACCCCCCCCCCCCCCCCCCCCCCCTCAGATTTGGCAGAATATTTCAGAGAATTGCTAGAGAAGGAGGAGGAAGCGGATGTTGTTTTCGAGGTTAATAATGGCGAGGTTTTTCCCGCGCATAAGATCGTGGTGGCAGCGAGATCGCCGGTATTCAAAGCGGAGCTCTTTGGGCCGATGAGCGACATGACAAGGAAGTTCATACCTGTTGAAGATATCCAGCCTGCCGTTTTCAAGGCATTGCTGCACTTCATCTACACAGATTCGTTGCCTTCCATGGAAAATCTGGATGAAGATGAGGGCAAAGAAATGGTTAAACACTTTCTTGTGGCTGCAGATAGGTATGCCTTGGAAAGGATGAAGTTGATTTGTGAGAGCATCCTTTGCAAAAGTCTTGATGTTGAGAATGTCACTCATACATTGGCTCTTGCCGACCAGCATCACTGCAGCAACCTCAAAGATGCTTGCCTGGAATTTATCACTTCTCCGAATAGAATGGATGATGTGATGGCAAGCCAAGGGTATGCTCGCCTCAAAAGATCATGTCCTGCTGTCGTAATAGATGTCTTCGAGAGGGCAAAGAAGTCCCGCAGAATTTAGTAGGCTCATCCCTGTTCAGTTTGAAGTTGGCTTCTCAGTTTATTACTCCCTCCGTTCAACAATACTTGACTTCCATTTGTTCAAATATGAATGTGTATATACACTAAAACATTTTTTTGATAAAGGGTTTTATTACTCAAATACTTCAAGCATTACACCCGGCCTCTGCATCGTAAGATTCACACAGCCGAAATCCGAAACTGAAAAAAACAGAGCGACAATACTACAAAACATCCGATGTAGACTGTCTATGCTATGGAGCCGCAATCCGTAAATCAAGCGGCCATCCATGTGGGATTATGCTTCCTAAGTTTTGGATGAGGATGAGTGGTATCCCTCCTCAACATAAAGGGGATTTCCTAGCTATGTGGAGTCTAGGAACACTTTTTGGGAAGCCTTTCAAGGTTCATATGAAGTACACCAGAGAGCACGGCGTTTTGCAGATTTTCATTGGTTGTGTTGACCATACTAAAATTCCCAAACAACTACCAATTTTTATTAAGGATGGTTTCTATTACCTTAATTTTGAGAGGGAGAAGGAGGCACCAGAGCAAGACGTGGAGATGGTTTCGGAACCTAATGATGAGGACAAAGACAGAGATGGTGATAAGGAGGAGGATGATCTCCACAAAGATATGGATGTATCTGATATTCCTGTTCCTACCTTGCAAAACCCTGCTGCAACTGGGGGTAATGGTGTGGGACCTAATATTCAGTCTGATACAAATCACGGAGGTGTCAAGCACATCTCGGGGCTGTGTTTTTCTCCACAAGTCAGGAAGTCAATGGAGGTAGCTAGGAAGGTTCTCAATGGGAACCTACTTCACCCATGGATCTCCCTATTATCGATGGTTCCTCTCTTGCGGTGGCAAGGATTCTTTCCGCAGAAAAGGAAGCTCTTCATGGTGCCCAGAATAACCTGGGAATGCCTGCTGTTTCGGTCCATGATGAGGTAACCGTCCAAGAAGCATTGGCTTCTGTTAATTCGCAAGTGTTAGTTAATGTTTCTCCTGTCTCGAACTCTATTACTGATCCTTTGTCTCAAAAAAATTCTGGTTGACACGGGTTACAGTTGTGTACTCTGTCAAGTTCTCAGGTTGACGTCCAGGTGGATATTGGCCCAGGTGAGCAAAGTTGCGCGCATTCTGTCGATGCGGCACAAGTAGGTGTGTCTTCGGTGCCACGGCAGGAGGCCATCTCTTTCTCTGCCGAGCCACAACAGCAGATTGGCTCTTTCTCTGCCGAGCCACAGCAACAGATTGGTGCGGTTCAGTTTGCAAGGACGGAAGCAACTGATGGTTTGGTGCCACGACAGAGAGTTGTCGGGCAGGAGGAGTTGTCCTCTAACGCAGCGACAATGTTGCAGCAGGTTGTGTCTCCCAGGCAGAACACGCCCGTGGAAAAAGAACAGGTTGCTACGGTGCTCGAGAAGAGTGCGTTGACGCATGGAGCTCTATCTCTAGCCAAAGGAGGAGAAGATTTTGTTTTAGCCAAAGTTGTTGGCAGCACCCAGTTGAAACGTAAGTCAGATGCTCCTTTATTTTCGGAATCCATGAACAAATATCAGTCCGACGTACACGCCAAATCTCCTACTCCTAATATAGAGACTATGGTCGCTTATGGTGGTATTGCAGACCCTTCCTCGTCTGGTGTGCGCTCTAGTCCTCGCATACGATCTCAGCATAATGCGGATGCTACTCAATTGGAGCGGGCATCTCTTCTGGCGCAGCGGCGGTCAGAAATTTATTCTCCAGGTATGAAAGTTAATAGGAAATTGTCTTTTACTTCCATACATAATGAAGAGATAGTTGCAAGGGTTTCTAGGTTGGGGGTATCGTTAGGGAACTCTTTGGCTCAAGTTGAGGAATCAGGGAATGAATTTAAGAAAATAGAGGAAGAACGGACAATTGCTTATCTCAGTAATACATTATCTTCATTGGTAGATGGAGACTCCCAAAGTTTGGTAATAAAAAATGCCTCGAATTTATCCGACGATCTTGGTAATGAGGTTAATGAATCTCTTACAGACCACATGGGTATGCTTACCGACAAAAGAAGTAAGAAGAGCATGAAAAAGGCTAAGGGAGGCATTGGCCTCACAGCTAAGAGACGGAGTGCTAGGCTACAAAAATTAAATACTATTGTATCATGAAAGGAATGATATGGAATAGTGATGGGTTTGGAGACACCGCAAAACATTTTTCGGTTCAAGAATCAGTGAAGGAGTTAAATCTTAATTTTGTCGCGATATTGGAGACGGGTAGATCTCATTTCTCAGTTCCTTTCCTAAAACAACTAGCCGGGGGGAAAGACTATATGTGGTATTGTCTCCCGCCTAGGGGCCGATCCGATGGGATTTTAGTTGGGTTTGATAGGAATGAGTTTGTCGTTCAAGATGTTATGGCGGGTGATTTTTGTATTAAGTTACAAATAAAAAACATTCTGAATGGTTTTTTGTGGGCTCTTGTGGTGGTGTATGGAGCGGCACAGGACAACTTAAAACCGGATTTCTTAGCTGGGTTGGTTAGAATTTGTGAAAATGAGGATAGACCTTTGTTATTAGGAGGAGATTTTAATATTATTAGACGACAAGAAGAGAAGAATAATGATAATTTTAATGCGCGGTGGCCATTCATTTTTAATTCGATCATTGAGAGCCTTAACTTGAAAGATCTTGAACTTTATGGTAGGCAATTCACTTGGGCTAGTAGGCGGCCAATTCCCACCTTTGAAAAGTTGGACCGGTATTTGGCTAGCATCGAGTGGGAACAGAAATACCCACTAGTATCAGTACATGCACTGGCACGTACTGGTTCTAATCATACCCCGCTGGTTATTGACTCTGGTCACCAAGCGCACCTGGGGAATATCTCTCATTTTTCGTTCGAGTTTTCTTGGCTTAGGAAGGAAGGCTTTTTTTATGTGGTCGCTCGGGAGTGGTCCTCATGTGAGGATGGCTGCTCGCCGATTGAGACGTGGCAGATTAAAATTAGACATTTGCGTCAATTTCTAAGAGGTTGGGAAAAAAATTTAAGTGGAGAATATAAGGCAAAAAAATAGAAACTTCTCCTTCTCATTGATGAATTAGATATTAAGGCAAGGACTATACCGCTATCTGTAATGGAGTTGGCTGCGAAGAAGCAGGCGGATGAGTGCCTTGCTAATCTTAGACGCGATGAAGAAGCCAAATGGGCTCAGAGAGCTAAGGTTAAGTATGTTCAACAAGGAGGTGACAATACTCGTTATTTCCACTTGATTGCAAATGGGAAGCACTGAAAGAAGAGGATCTTCCAACTTGAACAAGATGAGGGAACTATTATTGGCGAGGCTAATCTTAAAACCTTCATCACAAATTTTTATAAAAAGTTATTTGGCCCATCCGAATGTAATAATGTTACATTGGATGAGTCTGTAACTCAAGACTTATCTCGTGTTTCTATTGATGAGAACGAGATCCTAACATCACATTTTACTGATGTTAGGATCTCGTTCTCATCAATAGAAAGGGTTCAACTCAACCTGGTGTGATTGGGTAGCACGATTCGTTCAGGGGGGGGGAGTGTGGGGATTTGTGTTAATGATGACATTGGTCATTATTTTCAAACTTTAAAGGGGCTAAAAGAAGGGGATCCTCTGTCTCCAATCTTGTTTAATCTTGTAGCGGATATGTTGGCTGTCCTCATTGAGCGGGCAAAAGAAGATAGTCAGGTAGGGAGTCTAATTCCACATTTGGTGGAGGGAGGCATTTCGGTGCTACAATATGCAGATGACACTATCTTGTTTCTTGAACATGATGTGGACAAGGCAGTTAACATGAAGCTTATTTTGGCCTTTTTTGAATCTGGCCTTAAGATAATCTTCCACAAGAGCGAAATTTTTTGTTTTGGAAAAGCAGCTGATCACAAAGAGGACTACCGTAACATTTTTGGATGTGAGGTGGGATCTGTACCTTTTAAATATTTGGGGATTCCTATACATTATAGGAAGCTTCTTAATAAAGAGTGGAAGATAGTTGAGGATCGTTTTGAGAAGAAGTTATCCTCTTGGGCAGGAAAACTTTTGTCTTACGGGGATAGATTGGTATTGATCAATTCTGTCCTAACCAGCCTCCCAATGTTCCTCTTATCCTTTTTCGAAATTCCAGTGGGAGTTAGGAAAAGGCTAGATTTCTTTAGGAGTCGGTTCTTCTGGCAGAGCGACCAAAAAAAGAGAAAATATAAACTTACTAGATGGAATATTATTTGCCGACCAAAAGATCAGGGGGGTTTGGGCATTGAACTGTTAGAAAGTAAAAATAAGTGTCTATTAAGCAAATGGCTTTTTAAGTTATTGAATGAGAAAGGCTTCTGGCAGGAGCTGATAACAAATAAATACCTATGTGGTAAGGCTTTAGCTCAAGCTAAAGCTAAACCCACTGATTCCCCTTTTTGGCGAGGGATTATGTCGGTGCGGCATGACTTCTTTAGTCGAGGAAGATTCCTTGTGGGCAATGGCCAGGGAACTCGGTGTTGGGAGGATAGGTGGCTTGGGGATAGGCCTTTGGCGCAACTATATCCGGATTTATATAATATAGTGCGTAATAAGAATGTTCTTGTTTCTGCTGTATTATCAAATGCTCCACCATTAAACCTTCAGTTCAGAAGGAGTTTATTGGGTACTAAATGGGATGACTGGCTCAAGTTAGTACAACAGCTCATGTCGGTGTCGCTGACAAACAAAGAAGATGTTTTTTCGTGGAGCTTAACAACTAATGGGTTATTTTGGGTAAAATCTATGTACACAGATTTAATGAATGATCATACCCTTTCTTCATAACTATTTGTGGAAAATGAAGATTCCTCTAAAGGTTAAGATTTTTATGTGGTTCGTTCATAGAAAGGTGATTCTCACTAAGGACAATCTTCTTAGCCGAAATTGGGTGGGCTCTAAACAGTGTGTTTTTTGTACCCAAGATGAATCTGTTGAACATATCTTTATATCATGCCCCTTTGCTCATAAAATCTGGAGATTGCTTCAGTTTACTTTCAATATCCAACCCCCATCGAGTCTAGATAATTTGTTTGGTTCTTGGTTAAATGGTATTCATAAGCTAGTTAAAAAACACATATGTATTGGCGTTTGTGCGTTTATTTGGGCTATATGGATATGTCGGAATGATGTTGTTTTTAACAAGGTGGAACACGCTCATTTTTTACAGATTGTCCACAAGGCTATGTACTGGATTACTACATGGTCGCTCCTCCTCAAGCAAGATCAGCGACCTTTCATGGAAGCTGGATGCAACCGTTTAATGACGGTGGTGCGTGCTATCCTTTTCTCAAATGGGTGGCAGCATGATAGACGTATATGTGCGTCTTAGCGAGACTTCTTTCAGATCCTTTTCTCCAGAGTGGCTGGGATGTAGCCGACCTGGATGGTGTTTAGTTTGTTTTTTTTGTTGAACTATATACTTTTTGTAATCTTCGGATTTTGAAGTTTTAAATAAAATGCCGTGTGCATCACTCCCATGCAGAGGCAGGGGACACCCATTTCTAAAAAAAAAAAATCCATGTGGTATAAAATATCCCTCGCCACCTGCTCCAGTCGTGCACATGCCTTCGTAAAAAGGCATCGTAACTCCCCTCGCTGTAATGTGGATCACGAACGGAGAATACCTGTGCTCCTGAATAGAACCTGCATACGAGAAAAGTTTTTATCATTGAAAATCTTGTCATTTCTACATAGCCAGAGCGACCAAATAACGACAAGCGCTTCTACCCTAATAATAGTCTTAAATCGTTTATCAACCCCATTTAACCAATTGCCGAATATATTCGCAACGGAAGTGGGTGGATATAGATTCGAAGCCATTTGGATAGCGGACCATATAGAACGCGCAAATGTGCAATCAAAGAATAAGTGTTTAATTGTCTCATCATGAGAACAAGAAACACACTTAGAGCTCCCATGCCAATTACGTTTGACAAGATTATTCTTTGTGAGTATGACCCCCTTACGAAGATACCATGCGAAGATCTTAATCTTTAACGGTACTTTCATACGCCATACATTTTTGAAGATATCGACTGGCAGATCCAATTGGAACATAACCCTGTACATGGAATCCACCGAGAACATTCCATTCTTAGTGATCTTCCAACGAAATTCATCAGTGCCTGGTGTAAGAGTAACTGTAGTTAATCTACCAACCAGGTTTTGCCAAGACGCAAGTCGAGGCCCGAGTAAATCTCGCCTGAAGGTAACATTAGGAGGTGATGTTTGCATGACGGTAGCCAGCGTATCATCCTTATGTCGCGCAATCGTGTATAGGACCGGATACTGTTCTCTGAGTGTGGTATTACCTAGCCACTTGTCCTCCCAGAACCGTATCTGTGATCCATCGTTAATCTTAAATACCCCATAGCGAAAAAAATTATTTTTGTTCGCCATAAGTCCACCCCAAAAGTGTGAATCACCTGGTTTCCACACAACCTGTGATATTGCTTTTGAACCTATGTATTTACGTTTCAGGATGGTCTGTCATACGCCATCTTCGGTAAGTAGTTTAAAAATCCATTTACCAAGTAGGGCTGAATTCTTGACTTGGAGGTCATGAATACCGAGCCCCCTGATCTCGTGGACGACAAACTACATCCCATCTGGCCAATCGATATTTCTTTTTCTCGTTGTCACCCTGCCAAAAGAATCTTGATCGGAAATAATCCAATTTTTTTAAGACTCCTTTGGGTAACTGGAAGAATGATATCATATACAGTACCATATTAGTGAGGACTGAATTAATGAGTACCAGTCGTCCACCAAGTGACAACAATTTTCCTTTCGAACTAGCTAGCCTTTTCTGCAGACGCTCTTCGACTTGACCCCATTCTGCATTAGTCAATCTCCTGTAATGTATTGGTATGCCCAAATACTTAATAGGAAACTGGCCATGCTCGCATCCGAATAACTCGGTATACTGTGCAACTGCATCTTGGGCCTCGCCAAAGCAGAACAATTCACTTTTATGGAAATTAATTTTTAATCCGGATAATCGCTCGAACGCTGAAAGGATTAATTTCAGATTCGCCGCTTTCTCCAGACCGTGTTCTATAAAGAGAATTGTATCATCTGCATATTGGAGGATCGATAATCCCCCATCGACTAGATGTGGAATTATTCCCTCAATTAGGCCATTTTCTTTGGCTCGATCAATCATGATTGCTAACATATCTGCCACAATATTAAATAATACGGGCGATAGCGGATCACCTTGTCTCAAGCCTTTCTTAGTTTGGAAGTATCGGCCAACATCATCATTGACTTTGATAGCCACACTACCTCCAACTACGAAGCTGCGAACTAGAGTACATCACTCCTCTGAAAATCCTTTCATTCTCATAGTCTGTTGTAGAAACTCCCAATTCACTTTATCATAGGCCTTTTCAAAGTCTATTTTAAGAATTACCCCATTAAGCTTTGTCGTGTTCAATTCATGTACGGTTTCGTGTAAAGTCACGACCCCATCTAGGATATTCCTACCCTGCATAAAAGCAGTCTGTGTAGGCTTTGCCACATGGTCTGCCACTGAATTAAGCCTAATGGTTGCAACCTTTGTAAAGATTTTGAAACTAACATTAAGAAGGAAGATTGGTCGGTACTGTTGTATCCGTTCTGCGTTCAAAACGTTAGGTAACAAAACGATTTCCCTAAAATTAAGGCGATATAACTCCAGATGTCCACTCTGTAAGCTATCAAACATTTCTACGAGATCATGTTTAATGATTTCCCAAGAATGCTGATAGAACTCCGTCGGACAACCATCTGGGTCAGGTGCCTTATTATGTTCCATTTGGAATATCGCTTTCTTTATCTCCTCTTCCGAGAAGGGAGCATTAGGAAAAGCGTTTTATTCCATTGAAACTTGGGGAATATCATCTGTGCAGCTCTCATCCATGGTAATATTACCTACTTCAGGAGCCCAAACAGATCTTTATAGAACTTTGTGATATAGGCCTTGAGAAACTCTTGCCCCTCAATGAGACCTTCATCCTGTTGCAGACATTGAATCCGTTTTTTCCTATGTCTGCCATTGGCAACATTATGTAAATACCGAGTGTTCGAGTCTCCTTCGAGAATGAATTGAGCTTTCGATCTCTAATACCATTTGAGTTCCTCTTCTCGCAACATTTGCGCTACTTTCGCATTGGATTGACTTTTAAGTTCAACCTCTTGCGGAGTTAGCAATCTAGTTTCAGCGAGTCGGTCCAACTCATCAATAATGGAACAAAGACGCTCTTTCTCCTTCTTTAACATCCCGGTCGTGTGTCTCGCCCATCCATAGAGATATTTACGCAAATTGCGCATTTTATTATTCCATCTCTGTATTGGGTTATCACCTAAGACCGGTTTATGCCAGACTTTCTTTACTAGTTCATCAAAACCATCTCGCAAAAACCAACCCAGTTCAAATTTGAACTGTGTCTGACCTTTTGGTCTTGATGTGCCAGTTGAAAGTCAAATATTGTTGAACGGAGGGAGTAGTTTACGGTAATCTCTTGGAGAACGATAGGACTTTTATAATATTATCTCTGCATGTTTGATGGAGGCCCATCTTGTATGTGGTGACGACTCATCATATTTATGAATCCATGTGGCGGATCACTTATTCTCGAAAATGTTCTGATTTTATGGCCAAACAATTTGTTTGTTGTTAAAATTTTCCTGTTGTGTGCTCTTTTAGTTTCTCAATGCAGTTAGTTATTAACCATTCTAAGGTTATTTAAAACGTATTGGTAATTTGGTATTTCCATATCCGTAGTAAGTTGTGAAGAAACATTAGCATACGGGAATATTATATTATCAAGTTGTTGAGAAGCATAATTGCTGAGGTATTTTGAGGTTACCAATGTTCCAGCTATACTCTAAAATAGATTAGCACATCACATCTTTTACAGTGTGAATCTCTTGCTCATTTTTGTTAGGGCTTTTTATCGAATTGCCCACAGCGGTCCACTACTACTCAGTTTTACCCCTAGCGCCGAATGGTGCTCAGTTTTGCCCCTAGTCCGTGCGCAACTACTATGGAGAGGCCGGAACGGTAAGTTTGGAGTCAAATCCGTTCCGCGAAGTGGGTCCGAGGAGTCAGACTCCGTTTCGCGAAGTGGGTTCGGGTGGGACTGCCAAGTTCGTTGAAACCGTCCGGAGCTTACAGGTGGGACCGCGCAGTTTGAATAGTCCACACCCAAGTTTCCCGCTGGGTTCAACGACGCGTGGGAAAACCGCGGGCCCCCGCGTCGGTCAAAGGCTGCCGGAGTAACGTCACGCGCGGCGCAGCAAATGCCCCGCCAGGGCTACAAAAGGCCCCTCGCCGCTCGCCCCATTCTAGCCGTTCATCTCGCCCTCACCGCACTCACTCTCATCGCCGCATTTCACCTAGACACCCCGAGACGATGCCTCGCCGGCTCCGTGCAAACCGCAACTCATCGTTGTACTGCCGCCCCGCGGCCGCGATGCGGGGCCACAGTGACGGCGATAGCGACAACGAGTTCTACTACGAGGATAACGAGTAGCCGGCGCAGGAGGAGGCGGCGCCCGAGCAGCAGCCGTCGCAGGAGGAGGCGGCACCCGAGGAGCGCCGCAGGAGGCGCAGCGCTGGAGGAGGCAGCCAATCTGGCCCGAGCAGCACGCGGCGTTCTACTCGTTCCAAACATGGCGGAACAAGGAGGCGTTCCACCAGGTGCGCGCTTGGCTCGAGGAGGCGGCGGCAGCGGCCGAGGCTGCTGCTGTTCGTGCATCCCTGGAGACCCACCAGAGGGAGCAGGCGGAGCGCCAGGTCTACCGGCAGCTCACCGCAACCGCGGCATCGGATGAGCAGCATGCGCTCGTCGCGCTGTACGAGAGCGACCGGCGCAAGGTTGCCCTGCAGAGCGAGAGGCGGAACCGCCGCCATCCCTCCGAGCAGGCGCAGCTGCACCGGCTGCGGATCCAAGGCAGAGCGCAGCGGCGCTGGCTCGCTACGGTGGCGAACCCATCGCCCTTCGCCAAGAATGACCACGAGGCGGGGACCTCCAACATGCTGACCTACGACGACTGCGAGGAGGACGACGAGGAAGAGGACGACGTCTAAGAGGAGGGCGACGACCAGGCCGGGTGATCGCGGCGAGCCTTCGCCTGCCGTAGTTTTTTTTAAAGTTTTTTCTATGTTTTTAGTTAAATTATGCCGTCTATCTGTAAAAATATCGTGGAATCTATGAATTTGCGCATATTTCAACGAGTTCGCCGTTTTTTAATTAATTTTGAGTATTTCTGAACAAAATCACGAGCCAGAACTAGACTAAAAGCGAAAATAGGGAGTAGTTTGGATGATGTTTGAATAATGTTGTATGACGTTGAACCAAGTTATTCCAAAATTTTAGGCAAATATGCTTCAAATGAGGTCTGAAGCTATTATCAAAATTATCATGAAAAATTCGAACTTGTCAAAATTATCGGATCCAAATAAATTTGAGGAGCAACTATATCACATATAACAACATTGTTCGTTGAATTCATGTCATTTTGAATTTTTTTGAATCATTTATGCTCATTTGAAACCATCGCTCTATTCTCATGAGAAATGTGCTTCAAATGAGGTATGAAGTTAGGGTAGACACCCCCGTTTGAAATTTCATGAAAAATTCGAACTTGTCAAAATTATCCGATCCAAATAAATTTGAGGAGCAACTATATCACATATAACAACATTGTGCGTTGGATTCATGTCATTTTGATTTTTTTTTGAATTATTTATGCTCATTTGAAACCATCGCTATATTTTCATGAGAAATGTGCTTCAAATGAGGTCTGAAGCTAGGGTAGACACCCCCGTTTGAAATTTTCATTAAAATTTCGACCTTGTCAAAATTATCCAAATAAATTTGAGGAGCAACTATATCACATATAACAACATTGTGCGTTGGATTCATGTCATTTTGATTTTTTTGGAATTATTTATGCTCATTTGAAACCATCGCTCTATTCTCATGAGAAATGTGCTTCAAATGAGGTCTGAAGCTAAGGTAGACACCCCCGTTTGAAATTTTCATGAAAATTTCGACCTTGTCAAAATTATCCAAATAAATTGGAGGAGCAACTATATCACATATAACAACATTGTGCGTTGGATTCATGTCATTTTTTTTTGAATTATTTATGCTCATTTCAAATCATCGCTCTATTCTGCCCCATGAGAAATGTGCTTCAAATAAGGTCTGAAGCTAGGGTAGACACCCCCGTTTGAAATTTCATGAAAAATTCGACCTTGTCAAAATTATCCAAATAAATTTGAGGAGCAACTATATCACATATAACAACATTGTGCGTTGGATTCATGTCATTTTGATTTTTTTTAATTATTTATACTCATTTCAAACCATCGCTCTATTCTCCTGAGAAATGTGCTTCAAATGAGGTCTGAAGCTAGGGTAGACACCCCCGTTTGAAATCTCATGAAAATTTCGACGTTGTCAAAATTATCCAAACACATTTGAGAAGCAACTATATCACATATAACAACATTGTGCGTTGGATTCATGTCATTTTGATTTTTTTTTGAATTATTTATGCTCATTTGAAACCATCTCTCTATTCTCATGAGAAATGTGTTTCAAATGAGGTCCGAAGCTGGGGTAAATACCCCCATTTGTGCTTCAACTTTTTTTTGGCATCTTGTCTACATCAGCCAAATTAATTTCGTAGACATCTATTCTACATATATAGTGTAAATCTGAAGCTTCATTATGTTTTGAATAATTCTTCTTTTTTTGCATTTTTTATTTAAATAACATGGTTTAATAGAAAAATCATATGTAAAACAGATAAAAATCATCGCTGTAGTAAATCTGAAGTTTCATTGTGTTTTGTATCATTCTTCTATTTTTTATAATTTTTATTTAAATAACATGGTTTAATACTTAATACTCCCTCCGTATCGAAAAGAAATCATATGTAGAACAGATAGAAACCATCGATCTCTGTAGCCAACGGACCAACCAATCCTAGCACAGAACGAGCGTCTCGCGGATCGCTGTGGCTGCGAGCGCATCCGTCCGATGCAAGATTCCTTCTAGAAGGCGTCGATCCAACAGCCCAGGTCGAATCTCTGGGTGTCCTTCTAGAAGCTTTTCGGTTGGGTCAAACAGAGGGTTGACCAAGCTTGAAATGAGCATAAATAATTCAAAAAAATCGAAAAAATATAAAGCCGACGCACATTGTAGTGTTATGTCATATATTAACGAGAAAAAAAATATAAACCTGTCTTATAAAGAATGGAACGAAAAATCCTTGTCTAATATGTGATATCCTGAATAGACTAGTAGAGAGTTCAAGAAAATGAGATGAGTTTCAAACCTTTGGAGATGAAATAAAGTCAAAATCTCACCAAAGCTTCATTTTGGTGTGACTAAGAAAGATCCAAAGTTCTTTTTTCATTTTGATGTTTTAAACTTGTTTTATTTACGATTTTCGATTAAAACCATTATTATCATCCAATAAATTTTCAGGCTTCGGAATTACATTATATAGGTCGAATACAAGTCTAGGAAAAATATAAATAGGATTTATAAACATTAGAACGAAAGCCTTCACTAAAATGTGATTCCTCGAATACAGTAGTAGAGATTTCAAAGAATATGAGGTGGAAACATTGTGAATCTTCCGAAGAGGTGGGTTCTACCTTTTTGTTTTGTGTTCCTATTGGCTATCCTAACACAACCAAGCAAATAGTTCCACATTGCTATCCCCTTTCGACGCCGTTACCGCGTGTTTCCTTATAAGTCCGGTATTTCTCTAGCGGGTAGGGTTTCACCAGGAGGGGGGCTACGGAGCGTCTGGATCCCAACACAAGCTAGGGGGTGCCATACCATGTTAGTATAGGTGTGTTGTGTGCTTTGGATGTCAAAGATTGCTCTCCGGGGTGTGACCCGCTTCACCGGCATCCACTTCTCTCTCGTGAGCGCTTATAGGGTGAAACTCCTGTGTCGGACCAAACATCGTGAATCTTCCGAAGAGGTGGGTTCTACCTTTTTTTTGTGTTCCTATGGGCTATCCTATCACAACCAAGCAAATTGTTCCACATTGCTATCCCCTTTCGACGCAGTTACCGCGTGTTTTCGTATAAGTCAGGTATTTCTCCAGCGGGGCTAGGGTTTCACCGGGAGGGGGGATACGAAGCGTCTGGATCCCAACACAAGCTAGGGGGTGCCATACCATGTTAGTATAGGTGTGTTGTGTGCTTTGAATGTCAACGATTTCTCTCCGGGGTGTGACCCGCTTCACCGGCATCCACTTCTCTCTCGTGAGCGCTTATAGGGTGAAACTCCTGTATCGGACCAAACATCGTGAATCTTCCGAAGAGGTGGGTTCTACCTTTTTGTTTTGTGTTCCTATGGGCTATCCTAGCACAACCAAGCAAATAGTTCCACATTGCTACCCCCTTTCGACGCAGTTACCGCGTGTTTCCGTATAAGTCAGGTATTTCTCCAGCAGGGCTAGGGTTTCACCGGGAGGTGGGCTACGGAGCGTCTGGATCCCAACACAAGCTAGGGGGTCACCACACTGTACCAACTATCTCTATAAATGTCTAGAAATGACATGGCCGAGTAGTGCAGACAGCACCCGTATACACTATTGTACATGCCCTAAAAACAGAGGGAACCAGATCCTCTTACTTTGCCCACCTTATGTTCTCTGACTTTCTCCCATGACACGTGGGTCCGGTGTGTGATGGGCTCCATTTGTCAGTGACCTAAAGTCAGAGGATCGCGTTCCCGCACAGAGAAGCGATCGTCTCAGTGTCTGCAGGCCGTTGCCGCCGTAGTTTGCATGCATGGACTCGATCTGCACCGTTCCTTACGATCAAACGATTGAAAATGAAGCGGTGCATGGACTGGGTGTTTTGTCTCAATGTAACTGCGTGCAAGAACGGACACTGTCTAGTGGGGCCCCGTTCACCAGCCCGGTGCATGCACGCCTTGTTTTTTCAGAGTAAACAACGTGGCAGAAGAAGAAAAGAGTAAACGTCGCGTCGCACTGGCAGCAGCCCTACACGCCTCGTTTCAGAAACACGAGTCGCGTTGCATTTGCAACAGCCCTGCACGCCTCGTTTCAGAAACACGAGTCACGTCGCATTTGCAGCGACGCAGCCTTCCACGCCTCGTTTTCAGAAGATACGCATCAATGCATATGCAGCGAGGCAGGATTTGGCGTGAGACTTTGGACTTTCTTCTCTTCACCTCTTTAATACAAGCATGCAACGTCGAATCACTTGACTGCCTAATGCACACGCGCTCGTACTCCGTATCACTAGCTGTCCTACGCCTACGCCTGTTCTACACCGCTTTGACCATGCATCGACTCTTCTACACTGCATCCAACGTTTTCACACTGTTTGCTTCATCTACCCCAATTAATTCACGTCTAATCGTGTCTTTAAATAGACCGTTTCACTCGTCCTCCATCTTCTCATCCCTCTCCAGCCCTTTGCCCTTCTCTCCCTAGCTTCAAGCCCGGACAATGTCTTCCTACTCTCTACCATCTAGCCCCGAGTCGGTCTCCGACGAGGACAACCGCCCCAAAGATCGGCCTTGGTACGAGGCCGATTATACGTCGGAGGACGTCGAATCTCCCAAACGGGAGAGATCGCCGTCGCCGCCCTTCGTCCACAACCCCGAGCCCGCCCCCACCGCCCCCACCGCCCCCAAGGACCTCTCCCCCAAGACGATCTGCCGCCTCAAGGAACTGGAGCGGCTGGAGAAGAAGGAGTTGAAGGCCGAGGAGAAGAAACAGGCGAAGGAGGACGTGAAGGCATTCCGGGCCAGCATCAAGCGGGCCCGTGAGAGAGAGGAGGAGAGGATGCAGGCGGAGAACCGTCGCGCCCGCGTCAACAAGGAGATGGTGGACAGGGCGGCGGAATAGAGGAAGTAGGGCGCCGGAGGGCGGCAAGGGCTCCCGCATGCAGAGCGGGAGCAGTTAGGTTTTTTTTTAAAATTAGATGTAATGTCCCTCGGGCCCCACTGATTATATGTAAAGTGGGGCCAGTTATCCTTTCTAAGTATATTTAATTATATATAAAGTTATGTTCTTATATTTGTCCAAATATGTACCCACTGTTTAGAAGTTTTATCCTTTCTAATTATCGCTTTTTTTAAATATTTTTAATTATCGCTTTAAAATATGCACATTGTAAACAAAATTTATATATAAGAGATGTGATGCATTATGTTTTCTAAGATAATATACAAATTTCATTTGATCACAGTATATATTTTATATTATTAATACGAATAATTTGATGGTTTAATAAATGGATAATGTGTAGTCTGCATGTAGGGATTAATAAATACAAATGGATAATGTGTAGTCTGCATGTTGACATTGGGCCTCATTTGACATTGGGCCGCAAGCAACGGTCAACAGCTGGGACCCACATGCAGCGCCAGCCATCAACAGTTGGCGCACACAAGCCGCGCCAACGCTCAACAGCCGGGGCCCACATGCCGCGCCAACGGTTCTATGATGGGTCCCACATGTCAGCGTCCTAACGGGGGCAGAAAGTTACGGTGGGAGCAGCGAAACGAGTCCTTGCGGACAGACTAGGGGCAAAACTGAGGTCGATTCGGTGCTAGGGGTAAAACTGAGGTCGTGGTGCCAACCGAGGACACCCTGTTAAATAACCCTTTTTTGTTACATACAATATGTTATTGTTTGAGGCAGAAGCATTTGGATCACTGCAGGGAAAAACTGATAAAACATTAGCTTAACTTACCTTTCATCTGCTGAAAAGCTAAGTTCGAATTAGTTCTGACTTTCCATAATTGACCAAAGGATGCAGGGATTAGTAAACATGAATTTCACTAACCATTTGAATGTCTCTTGCTCAGTGGGTACATGTACATGCACTAGGTCATTTTGTTCATGGTTACAGTCATGCACTTAAAGTAGGATTTATTTGAACAGTCATACAGTACAATGTGACAGTTAGATGCTAACTTGATTCACAGTTATTGGCAGTGTCTCTGATATTTTAAGAGCTCTTGATTTCTGTACACCATAGGAATATATGTTACGAGTACGATGAGCTGTTGTGCAAAATACCAACATATTATGGTGATTGGTGAACAGAACGAAGTATCGTAATTTTGCGAATCTGAATCGGGGCAGTCAATTATTGTGGATACCTTGTGATTTTTTACATGGAGATCTCCGGTGGATTGGTTCCAATTCCAAAGGTGTGCAAGAACTGCAGCAGGTTTTATTTTCTGATGGAGCAAGTATTCATCCTCCTTTTGAACAGTAAGTCAAGCATATTAATAAAGTGTAGAAGCGATTATGGTAATTAAAAAGACGATTATGGTACATAACTACTTATAGTCATGTAGTCAGTTGCATACACTAAAATGTTGAAGACGGTGCTATTTTGTACCATAGCCATCCCCATAGTGTTTTTTACTGCTCCTTCCATTCACTCTAAATAAAATATTTACTGTTGAAAAATTCCTTGTGCAGTTACTTCCATAACAGTAACTAGCCAGTCTGACGTCAGTCAAAATGCATCCATTGCAGCATATGCTTTTAATTAAGCATTGCTTCATTTGCAAATAACAACATTATGATAATCAGTACTGTAGGACTACACTGTTAAACAATGATAACACAATAGCTAGCATTAAGTCTCGAGTTTATGTTCCTTTATGTCAGGGTAAGATATTTTTTAACATACTGTGTCTTCTTCTTTTTTATTTTCCACTCTGTTTTCGGCAGTCTAATGGCATGAGTTCTCCCCAGATAAAGCTTTTGTTTCTCATTATTCAATTTTGGGAGAGTCTGAGTTCCTGGAGCATCGAAAGTGTAACCAAGATGTAAATAGATGTACTAAGCGGTAATGCTTCTAGCTAGATACCAGTTGCACATACCCATGATGGTAGGATCTTGTGATATTTTAACAGATCTGCTGGAGAATTCTTCAAGTACATTAATTTGATGGTGGCGGCCAAGAGCAGGTATTTTTACTGAGTTTATCAAGATAAACTGTGGATCTTATTTTAGCGTGTAGACTCTTAGCTTTGACTGCACTTGTAAGATATACTGAAGATTTTTTTTTCGAGTTGTCTCTGAAGATCTTTATAACCAGTTTATACCATGAAAGTAGCACTATTCTTGGAGACCAGATGCATGTGAGGCACAATGCTGACATGACAATCACTGGGTTCATATTTGAAAGAGCACGGCCGAATTAACAAGTCACATTTCTTGAGAGTGCACCATCACTTAAGTGCATCATAGTGATACATCCTTCTGTTATGCTGAGACCTTTGCCCAAGGTCATAGAACTTGGGCCCACCAGAGGATAATATTCAGGGGAATGTTCTCTCACACCATAACTTCTCTGAAGATTTTGCAGCCCTGACAAATTGAGTTTTCACGTCAAGTCTGCATACTTCTCTCCTTATAATGTTCATGATGGAATGCAATTTCGCTCTTGAATTCTTCAATAGCTGAGCGCAAAAGTTGGGTAGCTACGCGTAAATTTAGAGTGGGAAAAATATGTTTTGATATAATGAGTATGGCACTACAGCAGTTTGAAGATTCAGCATTGGCAGTTGAATCTTTTTTGTAGAATCAGGCAGATGATCACCATGTTCATCATCAACAACCTAGTTATAATGATGTTGTATACAACTTGAAAGGAAACCATCATACTGACAGCCTGACCATATACAGGTAATGTTTTCGCAGCTAGACTGTTTAGTGCAACAAATATAAGCCTAAAATCAAGAAACTAGGAGCTAAGCACCTGGACCTAATGAAGGATCCCAGTAACACCGTGTTTGTGATCTCGGGCATCTCCCATAGGTTCGCTAAGGCTTGCAGTCAGTTTCAACCTGCAACTCCAGGAAGCTTGCAACTTCAACACTGTCCATGCACGCCTTGCTTTGCATTACAAAGCACAATTTCACTTCTAGCTGCAATGAATTGACCAGAAGCTGCAGGACCCAAGCCTCCATCGACATGAACTTTCTTTTCTGTCTGGCAACCACCCTCGCTTCACATTACATCATACCATGTTGCTTCAAGATGCAATGAAGTGGCCAGAAGCTATCATAATGGATTACCACCACCCTGAACGACCCTGCAATGAACTGACCAAAAGCTGCAGAACCAAAGCCTCAGTCGACATGAACTTTCTATTATGTCTGGCAACTGCTCTCGCTTGACATTACATCGTTTCATGCTGCTTCTAGATGCAGTGAACTGACACGAAGATAGCATCATGGATTACCACCAACCTGAATGAACTTTCAATGAACTGACCAGAAGCTCCAGGACAAAGCCTCCGTTGACGAGAACTTTCTATTCTGCCCAGCAACAAACGAGGCTTGAGGAAGACATGTTGAGAGAGTCTTCCATGGATCAAAGACTATCTTAAGCCGATGTCGTCGGATGCTGATGAAGTATGCTGCTTCTTCAAGGATGGCAGATCAAACATGGACCACACTCGGGCTTGGACCAAATAAAGATGGCATCGGCTCCTCCGCTACTGCACCTTGCACCTGGATGCATCGATCACAAGCAGCCAACATCACTGCTAACCCTTCCCATGCACTTCGCTACCACCCATCGCTGCCTTCCCATCTCCCTCTACACAGCCATGGCATGGTGAACCTGTCGGGGGTTTGGTGGAGGAGGAAGAGGGCAGTCACACCTTCTGCACTCCTCTGCCCACTCATGTGACTCTGAGTGGATGGAAAGCTATCTTTTTACATTTCTTCCTTTTTTTCCTTTTCCTTTTTTTTCCTGTGTGCTGTGAGAGCACATTAGAATAGAATTCCCGGATTAATTGTGATAGGGAGACTTTAAGTCAGCCAGATGAGCAGCATTTTCCTGTTGTGAAGAAAACGTTGACCAGTTCGCCACTACCATCCATGTTACTTCAGCTGCTGAGTGTGCCAAGAAAAAATGTAAGTACTTCTCACCATTTCACCACAGCAATATTTTTTGGCAATATGATATTGAACTTGAACATAATATCATGTCAACGTAGATCACATACCATATGAATGTGAGGGACTGGCTAGACTTGATATTCACCACAGCAAGTCTCTTGCTTAATAAGTGAACTACCCAAAGCGGATGATTGGTTTGGTTCACTGCAGCAAAGATTTTTTCGACAGAAGTAAAAAACAATGCCACACATGGCGAGGAAATCCAAGATAAACTAAGATCTTAGTATACTCACCATTGTGCACCTTGCAATTAACCAATTCAGTAACCCTGATGTTGGTACTGAACCAGTTGGAACAGAAAAGACTGCATCCACCGGACAGTACAATTTGGTATGTCTGTTGCAGTGGCAGAAGACTGCCCGTTTAACAAACCAGCACTTTTGTCGATCCTTTTGCTTCCGAGTAGATTGTTCTACAAAATAAGGTACTGTGAATTGCTACCAGGTTTTCAATCATCCATCTGAAAAGAGTTCTGCAATTTGTAACTACCATATACCTGTATTAGCTCCAACTCCAATATAACATACTGAATGGTCCACACTTCATTGATCCAGCACAAAGGGAAGCTATAAGTTCAGATCTTCTCTTCTATTCCTCTCTCTCTCTCTCTGTCTCACTCTCGAATTATTTTAAGACAACTACTATGCAACTATAATAGCACCTTTCGTAAAGGTACCACACAACACAAAACGGATGTAGATCTCTTTACCATTAAGTTTTTATTTCCTAATTTTCACTTTGACCTTTTCTTTTGCTCGAAGCTACTACTGCCATGTGATTTCCGAATCTCTAACACAACTATTTTTTTTAAGCTAAATCTCTAACACAACTATCAGGCGAACTATCCGCCACAATTAATATTTGTGCTTGCTCTCATAGATCCTAAAACAACAACACTAAAATCTTTCATAAAGGCACCACAAACACATTTTCGAACAGTTTATGGATGGAGAGTTTTCCCCCTGTTGGACTTCATTTTTTCTGTCTTCTTCTTTCTTTCTATTTCTTTTTTCATTTTTTCTTCCTTTTTTCTTCTTTTTTTCTTTTTTTCCTTTTTCTTATTTTAGTTTTCTTTTCTTTTCTTTTTTCTTTTTCTTTTCGAGAAGAATGGAGAGATTTCTCCATGGCTATAAGAATGTTCAACTCCCAAACAGATCCCTGCAAAGTAGATTGAAATATATAAAAAAATTGTTTAGATTATCTAGGACTGGTAATCCAAATTAAACCGAAATGACTTGACATGTGGGATTAGGAAGAAGTACAATAAATAGCATGGCATATGTTACATACACATACCATATTTGTGTACAAGGAGGCGATACCACCCAAGGCCATGGCGTCCTAACTATGTGAATGCATGCAGAGACAACTTCATGGCATAGGCTGCACGATAGATTGAAATACACTGTTCAAATTATGCCATAATTAAGCTTGAGACTGGTAAAAGGGATAGGTTTGACGTGCAATGGAAACTGGTGAGAGTTGGGGATGGATACGAGCAAGCAAGTATTTGTTCAAATTCAACAGTACTTCTCACCATTTCACCACAACAATATTTTTTTGGCAATATTATATTGAACTTGAACATAATATCATGTCAACGTAGATCACACACCATATGAATGTGAGGGACTGGCTAGACTTGATATTCACCACAGCAAGTCTCTTGCTTAATAAGTGAACTACCCAAAGCGGATGATTGGTTTGGTTCACTGCAGCAAAGATTTTTTCGACAGAAGTAAAAAACGATGCCACACATGGCGAGGAAATCCAAGATAAACTAAGATCTTAGTATACTCACCATTGTGCACCTTGCATTTAACCAATTCAGTAACCCTGATGTTGGTACTGAGCCAGTTGAAACAGAAAAGACTGCATCCACCGGACAGTACAATTTGAAGACTGCCCGTTTAACAAACCAACACTTTTGGCGATCCTTTTGCTTCCGAGTAGATTGTTCTACAAAATAAGGTACTGTGAATTGCTATCAGGTTTTCAATCATCCATCTGAAAAGAGTTCTGCAATTTGTAACTAGCCTATACCTGTATTAGCTCCAACTCCAATATAACATACTGAATGGTCCACACTTCATTGATCCAGCACAAAGGGAAGCTATAAGTTCAGATCTTCTCTTGTATTCCTCTCTCTCACTCACTCTCGAATTATTTTAAGAGAACTACTATGCAACTGTAATAGCACCTTTCGTAAAGGTATCACACAACACAAAACGGATGTAGATCTCTTTACCATTAAGTTTTTATTTCCTAATTTTCACTTTCACCTTTTCTTTTGCTCGAAGCTACTATACTGCCATGTGATTTCGAATCTCTAACACAACTATTTTTTTAAGCTAAATCTCTAACACAACTATCAGGCGAACTATCCGCCACAATTAATATTTGTGCTTGCTCTCATAGATCCTAAAACAACTACACTAAAATCTTTCATAAAGGCACCACAAACACATTTTCGAACAGTTTATGGATGGAGAGTTTTCCCTCTGTTGGACTTCATTTTTTCTGTCTGCTTTTTTCTTTCTATTTCTTTTTTCATTTTTTCTTCCTTTTTTTCTTCTTTTTTTCTTTTTTTTTCCTTTTTCTTATTTTAGTTTTGTTTTATTTTATTTTTTCTTTTTCTTTTCGAGAAGAATGGAGAGAGTTCTCCATGGCTATAAGAATGTTCAACTCCCAAACAGATCCCTGCAAAGTAGATTGAAATATAAAAAAAAATTGATCAGATTATCTAGGACCGGTAATCCAAATTAAACCGAAATGACTTGACATGTGGGATTAGGAAGAAGTACAATAAATAGCATGGCATATGTTACATACACATACCATATTTGTGTACAAGGAGGCGATACCACCCAAGGCCATGGCGTCCTAACTGTGTGAATGCATGCAGAGACAACTTTATCGTAGATGCTGCACGATAGATTGAAATACACTGTTCAAATTATGCCATAATTAAGCTTGAGACTGGTAAAAGGGATAGGTTTGACGTGCAATGGAAACTGGTGAGAGTTGGGGATGGATACGAGCAAGCAAGTATTTGTTCAAATTCAACAGTAAAAACAAAAGATCCTTGGGCACTAGCACCCAGGACTTTTCTTTGGTAGAAACAAGACCACCCGGGTGAGGCACCAGAAATTCGCTCCTGATGGGATTTGAACTCTGGGCGCATGGGTTTGTCACTACTCCCCTTGCCACTACGCTAAGTACAAATAAAACTCGAACAACATGAAGGGAAAACTGCCAAGGTAACCAAAATAACGAGAAGGAGCACAACAAACTATAGATTAAGTTTGTAAAAAAGGGCATGGAACTAATCTATGGTAACAGGGGTTAATTATACTAACCAATTTGCTAGGACCTATAATCTGAGACCTTCATGCTTCCATTGGCAGCATCTCCATGAACTATGCTTGTACATAGAGAGTTGGATCTACTGTACAAGGCTAGGCAAGAAGAATGTACAAATCCACAAAGGGCCCTGCACATACAGAAGATTAGAACAAGTGAGTTATTCAGATGGAATGACATTAACTGCGGTGAAGCAAACAAAATGATAATTACTCTGACGCTCAATAGACGAATTAGGGAAATATTGAAGTTTGTACAAGCCGGAAAATTTGAGTTACCTTGGATTGTTAGTCATCGTAGTCTACGACAATCGGAATTTTTCCTTTAAACTTGCGGCCCTGGCTTTGAAGCTCCTCACTGTTTTCATAAACTTTTAATTTCAGTAGCGAACTTGGCAGGCCCTCCTTGGGCAGAGATTTGATGGCCGGACATTGTGTGATCTCTAATTCTAGCAGAGAGCTTGGGAGCCCGTCCTTGGGCAGAGATTTGATGGCCGGACATTGTGTGATCTCTAACTCTAGCAGAGAGCTCGGGAGCCCGTCATTAGGCAGGGACTGGATGGCGGGACAACTGTAAATCTGTAATTTCTTGAGGCTGGTAAGCTTGGTTAGCCCTGCAGGGAGGCGCTGCAGCTTCTGGCAATCACAAAACACGAGTTTCTGGAGGGAATTGAGGAGGTGAAGAGCCTCCTCTTGCTCCACTGTGAAGCGTTCCACCTCTTTGTTTTCCAAAAAGGTTAATCCGGCGAGAGAAGAAAAGAGTAGACTGCAGATGGGCAGAGTAAGGACTCCAGCGAGGTCATCTGTCACGAGATGTTTTAGTTTGGAGGAATAGGAAGAAAGCTCCCAACCGGTGAAAAATTTGGGGGTATCATGGATATGTAACTCTGCGAGGTGGCCCTGGGCGACAAGAGGCCATAAGCTCTCCCCTCTTAGATCCGGACACCGCCACATAACTAATTCGGTGAGGGAGGTGAGATTTGAGAAGCAAACCAACGTCTCCATGAGCTCCATATCTCCCATCCAGAGCTGCTGCAAGGAGGCCGGGAAGGGGAAACAAGAGGAGGCGGAGGGCAAATAATAGGACGAGAGGAACTTGGGGCATTTTGTTATATACAACAAGCGGAGGGAGCTGAGGCATTGGAGCCCGTCTCTTGCATTGTCGTTGCCTTGTGTACTGGAGAGTAAGCGCAGCTCATCGCAATAATGGATGGTCAAATTCTGTAGTTGGGAAGGCAATAGGAGCAATCCTTGTTCTGCTGATGCTACTTCATCCGCTCCTGTATGCCGCTGATTGTGTCCACCTTGTGCATGCTCAAACATATTAGCTGAAGATGATTGTGGTGATGTTGGTATTGCCGCTGCCACAGTAATCTGGTGCACACCTAGTCCTGTTATATTACGACAACGTTCTATATTCAAATCAGTGAGTCTCAGGAAACAAGACAACAGTTGTGTGATATCCTTCCCATTAGCATCACATTCACAGATATCTATGCGTTCAACTGGAAGTGGGCATCCAACACTAAGGCTTTGATCTTTAGGCAGCAACAACACAGTCCCCATACTTGTTATATCGAGCATCTTCAGAGATTTTAGCTTTTGGAGGTGAATCAGCGGCAGAGGAGGGCAATTTTTCATCTCTAACGCTTTCAGATCGGCTAGATTATGGAAATCCAACCCATTCCACAACATGCCAGTATGACCATCTTTTCCTTCAATTCTCAAACATAAGTCGTGATCAGGATTTGGTGAGTATAAAAGCTTCTCAAAACCACATCCTGCACCTTCTATGTTAGCGGAACAAGGAGCAGGTGTCCAAGGGATAGGAGGCAATGACGACAGTTTTGGGCAACCTATAATCTTGAGGTCCCGTAGCTTAGGAAACCAAGTCATGTTATCCTCTTGCTTTGCTTCATGACAGGTAGGATGTGAAAATGGTAACTCCACGAGTTCAACGCAATTTTCAATTATGACCACCTCTAGATGGGAAAACAAATGGCAATTCCCAACCCATTTTTTTAGCGCTGGTATCTTAACTAAGTCTACCCTTTTCAAACATTGGAAGCTAAGAGTTGAGATAGGACCCTGACACTCTACACCTACACCATCAATGAACCACATGTCCCCCAGTGGTGGAAATTTGTTCCAAGATATATCATGCAAACGTAAGGATTCCAAATTCCTAACCGAAAGGTTCCCACATAGCCATGATGGGCATTTAGCACCTCCATGCCCTCTGATACATAGGTGTTGAAGATTTTTATGAGGTACCATACTTTCAAGAACATTCTCTTCATGTTTTGGATCCCTGCTCAGTCGAGAATTATCCCATTCTAATGTTAGCTTGTGTAAGTGGTTTTTGTGTATCAGTTTTAGTTCTTTTGCCCCTTCTTTTACTTGCACCTTGTCAAGATTATAAATGCCAAGCGATCCTCCCAGCTCTGTCAATTTGCCAAGTTGACTTGGTTCAAACCCCTTTATCTCCTTTCCCACTTCAAATCTCCTTAATTCCCCCAAGAATTTTAGTTTCCCCACATCGCGTATGCTAGAGTGAAGTTCAAGATTATCAGCCGGCACAATAAAATGACGCAACTTTACAAGGTTGCTCATTTGACTTGTTGAACCAAAGCTACCCCTCCATTCTTCTAGATCAATGACCTCTAAGTGATAGGATCTAAACAACACACTAGGCAAGCATATGTCCTCATTGTACACCGATTTTATCCTTAGATACCGGAGATGCACAAGTTCTGAAAAGTTCAAAAACACGTCATCCACTGAATATGATGCTCCAGACAAAAAAATAGTGCGTAATGCTCGGGCTTCCCTAAACAGTCCCATAAAAGTTTTGGCAAAGTTTCCATGGTATTCGCCAAACAAGACCAGAGTGCGTAAGTTATGTACTTTAAGTCTTCTACCTAATGCACTCAAATGACTTTTGTAGTCTTCAAAACTGATTAAATCCATGACATCAGTATTATCTACAATGATGGACATGTGACGTAAGGATGCAGGAATTTGTATGGACCTCACGTTAGAACTACATATGCTAAGGCATTCATGTGATGAAACCCTCACTGCCAAGTCATGAAGTAGGTCATGGATAACATAATGCGGATTATTTTCTTCTTCATTCTTTTTAAAAAATCCATGATTAACCAACTCATTCAAATAACATAGTGCAACATCTTCAGTCCTTTTTCCCTGATCCCCTGAATGTACAATATCTAGTCCTATCCAGAAGTGAACTAACTCCTTGCTACTAAATTCATAATCTTCTGGAAACAACCCACAATGGGAAAAACATTGTTGAAGATGAAAAGGGAGGTGATCATAGCTAAGTTTTAGAGCTGGCATAATGTCATTGTCGTTGGTCTGTAATTCCCATTCTCTACTTTCTGCAACACTTGTCCAGTGGTTCAATGTCAGCTGGTTTCTCAGTAATCTACCTACTGTTTTTGCCGCAAGAGGGAAGCCCTTCAAATTGTTTACTATTTTGCTCCCAACATCACGCAATTCAGGATTGTCTTCCCATGGTCTTTGGTCACCAAATACACATACTTCGAAAAAAGACATGATATCTTTATGATCTAGACGTTCCACGTCAATTGAAGAATTAGTTGTGCTAACCATACTTGCTACCTTGGGAATTCGTGTTGTGACTATAACCACATGACCCTTCTCTCCCCCGCTATATTTTAAAGGGGCTAATAGTTTTTTCCACGCATCCTCGTCATATGCCCACACATCATCTAAGACAAGTAAGAGCCGCTTAGATTTTAATCTCTGTTCAATTAGGTCTTCGTTGCTAGCATTAGGCTTTTCACCGTTAACTTTAGGGATCTTTTTCATAATCTCTTGCACCAACCTATCTGCATTAAAATCTAGTGAGACACATACCCAAGCTGAAACTTGGAAAGAACTCTCCAGTTCTCTGTATATGTGTTGTGTGAGTGTTGTCTTACCAATACCTCCCGGACCAACAAGTGGAACTACGGTGAGTTCATTGGTACAGTATTTACCATGTGTAATTCCATCAACAAGGTTCTTTTTCAGGTCATCCCTCCCATATAACTCAGGCTCTATAATTTTTGGGGTTGTTTTGGATCTGTTCATAGCAGTGTCTTGGCTACGCAGACGTTTGAAGCCCAACAGATCTAGCTTAAGAATGGCACATCCCAGCAACTCTTTATCTAAGATTGTGGAGACCATAGCACACAAAGGTTTCAACTGCTCCACTATTTCTGCCATCTTTTTAGATATTTCCACCCGATCGAACTTCAGTGCTGGTGTTTGTGTTTGTGTTTGTGTTTGTGTTTGTGTTTGTGTTTGTGTTTGTGTAGCATGATTTCTCTGTGGCGTTTTTGACAGCCAGGAACCACAGAGAAATCGCCGTCCACTCCCTGGCATGGTTTCCAACACGTCAAAGTCAGCATTATCTTCTTGGACAGACGAGGAGTAGCATATATGGAAAGTTCTTACCGATACTATGTGCAGTGCTGCGAGCGGTAGAGGCGACCTTGGGAATGCATCCACCCTCAAGTTCCTGGCCCTGGTTGGTCGGTGATGATGCTGAGGAGCTGATTCCACGCGCGCCACACGAGCGAACAACAGAGAGGCATCTTTGTTTGACACCATCATCCTGGTCGTCGGGTTCACCACGGCTAGCATCATCACGCGAGCGTGAAGATGGCTTGAGTCTATTGGCAGCAGCCCTGGCGGTGTGCCGAGCATTAAGGACAAGGCCATCAACATAGCCTTGTTCCTCCAGGTTGGCGGCGTGGTAGGTGCCTTGAAGCGCGTCCTGGATGCGGAAGTAGTCCAGCTCGTCAAGGACGTCATCGGCCCCGTACGCTAGCTCCCGCAGCTTGTGCAGCAGCTCCTTGAGTGCAGAGCTACGGATGTCCCTTCCTTGTGCATTGTCGAGCATCCCCTGCGCGTAGAGCAGCTGCATCTTGAGGGCATCGATGTTGGGGCCGAGCTCGGTGCTGGCAGCCCACGACTCGAGCAAGCCGTCGATGACAGGGGCCAGCGCCTTGCCAACCACCCACCGTGCTGCATCCACGGCGGCATCCATTGTAACCACTGAACCATTTGTGCACATATCGTTAGGCTAAAAGTATAAAACATTATAATAAGAAACTAAACTACGAAAAAATCTGGTTAGTGCACGTTAGGATGAAGAATTCATGATCGACCCTAATGCTAAACGCATCTCATTCAGTAATTACTTGTACTAGAGGTGGACTAGCATGAAAAAAGAAGCACGTACATGTACGAATCCTCCTTCTGCGAAGACGTTGGGCTGCCAAGGAAGAATGCCGGAGCCTCAATATCTGTTGTTTCTAGCGAGGAAATGTCGAAGTGGATTTTCTTTTTCTTCTATGAGATGGGCTCTTTTCTCTGAGGAAGTGCGGGAGCTGCTGGTTGGTGAATTTTCAGGGAAGCGGAGAGACTGAGAAAGATGTGTTGGAGAACTGGGAGGAGGGAGTATTTATAGCAAATGTGAGCGGTTTTTGAGATGCCAGAAAAAGAAAAAGAAGTGAGCAGTTTCAAGCCAACTCACTCCAACAGTCGGATAGGACAAACCTAAAAGTGGAATAATCGTGGCCAACTAAGCACTCGGTGGCGCGAAAGATAAATTGGAGACTCGGCTTCCGATCGTAGTTGGTTTGAGTAAACAAATCTTTACTGTTTGGGGACTTCCTCGCGCGGCAGCTATGGCCGTTCGTGTCCCCAAGTTTTGTGCACCCCGGCCTTGAGTTCAATTTCAGCTTCCCACAAAACAAAAATAAAAAGTTTAGATTTCAATTTAGGCGCTTAAAAGGCAAATCTTTTGTCCCCTTTGAAAAAAAAAATTAGGCGCTTAATTTCTAGATCATCTGTGTGCCTTAATAGAGGAAATATTTCACATGGCTTTTGTTTTGCGTCAACACTGAAATTTTGATGTTGGTAAGCATCTGCTTGAGCTGCATTATATATTCGGAGAAAATCATACTATGCGTGAAGACTCCTCGAAATAAAAAGAGAAAAGAGACAGCATCAGGACAGTTTATTTTGTTTATATTAGGAAATCCATACTATTAATACGGGTTCCAGTTATAAAGGTATGCGCGGAACCAAAACAGCGTACACTACTTACATTTGAACCCACATAACGTTCTCATAGAAGGGCACCTCCTTTGATTCAATTTGTGTATGCCTGCTATGCCAATCCAGAATTTTATTCCCGTAGTTGGCCCCAGAAAATTCGATGCCTAGAGCTCCTAACCCACCTCCGGACGGCCGGAAGGTTTACACCGCTCGTCGTCGAGTTGAGAAACTCTATGTTGTCCCTCGAAGGTAGCCAGAAGGTCCACCCAGAACCTTCAATGTGCAAATGGGCCAAGGCCCCTGCCGGCCCCCCTAGCTCCGCCACTGGCTACAACATGACCCCTTCACTTGTTGTGACCATGATGGGAAACTCTATGTTGGTCCCCGGAGGTATCCTCAAGGTTTCTTGGAACTTCCATGATACGGTTCGAATCAGCACCGCCGCATCACCTATACTTGGTTTTTGGCCTTGTCCAGGGCCGAGTACCATGCCACCGAGCAGAGGAGACACAACTCATGGATACTCCGGTAGCTTCTATGGTCGACGCATAACCCACGAAGCAAGCAAGAGAAAACGAGGTCTTGTAGAAGAATATGACAGAGTCATCGTTGGCAGACCAGGAGGGAGAGAGTAAGCACAAGGGCAAGACCCCAATGGAGGTGGAGGGCAAGGACAAGGGCAGGGGAAAGGATCCGATCAAGGTTGTCGACAACGACGATGCCACCGCTCTTGACTTTAAACAATTGCCCAAGTGAAAAATAGATGTAATAGTTGGGTTTAGTTATGTTAGAGATATCGAGTGTTAGTTAACTATATGTATAATTATGTAGAGAATTGATTTCATGTTGAGAAAGGATCAAAATAGTTGTATGAATGCCACACGGGCAATTTTGGCTATGTTGCTCTTTTTGAATAAAAAATGATTTTTTTATTTTTATTTTTAGATATAATTCATTGAAACTATATGTATCGGATGTATAATTATTGAATGTGTCGATTTTATTTAGATTTGTAGCTATATTCCATTTTGACTACAATTTCAAATTTGAACTTCAAGCGTGAATATGAACCTGCAATATTTGTGGTATTAGTACCCATGTTTGTGATAATATTTGTGAACATTGAAATTAAAATTTGAAACGATATTCAAACTGAAACAAATATTCAAATTTGAGCCGATCGGAATTTCAAGTTGGATGGTACGTGATATTGATGTTTTAATGTTTTCGCAACAATTATGCATGTTAGAAGATCAATTCAAGCCCTTTTATGAAGTTAAACTCATAGTCATTACAAATATGATCCAAATTTAGGGTAAACAAGCCCATTTGCAAACAAGTTTTTTTTTCGACTGTGGCTAAATGATTGAAAAAAAGATCCTTGATCTTTAATATGATAATATAGTGTGCATTAGCAATTTAGGATTGTGACAAACTATGCCATGCTTAATCCCATACCCTAGCTCAAATGATCTCCAAATTTATATTAAACATCCCGTTGTAAATAAGTTTTTTTCGTCTAAATGATTTAAAAAAGATTCTTGAAGAGATTCGTTTTAACTGACCCTGCTTCACCTTAATTGTTATTTGAACAAAAAGATCACAATAAACTTTTGGTAAAAGTTCTGTCTTGGTCGGAGTGGGGATAGCATTTCTCTTCTGCATGTAGTGTGATAATATAATGTGCACGTAAAATTTAGCATCTTATTGACAAACTATGTGATACTTAACCCCATATGCTAGATCAAATGAGCTCCAAATTTAGATTAAACAGCCCTATATGTAAAAGGTTTTTTTTTACCGTGTCTAAATGAGGGAAAAAATCCTTAATATTTAGTGTGATAATGTAATGTGCATGAGAAATTTGGGATCGTTTCCATAAACTATGTCATGATTAACCTCATAGGCTAACTCATTTTCCTCTGTAACTCTCGAGACTTGTTTATGATATACTTAGTTGTGAGAAGGCTTTTCATGGAAATATCAGTAGACCAAGTTTTTTTTTTTATAGCAACCTAGCCATATAAGACGACTATGTGTGACAGTTTTTTTTAGTTACTTATGCTTGACCCTAATCACACAATTTCTGAAAACTCTCCAACCTTGTTTATGATAGCTCAGTTGTGTGGATTTTCCATGAAAATATACGTAGACCAAGTTTCTTATTTTTTATAGCAACCTATTTACATAAGATGACTAAGTGTCAAGTTTTTTTAATGATTTTTGAAATAACTTATGCTTAACTCTAGATCTTTTGAAACCCTAAAAACCCTCTAAAACTTTGCACCCTTCTAAACCGTTGGATCGTCATGCCTGGACCGTTTGGTTCGGAACGGTTCTACTAAGTCTCGTCTGCGAGTAGGCTCATTCTACGACCTGATTGGCTGGTGAGTGACGATCTAAAGTTAAACGGGTTGCCCGAGAATGCATATGTGCACGTAAACATAAGAAAAATAAATTATTATTATTTTTAAACAAGGAGGCTATTCAACTAGTCAAATCGCGCTTGGATGTTGTGGAAAAAGCAAGAAGACTGTTCACTGATTTATCTTGTCAATTTCCACAATCGATTTAATTGATCTATTGAAATCCTCACCGTGGTTAATGTTACGTCAGTATATAAGAAGTATCATCCCCGTTGTCAAACAACATTCTTCTCTCGTTCTCTTCATAGCCCCCTCATGTCGCTCTCTCCATAGCACCACTAGCACCATGGACACGGACGGCGAGAACTACTCTCCAACCACCAACTACAGCGCCGAGGACCGTGAGGACTATACGTCGCCTATTGGGAGGGTTCGCCGACAGATTTCTCCTCCGACCACGGCTACTACTCGGATGAGACTGAGTCCAATGAGTACTCCTACGAGGAGGACCTAAGCGGAGGAGGAGTACGCTTTCCTCTACGACTACGAATACGCCATGGGGTAAAAATGAGAAAAGCTAAGCGAAATAGAGCAAGAAAATAATAAGCCCTTTGATCAACCGTGGAACTATTAGACCCTCTCGCCGAGCCACATCAGGACTCCTGGTCGATTTTTGCTCAATTCCTCGATGTGCATCAAGAAATTCGTGAAGAAGTGTCCATTATAGTTGAGCACTTGTAGACCCTCAAAACAAACAAATAGTTCACATGTCATTTTAAATGTAGCCATCTATATTCTGGTATTTGTATGTTTAAATGGTTGTTGAACTAATTTTCTGTGTTAACACTGTGAAATATAGTCGTATCAGTTAGATGAATTATTAGAATATTGACGTGAAAAGTAACAAATACAAAAAAAATAGGTACAGTCGATTTGGGTGCGTCGCTGGGTCATTGTTTTTTGGGAGATGGTTAACACATTAATGGGGCGTCGGTGGAGATGCTGTGAACCCCTCAACGAACGTGGGTTGCGCTGGCTGAATTTCCAAAAGGATGCCGGCCGTAGTTTGGACTCTTCCACCTGTGGCCCTTATTTTACTGCCTGACGGCAAACGCTTTAACAAAACAAACTACTAGTAGTACCAGTGGAGATGAAAGGACAAACACAGCCAACGAATGCCAGACTGAGACACAAGACAACAATGCGATCAACGGCTGGCTGTCGTGACTGTGAGCCAATGTGCCAAAAGGTTCTGATAAGCTAAACTAATCTCTGCCAGGTTGTTAAAGCTGCCAGGCAAGTAACCACCTCGTGGCCTGAAACGGGCAATGCTACCCCGCGCGCGCGAGAGTTCACTTCTCGTCGAGCGGTTTCCGACCAGATTCCTTTGTGCGCGTTTCTTTTTTTTTGTCATGTTACACGCGCATACACGTTTCCTTTTATTACGCGTGCGCGCGTCCTGTTGGACGCAGTTCCCACTCAAACAAATACGCGCCATTTTTTATATGCTGGTTTTCTACGAATAAAAGTTAATGTACGCAGGTTTTTTAGTAGCCTATTCCCTTTTTTCGGCTACACTTTTTATGGTGATAAAAAAATGTTTTCCCTTTAACATAAAGAAAAAAGGTCTACAAAAATTAATTCTCTTTTTGGGCTAGTGATTTTTTAGGGCAAAGAAAAAAAGGGCGGGAGATAAAAAAAAAATCACTTCCTACTAGTAGACAAACTTCCACTTCCAACTAGTGTAAAAAAAAATCCACTTCCAACCATTTTAAGAAGGTTTTTAGGTTGTTGATTTCCATTCATCATAATTGCTAACATTCTAAGGGCATCTCCAGCCTCCCCTCTCACCCGCGTCCCCAGGAGACCTTTTTAGCGCCGAAAAGCCACCGGTCGTCTCCCAGGAATCGGTTTAGCGCCACTTTCCGCCGTTTCACGCCGGCGAACCCAGCCCGAACCCAGCGCGCTGGGTTCGGTTTGGGGGGACAAAATGCGTGCGTGGGCCAAAATTGTCGGCGACGGAAGACGATTTCCCTCCATTTTCCGGCATTTCACTCCACTTTTCCCCCACTCCATTCCCGCCATTTCCCTCCAGATCAAGCCGCCATGGCTCCCGCCCGATTCACAGGACCCCGCGCCCACCGCCGTCTCCGTTGCCATACCACCTGCGAGCTCGGCGCCGCGCAAGCCGAGAGCGCCGAAGGAGAAGCCGCCCGGCATGTCCAACAAGGACTGGATCGTCGAAAAGACGCGCCTGACAACGGCCACCGTCAAGCGCCGGGGGAGGGTGAAGACAACTACTGGAAGCGGGTCAAGACGGCGTACGACGAGCGCCGGATGATCGGCCCCGACTTCACCGCATGGCAAACCATTGGGCGAACATCCAGGCCGCCTGCAACAAGTGGCATGTCATCCAGGAGGAGGTCGCGATGAGGCCGAAGAGCTGCGCCAACCGCGAGATGGAGCTCGTCCGGATGCTCGAGGCGTACAAGAACGACGAGGGCTCCGACTTCAAGTTCCTCCACGTCTTCGCCGTCATCGAGGGTGCGAGAAGTGGGCAGAGGTGCGCCGGTTGATCGGGGGGTGACCCGGCCGTGATGACCTTGAAGTGAGAGCATGGTTCCTGGCGCAGTGCAATCTCATCCTAAGCAACATCAGCCCGGATCCGGCCCCGACCACGTCGGCCGACACGAGCTACGCCACTGCGCCGCCGAGCACGCACATCGACCTGGAGGATGCTGCGCCCGTCGTCGACCTGGAGGATTCCGCGCCCGTCGTCGACAAGGATGCCACGCCCGTCGTCGACCTGGAGGATGCAGCTCCCGTCGTGGACCAGGAGGATGCCGCGCCTGTCGTCGATCTGGAGGATGCCGCGCCGAGCTCGGCGCCAGATCCGACACCGGCCGAGGCCTCTGCCTGATCGCCCAACTGTGCCCAGGACGCGCGCGCCCGACTGTGCGCCTCTGCCTGATTCTCAATAATAAATTATCTTGGTAATTTTCATTCATTATAGTTGATAAACATTTTTAAAAAGGGTTCAACACCCTTTGATAAAACATTCTTACAAAGGGTTTTAGTTTTCTGATTTCCATTCAACACAGTTCATAACTTTCTTAAAAAAGTTTTTTATGTGGATGATTTTCATTCATCACACCTGATAAGATTCTTAAAAATAGGTTTTCATTCATCACCCTTGGTAATATTCTCAACTAGTTTTTCAAAGGTTGCTAATTTTCATTCATCACAGTTGATAATATTCTTAAAAATACATAGTTGTTAAAGGTTGATATTTTTCATTCATCACCCTTGATAACATTCTTAAATACATAGGGGTTTTTAGGTTGGTAATTTTCAATCATCGCCCTTTATAACATTCTTTAAAAAAATATTCTTTTAGGTTGGTAATTTTCATTCATCACCCTAGATAACATTCTTGAAAAATATAGGTTTTTAAAGGTTGTTAATTTTAATTCATCACCCTTGATAACATTTTTAATAAATATATAGGTTTTTAAAGGTTGGTGATTTTAATTCATCATCCTTGATAACATTATAAAAAAACGGTTGGTAATTTTCATTCATCACCCTAGATAACCATTCTTGAAAAAAATAATGTTTTTCAAAGGTTGGTAATGTTCATTCATCAGCCTTGGTAACATTTTCAACTAGTTTTCCAAAGATTGGTAATTTTCATTCATCACCCTTGGTAACATTCTCAACTATTTTTTCACAGGTTGGTAATTTTCATACATCGCACTTGATAAAATTATTGAAAAATATATGTTTTTGAAGGTTGGTAATTTTCATTCATCAGCCTTGGTAATATTCTCAACTAGTTTTTAAGCTTGGTAATTTTCATTCATCACCCTTGGTAACATTCTCAACTATTGTTTCACACGTTGGTAATTTTCATTCATCGCACTTGATAACATTCTTAAAAAATATAGGTTTTTAAAGGTTGGTAATTTTTATTAATCGCCCTTTATAAAGCGAGGCGAAAGCCTGTTATTCCCTTTTGTTTGGAAAGAAATATATATAGGTTTTCAAAGGGTTGGTAATTTCCATTCATCTCTGTTGATAACATTCTTGGGAAATTATATATAGGTTTTTAAAGGTTTGGTAATTTTCATTCATCACCCTTGATAACATTCTTGGGAATAGACTATACATTGGTTTCTAAAAAAAAGGTTGGTAATTTCGATTCATTGCCCTTGATAACTTTCTTTGGAAATAAAAATATATATTGGTTCTTAAAATTTGGTAATTTCCATCCATCTCCATTGATAACATTGTTGGGGGAGTTATAAAATATGGTTTCAAAGGGTTGGTAGTTTCCATTCATCTCCCTTGATTACTTTGTTTGGAAAGAAATATATATAGGTTTTCAAAGGGTTGGTAATTTCCATTCATCTCCGTTGATAACATTCTTGGGAAATTATATATAGGTTTTTAAAGGGTTGGTAATTTTTATTCATCACCCTTGATAACATTCTCGGGAATAGACTATACATTGGTTTCTAAAAAAAGGTTAGTAATTTCCATTCATTGCCCTTGATAACTTTCTTTGGAAATAAAAATATATATTGGTTCTTAAAAGTTGGTAATTTCCATTCATCTCCATTGATAACATTCTTCGAAAAAATTATATATAAGTTTTTGAAGGGTTGGTAGTTTCCATTCATCTCCATTGATTACTTTGTTTGGAAAGAAATATATATAGGTTTTCAAATGGTTGGTAATTTCCATTCATCTCCCTTGATAACATTCTTGGGAAATTATATATAGGTTTTAAAAGGGTTGGTAATTTTCACCACCCTTGATAACATTCGTGGGAATAGACTATACATTGGTTTCTAAAAAAAAGGTTGGTAATTTCCATTCATCTCCCTTGATAACTTTCTTTGGAAATATTAATATATATTGGTTCTTAAAAAGTTGGAAATTTCCATTCATCTCCATTGATAACATTCTTGGGGAAAATTATATATAAGTTTTTGAAGGGTTGGTAATTTTCATTCACCACCCTTGATAACATTCTTGGGAATAGACTAAACATTGGTTTCTAAAAAAAGGTTGGTAATTTGCATTCATGTCCCTTGATAACTTTCTTTGGAAATAAAAATTTATATTGGTTCTTAAAAGGTTGGTAGTTTCCATTAATATCCCTTGATAACATTCTTGGGAAAATTATATATGGTTTTCAAAAGGTTGGTAATTTGCATTCATCACCCTTGATAACATTCTTGGGAATAGACTATATACTGGTTTTTCAAAAAGGTTGTTAAGTTTAATTCATTGTCCCTTATGAATTTCTTGGGAAATAAAAATATATAGTGGTTTCTAAATAAGGTTGGTAATTTCCATTATCTCCCTTGATAACATTCTTGGGGAAGTTATAAAAATATGTTTTCAAAGGGTTGGTAGTTTCCATTCAACTCCCTTGATTACTTTGTTTGAAAGAGGGTTGGTAATTTCCATTCATCTCCGTTGATAACATTCTTTGGAATTATATATAGGTTTTTAAAAGGGTTGGTAATTTTCATTCACCACCCTTGATAACATTCTTGGGAAATAAACTATACATTGGTTTCTAAAAAAATTGTTGGTAATTTCCATTTATCTCCCTTGATAATTTTCATTCATCTCACTTGATAAATATTCTTGAAATGTTTTTAGGTTGGTGATTTCCATTAATCAGACTTCATAACATTCTCAAAAAATAGATTTTTAGGTTGGTAGTTTTCATACATCACACTTGATAATATTCTTGAAAAGTTTTTTACTTTGGTAGTTTTTCATTCATCACACTTTCTAACATTCTTAAAAAAAAAATGGTTGGTAATTTTAATTCATCACATTTGATAACCTTTTGAAGAAGCTTTTTAGTTTGGTAATTTGTATTAATCCTTCTTCATAAAATTATGAAAAAATGGTTTTTAGGTTGGTGATTTCCATTCATCACACTTGATAACATTCTTAGAAGAGGTTTTTCTGTTGGTAATTTTTATTCATCGCACTTGATAACATTCTTAGAATGTTTTTAGGTTGGTAATTACCAGTATCTATCACACAAGTAAAATATGTTACGAGGCTATATCGCCAATATCTTGATAAGTACATCATTAAAACCTTGGTAACTACTCAACAACACCTGGGTACAAAAGATTTTGTTTACTGCATCATCACGCTTTGGTAACTATAACATCACCACCTTTGTAAATATGTTGACACCATGGTAACTACACCATGGACAAATATGGGAAGCTCGTGATTCATCACCCTCACAAGTATAATAAAAATGTTTCCCTCACTCTTAACATGCATGGTGATTAGATCTGAATTTTTTTGAAACAAATACCCGTTACCATGACCATACTGGTAGAAAGTGGTAGTTCTTTCTTTTTGTTCTTGTTTCCTATCCCCCTAAAAACCACCTGACCAAAAAGGGAATTCAAAATAAATCTGGCCTAAGAAAAATACTTCTTGTACAAAATACTTGTTTCGATAGAGAACAAATACATGTTCACACCCATACTAGTAAAATGGGGTAATTTTGTGTTTATTCTAATTTTTATATTAGTAGAAAGTTTTGTTCCCCTATCTCACCAGTTATTTTCTCCCTAAAAACACTAACCCAAAAAGGAAATTTAAGCTAAATTTGGTCCAAGAAAAATAATTGTTCGTACGAAATACATGTTTCTATAAAAAAGGAATAGTACAACGGTTTTTCAGTTTACTAGTCCTTTTTATTTTACTTATCTATGATTGGTCCAAGCTAAATTTTTATATTAGTAGAAAGTTTTGTTCCCCTATCTCACCTATGTTTAAGGTTCTGTTATGCACTCGCCGGGCATGATAGTTACGGAAGCCTTGCTGATATACATATGTGCATGTGAGTGATTTATCTCGTGCCTCGTCTGCCAGGTTGAGTGTGTCCTCGAGTGCTTGATTCGACACCTCTTCTGTGTAAGATGCGACTCGAGGCGTGTTGTTTCGTACTTTTGCTCGTAGTACTGCATCTTCTCCATATACCATAAAAATGGAGTGTACTCTGTTGGTCTACTCGATGTTGTTTGCAAGCTCCAAAGTACTGAGCATAATTCCTCTGACCATGCACCGACTGCTTGTTTGAGCGGTGTGAGCAATCGCTTTTTTAACCCTGTCATGATTGTTCGATGAATTTTTGTACCAAAATTTGAAAATAAGCATAGTTCTTTCCATGTCGTGTGGGTCCCACGCGATACAAAATATTTCAGAAAAATATATATATTGATATTGGACTCATTTTGTAGAGTTCATTGTCTACATCTTGTTGGCACAAACAGATTTTTTTTTTATGAATTATTTGTGAAATACAAATATTTGAAACATCTATATGCAAATGAGCTAGCTAGTTTAGCTTTTGAGCACCAACCGATCGGTTGCTACCCTATACACAAAAAGACAACGTTTTCTCTAGTCTATGACGTGTGGGACCCACAAGGTGTAAATATTTTGTAAAAGATATATGTGTGATATTGCACTCATTTTGTAGAGCTCATCGTCCACGTCACATTGGCGCAAACATATTACAATTTTGACAAACCGTTTAAGAAATACACAGGTTTGAAACATGAACATTGAGATAAGCTAGCTAGCTATTCCAACGGAAGGATCGATCCGATCAGCTACATGCATACAAGGATTTTATATTCGATGGCAAGAGCAAATTTGCTCTGGTACGTATATGCATCACTAGGCAGAATACGCCTCGTAGTCGTACGCTGCGGCCGGGGAGGCCGACACGGAGCTCCTGGGGCGTAGAACAGCAGGGCCACCACGAACCGGACACGCGCTCCACGATCGATCGTTTGCGCTGCTAGCTTGCGCGAAGAAGAAAAAAAAAGGGAATAGCAGGGTACCGACCGAGCGAGCGAGCGCTCGCGCGCGCGGAGAACAGCGATTTCGGCCCGAAACTTGGAACCAACACTCGAGAGAATAATCAGCGATCAACAGGATTGATATATATGGGGCATTCTGGCATTACCTTCACACCCTCCGGTTCTTAATTGCTCGGCTTGGCTGATCTCTCGACTGGGGGCACCACCAATTGAGGTATATCATCTCTGCAACTTTTTTAAAACGAGGCAAAAAATTTACCTTTTATGTTGATAAAGTAGGAGCAAGAAGAAATAACGAGACCTAAAAAAGAAAAAAGTTACAACTCTTGTTGACGAGTACGTCGCCTAATCAATCATAGGCAACTCTAACACGGCGGATACAAGCTCAATCCAAGTCCAAACACGGAGCTGCCGCTCCGACATCCCTGCCGGCCCCAAGACCACGTCCCAAAACAAGCCGACGACCATGTCGCTCTACTAACCATAGTCGATACCAAACACGATACAGGAAAACCTCAACGTAAGGAGAAGTTGTAGCAGCCGCTCCGACATCATCCATGTCAGTCCCAAGGCCACAGACCAACATGGGCCGAAGACAAAGACACTACAAGAAATGTGTTGATACATTACGTTCTCGTAACGACGACGGACAAAATCGTTATAAATTTACGACAATTTTGTTCCAAATCGTCATAAGCCGTTAGAGGGGATCCAAACCCTGCATTCTCATGATGATTTGCCTTAAAAACGTCGTAATTTTATAAAATGAAATCGTCATAGACGACCATGGCCTTATATTTAAGCGATCACGACGAATTGAAATCGTCACAGTGTCCTATATGTGAATGTGTTAATATGACTGGATGCACACATCGTCAATTCCGCCTATGTGTCCTGCCTACTGGGTGCCACATCATCAATTTAGCTTATGTGTCATCTCTGGCTGTCATTGCACCTGAACCCAATGACATGTGGGACCCAGAGCGACCTGACATCGAGGCCACACGCATCATCAATTCCGCCTATGTGTCATGTCTACTGGGTGTCACATCATAGATTTAGCTTATGTGTCATCTCTATTTGTTATTGCACTAACCCATGACATGTGGGACCCAAAGCATGGAGGCCACACACACCATCAATTCCGCCTATGTGTACTGTCTACTAGGTGCCACATCACCGATTTAACTTATGTGTCATCTCTAGTTGGCATTGCACCTGAACCCAATGACATGTGGGACCCGGAGCAACCTGACATGAAAGCCAATGACATATGGGACCCCGAGCGACCTGACATGGAGACCCGCTGACATGTGGGACGGTCACGCGTTTGACATGTAGGACCCGGAGCGACAACACACATGACCTCCAACTCAGGAGAATAAACTCGCAAAAATAGCCCGCTGCGGGATTCCGCCTATGTGTCCTGCCTACTGGGTGCCACATCATCGATTTAGCTTATGTGTCATCTCTGGCTGTCATCGCACCTGAACCCAATGACATGTACCCGGAGCGACCTGACATGGAGGCCACACGCATCATCAATTCCGCCTATGTGTCATGTCTACTGGGTGCCACATCATAGATTTAGCTTATGTGTCATCTCTATTTGTTATTGCACTAACCCATGACATGTGGGACCCGAAGCATGGAGGCCACACACACCATCAATTCCGCCTATGTGTACTGTCTACTAGGTGCCACATCACCGATTTAACTTATGTGTCATCTCTAGTTGGCATTGCACCTGAACCCAATGACATGTGGACTCGGAGCAACCTGACATGGAAGCCAATGACATATGGGACCCAGAGCGACCTGACATGGAGACCCACTAACATGTGGGACGGTCACGCGTCTGACATGTAGGATCCGGAGCGACAACACACATGTCCTCCAACTCAGGAGAATAAACTCGCAAAAATAGTCCGAACCCAATGACATGTGGGACCCGGAGCAACCTGACATGGAAGCCAATGACATATGGGACCCAGAGCAACCTGACATGGAGACCCACTAACATGTGGGACGGTCACGCGTCTGACATGTAGGATCCGGAGCGACAACACACATGACCTCCAACTCAGGAGAATAAACTCGCAAAAATAGTCCGCCGCGGGATTCGAACCCGAGCTATCCCGCTTCGTCACCGAGAGGCTAACCACCAGACCAAGCAATCTTTGTTGAACCATGGACGCACTCCCGCTACTTCGGGTGTCCGTTTGACCGAACATGGGCCTAGGTGCAACGAACTGCATCTGCTTCTTGACTTGGGCCATATTTCGACCTGGACAGCAAGTGACGGGGTGGGCTTTCTTAGCTAGCAGGGTTTGGTTGGGTTGGCTCGATTTTGTTCTTTTTTTGTTTTCATTTTCTATAATTTGAATTTGACCTTCAAAGTGACTAAAATAAATTTTGACAAAAAAATAAAAATATTTCTAGTAATTATAGACCAATATGAACAATTTTTTGTTAAAAAACATATCCAATCCCATAATCATATATTTTTTTAGGACTTTAGGGGATTTTGAATTACGGTTTTGGAGTCAAAACGTCGGGCTTAATCATTCAATAGGTACTTGTGTATCTAAAAATTGATTTTTACAAAAAAATTATGAGCAAACTACGAGGCACGTGTAGTTCAAATTTGTCCCGGTTTCAGCTAAATCGGCAGAAATTTGTCTTCTTTAATAGAGGTATATTTAAAACTATTAGGAGGTAGGAATTTTATTATTTGAACATGAAATGTGGTATAATAACTTTATAAATTTATGTGGTATAATTTTGCAACATATATTTGGTAGATGCTTAAAAAAAACCATTTTTAGCACTCCAAAAATGGAAAATGATATTTTTATTCACATAAAAATTAAACTTTCTTCGGCAACATTGTTCGTTGTTCCCATATGCATGTTTGTGTGAAATATGGTCACATTTTAATAAACTATGCCATGGATGTGGCCATAACATCCGTCATTTGGTCCGAAACCCAAGAATCTTCGTAGATGATAGCTCATTTATGTGAACACCTTTTCAACTCAATTGTCGTATTCCCAGTTTATTATTTTTGGTGGATACATTTACATATATAATGACACCACGCGAAGGCCTTGCATCATTTCGAGATTTCTTGAATTTTCTGGTATTTTCTAAGCCGGTTTTAGGAAAAAAGTCAAGACGGCGGGCATTACCTTTCGTATCTAGGGGATGAATATTGAGAAACTCTTGGTGTATCTCTGTTGAAATATGTACTTGTGTACCTAAAAATGATTTTTACAAAAAATTATGAGCAAACTACGAGGCACCTGTAGTTCAAATTTGGCCGGTTTCAACTAAATCGGCAGAAATTTGTCTTTTTCAAAAAAGGTATATTTAAAACTGTTGGGAGGTAGGAATGTTGTTATTTGAACATGAAATGTAGTATAATAACTTTATAAATTTATGTGGTACAATTTTGCAACATATTTTTGGTAGATGCTTCAAAAAAAAAAACCATTTTTAGCACTCCGAAAATGGAAAATGATATTTTTGTTCACATAAAAATTAAACTTTCTTCGACTACATTGTTCGTTGTTCCCATATGCATGTTTGTGTGAAATATTGTCACATTTTAATAAACTATGCCATGGATGTGGCCATAACATCCATCATTTGGCCCGAAACCCAAGAATCTTCGTAGATGATTGTCGATTAGTCATCTCAACAAGTCCCTCAGATGATCCGGTAGGGATTCGATTAAGAGAATGTATGGACACTAGTGACGATCATCGGCTAACAGGGGCACGATTTACCCAGGTTCGGGTCCCTCGTAGAGGTAAAACCCTAACTCGTGCTCTTTCGATCTGTATTATGAGTAGATCGGTTACAATGGGGGGGTGCTCAAGTCGAGGGTATGGCCTCGAGCTCAAGGCTTTGGTGGTGAGAAATTCATTGGATCCCCCTCCCGGTTGTTCTCCTGGCCTTATATAGGTGGCCGGTCTCGAACCGTACCCCGGGGGGTTACAAACCCTAGCTTTAGGTCGGTTACAAGTTTCCTTCTTGATCCGCAAGGCTTTGCGGGTGGGCCTCAATTGGGCCTTCTAGAACTGTAGGTGGCACCTCCTTTTGGACTTAGATGTTGGGCCTTGGACCGGGTAGCCTCATTCGACAGGTCCAGGATTCATCCCACGTCAGTAGCCCCCGAGTGTTTACTCGACTGAGAATCTGTGGAGTGGACACTCAAAGTTCGTCTTGATTTCCTTCGATTGGTCGTTTCAATCGCTTCACTTTGGAGGGTGCATACCCTGTGCACGATGCGCTTCTGTACTCGAGCATCGAGTGATAAATGTGCCTGTGTACTGGCTGTTTTGCAGAAGTATGTGGCTCAGTCGTTTGGCTCTCCCGAAAGTTCAGGGCCAATTAATTGCATCTAGGGCAAAAACGGTTCTGGCCTACACAGACTCGAGACCTCCGGCTCGAATCTGGCGAGGTGATCGTTGCGACTGGGCCGTGGAGGTCTTACCGAGTCGAACTTAACCTATAGGGGTACCCGGCGCGTCCACTAGGATTTTTCTTCGTGTTGTTGACATGGAAATTTACGAGAGGATGCAACTTGAGTGTGACTCCAGGCCCACAAGAGAGATCTTTGGGTCTTACCTTCGTATTCGAAAGAATACGACATCTGGATGTGCCTAATACGACATCTGGATGTGCCTAGTCGGCCGAACGATCCAGGGTAGAGATGTGTAAATACATTGTGTGATAGAGTAGCGGGAGCCGCATACCCGCGATTTTTAGCTTTGTCTATCTCCTTGAGAGTCTTCGAGTGAAGAGATCTTCCTTCTTTTGCAAAAGAGATTTTTGTGTTGTCATAAATTTGCCTTTGTCGTTCCCATACGAAAGAGGTTCCGTGTTTGGGTGCCTATGCGAAAGAGATTTCGCGTCTTGATATGTCCATGCGAAAGAAATTTCATGTCAGGGAGCTTATGCGATAGAAATTTCGCGTCTTGATATGCCCATACGAAAGGAATTTCGTGTCAGGGAGCTTATGCGGAAGAAATTTCGCGTTTTTGATATGCCCATACGAAAGAATTTTCGTGTTAGGGAGCTTAAGCGAAAGAGATTTCGCGTCTTGATACGCCCATACAAAAGAAATTTCGTGTTAGGGAGCTTATGCGAAAGAAATTTCGCGTTCCGATGAGGTACGCAGTGATGTCACTGCGCACTCGTCTGTTCTGACTCCTCCCGATGGGACGTGACGGAGAGAAGCAGGGCATTTGGGCCCACCTTGTCAGCTTTTGACTGGAAACGACAGGTCACGTCCGGTTTTTCCGCTAGCCACGCGCTGTAAATGCGCACGATCTTTTCGTAAAGATCGTGCCAGAGTAACCGTTTGCCGCCGCTTCATTTCCACTTCACGTGTGGCGGCCGCGGTAGGTGCCACGTCGCCAAATCTACGGCCTGGATCAGCCTGGCTTGTGTATAAATATTTACCCTTAGGAGATGGGTAAATCTTCCGGCCCTTTGTTCATCTTCTTCCTCCTCGCGCACACCTCATGTTCTGTAAGCACAAGAGAGCTCCAATGGCCGGCGGAAAGAAACGCAGCGCCACTGCATCATCCTCGAAGGAAGTGGCAGACGCTTCCGGGCCGCCTCCTGTGAGAACGGGCGATTGGCGCGCCGCCATCACCACCAATAAAAGCATCACCGAGATGCAGCGGGAATGACTGCTCCCGCCTGACGCCGACAAGCGCGTGCGTTTGTCCAAGAAAGAAGAGGTGCCCAATCCGCATGCGAACGAGCGCGTGCTCTTCTCCGAGCACGTCTCGCGTGGTATTTCTCTTCCTCTCCACCCTTTCCTTCTCGGGTTGCTGTATGTCTACGGCATACAGCTGCACGATCTCCCTCCAAACGCGATTCAGCACATCTCGTGATTTGCGAGTGTTTCCTGGGTATCCACCCGCACTAGGGCCTCTGGAAGGCCATCTTCAAAGTGCGGATCTTCCGGGAGAGGGCGCGGCTAGGCGAGAAGCTGGGGGAGCCGCTACGCACCGGAGGCATCGGGATCCAGGCGAGAACGGACATCCCCTACGTGGAGATGTATTTTGTCGACTCGACGCAAGGGTGACGGAAGAAATGGTTTTACGTCACCGACAACAGCGCGGGTGGAGCCCCTGAATTTCATCCATTCGCCATTCTGAAGCGGCGGAAGTCCTGGATGCACAAGCTCACCGCTGAAGATAACAAAATCGTCTCTCCCCTACTAGCGAAGGTGGCGAGCTTCCGTGACAAATTGTTGGGAACTTCGTTGAATGTAATACACTTATTGAGTGTGTTTCTTCATCGAAGGATCCATCCCCTTCTGGGGAGACCATCCACCATGTGGGAGTACCAGGGCACCAAAGACCCGAGCCGTGCCTGCGAGGATATTCTTTCGAACGCCGAGTTCGAAAGAAAAATCGCGGCCATCACCAAGCTGAAGAAGGGAGAGGCCAGCCCGGCCTCTTCTCTCGAGCCATTCGAGGCTTCGAAACCTCCCCCGGCTGAGGTGAGTTTTTTCTTATTCTCTTTTCTTGCTTTTGTTTCTTCCTAGTTTGAATTTTTGTCGACTGAGGGTCTTCTCTTCTTTTTCTTTTCTACCTCCGTAGAGTCTGAATGTGGCGACATGCTACCCGCCAATTACTGCCGAAGAGGCCTCGGATCTACTGGCGAGTAACGTCGAAGCCCCTCTCGAGACTAGCGTCGCAGAAGCTGACTCAAGCTCCGAGCACGACTACATGGACGACGAGGACGAGTCGGGTAGCGACCAGCTCCATCACCGCAAACGCCGCAAGCACGAGGCCGACGAGGTCACTTCAAAGGATAGTTCCTTGGGTGAAGGGTCCACCAAGGCGGCTGAGCCTCTCTCGGTGCCTCCCCTCCGTGCGCTTCCACCTCTTGGTCGTCCACCGAAGGTTTCCACCGCTTCAAACCCGGACGTTTTTTATGATGATGACGAGGACGAGTAAGTCTTGCGTGTTCCACTTCTTAATCGCGAACTCCTCCTTTTGTTCTTGTTCTTCATTTGGATTTTTCTTTCCACAGCAGTCTCACGACCATCAGCCCAGCCCGGTATGCTTCTTCAATTCCATCTGTGAAAAGAAAAGAAGCGGTCGCGACTGAAGCTCCAGTTGCTGAGGCCGCCCGAAAATCTCCAAGTCCTGCGAGAGCAACCACAACTCCGGAGTACGAGCTGCCCAGCTTCGCGGGTGGAGCATTTGCGAGTAAGGAGGTTTCGGGCAGCTCGGCAGACCCTTTGTCTACTGCTTAGGGCAAAGTAAGTCCACTTGTATTTACTTTGCTCGTTCGAAATTTAATATTATCAGGTGCACGGCAGTGCTCCCGATGGGAGTAGCCCCCGAGTCTGTGGTTAATTGCTTGCAGTTGGCCACAGGCTCAAGTCAAAGTCTTCTCCTCCTTTTTCCTTGAATTCTATCGGGTGCACGGCAGTGCTCCCGATGGGAGTAGCCCCCAAGGCTACATTCGACTGTGTACAGTCGTGTGTAGGCTCAAGTGATACCTCTTTAGACTTGAACTTTTGTCTTGGGTTTTTTGCAGGCTCTCCTTGACTCCCTCGCTGCTTTCGGGCGTCGAGTACTTTCGGCCGAAGCGGACTGCATCTCCCTTAGGGCAGATCGCGATCGGCTTGTCCAGGACGGCCGTTCTCTTCAAGGTAGGCTAATACGCCATTCTCGTCTCCGTCGCTTCTTATTGATTGTAATTTTCTTTCCAGCAACATCATTTCCGTTGCAGATGAGGTTACTCGCCTGAAGGCTGAGAAAGCGAAAGCTGTCTCTCGAGTGAAAACTCTTGAGACAGAGCTGGAATCCTCCCGAAAGGAGTTGGAGTCCGCCCGCAACTGCTCAGCCGATCTTGAAGGGAGCCTTTAGGGAGCTCAGGTTGCCCTGAAGCAGCTGGAAGAGGCGGGTGCAAAGCGCGACAGGGATCTTGTCGATTCCATCCGCCCTTTGGCGCAGAAGCTCGCGGGTAATGTTGTGCTTCACCTTTTTCGACTGCGGCCTTTATTCACCCTTCTTTACTTATGATTATTTTGTGTTTGTCTCAGATGCTCTTGGGGTCGGGCTGGAGCTTCCCGGATATCAGCGACTAGACGCCCTTACTGACACGTGCGCCCAGCTCCAGGAGCACGCGAACATAATCTGCTCCCTTGTTGGTGATGCCACACAAGTGCTGACGCAGTTCCACGAGCGCCTGTTCGCGGACGCGGCGGTTCCTCCTACCTTGGGCGGCCTTCTGCAAGTCTTTCTTGGCGATGAAGATCTTCTCCACAAGTTCGCACTCACGCAGATTGAGTGCGGGGCCAAGACGGCGATCCAGTTTGCCATGGCGCATGGAGTCTCGGGTGACCTGGATAAGGTGTACTCGGACATTCCTCGCGACTCCACTGGCAAGAAGGTAGGACTCCGTCCTTTTGGTGCTGGTGCTGAAGTCCTCACGAAGATGCTTTTTGGAGTGCTTTCTCTTGCTGGTCACAAGGGATAGCCTTCCGCAAGTGGCACTGCTTCTGCAACCCCGTAGGACAGTTTTTTTGTTTTCTTGAGCTGTTTGATGTAATGAACCTTGGGATGTATCCACGTACTTTATGTTTACGTAATCGAAGTATTTTATGGAAGCGTCAGCGTTTGATTTTTGCGCCTTACTTTGTATTCTCCCGATGGGAGTAACCCCCGAGCACTCGAGGAGTGTGTGGTATGTTCTCGAGTGGGGTCTTGTGATGTTTCTGAATATTCTTTGTTATCTTCCAGGTTGTGGATCCCAACTTAGAATCTTCAAGGGGAACTGCTTCGCAGGTTGATCCCCTGGTTGCTGCCGCCAGAACATTTGCATCGCTCCGTGACCGTGTCGCGGATGGCGAACGTAAGTTGAAAGCTCTGCAAGGTGTGGCTGATGTTGCCAAATCAAAGAAGAAACTTGCGGCGGAGCACGAGCAATTTGTGATGGAAGAACTGGCGGATGTTCCCAAGGGCATCTTCTGTAAGTTTGCGAGCCCCCGAGTACTTTGTCATTGGTTCCTCTCTTTGTTTTGACGCCTTTGTTGTCCTTGCAGTTGTTGAACCTGACCGAGTCTGTGAAACCCATTGGGTGGATAATCATATTATTCACGAGTCAGGTAGCCCCAAACCTCATGCTGGTTAGACTGCAATCGAGGCTTTATCCTAGCTACCCTGAAGTATCGGGCAAGCCAAGCACAGATAATCGTCGAATCTTGTCGCGAGGCCCTGTCTTCTGTCCATCGGACATTTTACCCTTTGGGTGTTGTCCCTGATAGCTTGAGTAGCTTGCTCAAGATGTTCCGTCGGGTAGGGGAGGTTCGAGAGTGTGTACGCCAACAACTTGTTAGTGGAGCCCAAGTGGCACTTGCCTTCGTTCGACTGTGGCACCCTGAGGTCAACTTCCTTTCTTTGGCGCGGCTTCCTGACTCGAGAGGTCCACCAGTGGATTTTTCTCCTCATTATGCGGCCGTGCGTCCGGCAGCGGAGCACATTGTTCGACTGACTTCCGAGGAGATTGATCAATTCCTTGCAGATGAGGCTGCTCGCCGTTAGGTGCAATTCTAAGATGTAAATATCTTATTCTAAGGTGTTATTGAAGGTGTAAACATTGTGACCTTGTATATTTCATTCGATGTTTTTAAGGTGTTTATAAGGTGTGAACTTTGTTGTACCTTGTATTTATCGAGTTATATTACTCGAAGGTATGTGATGATCCTAGTTAGGCGTAGCCCCCGTGTGTTTGGGGTGTGTACCTGTCGTTTTAGCATGTTTAGAGAAAACAAGAAATTGCGATTGCTATGGTTGACAAACCATGTATTTATTCATATGGCTGAGAAGCCATGTGTTTGGTCGAGCTACAAAGTGGCTGGTAAATCCTTATTTCTTGCGATTAGAATAGTCCTAGGGGTAAAAATTGCGGAGGTGCCCTACGTTCCATGGATTGGAGTAGATGTCGCCGGTCTTTGGGTTTTTCAAGCGGTAGGCGCCTCCTGGGAAGACTTCATGTATGATGAAAGGTTCTTCCCATGGTGGCTTGAGCTTGTGACCCTCCTTTTGCTTGAGCCGCAGTACCAGGTCTCCTAGCACGAAAGATCTGTGGAGTATGCGGCGACTGTGGTAGTTGCGCAGCGACTGCTGGTAAACTGCAGATCTTGCGAGTGCGATGTCTCTGATTTCGTCCAATGCGTCCATGTCTTCCGCGAGTGCCTTGTTTGAGGTTTCTTCGTTGTATGCAACGACTCGTGGAGCGCTGAATTTGACGTCTTCGGGTAGGACCGCCTCAGCTCCGTATACCATGAAAAATGGCGTGTAGTTTGTCGATCGATTTGGTGCTGTTTGTAGGCTCCATAGTACTGACGGCAATTCTTCGGCCCAGTGCCCTGCTGCTGGGTGCAACCGATCTAATAGCCGCTTCTTTAGGCCAGCCGAAACTAATCCGTTAGATCTTCCGACTTGGCCATTAGTTTGCGGGTGAGATACCAAGGCGAAGCTGAGGGTGATTCCCTTTTCCTCGCAGAATTCCTGTGTTTCCTTGGCTGTAAAGTTGCTTCCGTTGTCTGTTATGATGTTGTGTGGTACGCCGAATCTGCACACGATGGAGTCGAGGAATCGCATGGCGCATTGTGCGTGCGCGGAGGTGACTGGCATGGCCTCTATCCATTTTGTGAATTTGTCGACTGCCACGAGCAGGTGTGTGCATCCTCCAGGTGTTGACTTGCGCAACGGTCCCACCATGTCTAACCCCCATTGGGCGAAGGGCCAGGTGATGGGAATCATGTGGAGTTCTGTGGCAGGGACATGCGGCCTGGGCGCAAACCTTTGGTAGGCGTTGCATATGTCGACTAGATCTTTGGCATCTCTTGCTGCTGTAAGCCAGTAGAATCCTGCCCTGAAGGCTTTGCCTACAATGGCTCTCCAACTGGCGTGGTGCCCGCAGTCTCCTTGGTGTATATCCCGGAGCAATTCCTTGCCGTCTTCGGGTGCTATGCATCTCTGCAATACTCCTGATATGCTTTGCTTGTATAGCTCGCTTTTGATCACCCGAAAGGATTTGCTGCGCCGTACTATTTGTCGGGCCTTGCAAATGTCTGCTGGGAGCTGTTTGTTGGACAAGTAGTCGACGTATTTCTGCGTCCAGACTGGCTCGACCAGAAAAACTTTCCTTGAGATATTCTGGATGAGCTCGATCATAACAATTTGCGGGATGTCGTCTGTTTCCACCGCTGCGGGTGTTCCTGCTGGCTTTCTGACTTTGACTGATCGCTTGATCATTCGTTCGAAGTAGATTCCGGGTGGGATGGGGGCGTTTGTTGACCCCATGTTGGCCAACTTGTCTACTTCCTCATTGCTTGATTGCGCGATGTGATTCAGTTCGCATCCTTTGAAACTTCCTTCGAGTAGATTGTACATGTCACGGTAGGCGACCATGTTATCCGCGATAGCATCGCATTCTTTCATTGTTTGCTGCACGATGAGATTTGAGTCTCCATATATCATCAATCGGGTGGCTCCACAGGCGATTGCCATTTTCATGCCGTGTAGGAGGGCCTCAGACTCTGCGTAGTTGTTGGACGCTGGGTCATCAGGAGGGAAATCCAGTCGCATGACGTACTGCAGCTTGTCGCCTCGGGGAGATATAAGAATAACTCCGGCTCCGGCTCTTTCATTTCTTTTTTACCCGTCGAAGTACATGATCCAGTTGCTCGTGTATTCTGGGGGTCCTGGTGTTTGCAGCTCCGTCCATTCGCTTAGGAATTCCACGATGACCTGGGATTTTATAGATTTGCGCCATGCATAAATGATGTCCCAGGCGCCTAGCTCTATGCTCCATTTTGACATTCTTCCGGATGCCATTGGGTTGTTCATGATGGTACCTAGTGATGCGTCGTTTAGCACCGTGACGGTATGCTCCTGGAAGTAATGGTTGAGCTTTCGGGCCGTGAGGACTACGCCATATGCGAGGTTCTGATAGTGAGAGTATCGCTGCTTGCACAGCGAGAGCACCTCGCTGACGTAATATATTGGTCGCTGAACGCCGTACGTCGTGCCGTCTTGTGGCCGCTTGACGACAATAACCATGCTAATGACTTGGTTTGTTGCGGCTAGGTAGAGGTATAAGGGCTCCTTTTCTTCTGGCGCTGCCAATACGCGCCTACTCTGCAGCGCTCTTTTTAGATCGATGAACGCCTTCTTTGCTTCGGGTGTCCACTTGAACTTATCTGTTTTCTTCAACAGTTTATAGAAGGGTAGCGTCTGCTCGCATAATCGTGCGATGAATCGGCTCAGAGAGGCTAGCCTTCCCGCGAGCTGTTGTACGCCGTGAAGATTGGTTGACTTCTTTATTGTTAGGATTGCTTGAATTTTCTCCGGGTTGGCTTCGATTCCTTGGGCGGACACAAGATACCCGAGAAGTTCTCCTGCAGGAACGCCGAAGACGCATTTTGTCGGGTTAAGCTTGATCCTGTACGCATTTAGGGCATCGAATGTCTCCTTGATGTCCTCGAGGAGCGTATCCTCCACCCGAGTTTTGATGACGATGTCGTCAACGTACGCTTGTACGTTCTTGCCAATGAGATTGGCGAGGCATTTTTGTATGCAGCGCTGATATGTTGCGCCTGCGTTTTTCAGCCCGAAGGGCATTGTCGTGTAGCAGTAGACACCGTGAGGTGTGATGAACGCTGTGTTTTTCTCATCCTCTTTTTTCATCCTGATCTGATTATAACCCGAGTAGGCGTCCAAGAAGGAGAGGCGCTGGCAGCCTGCAGTGGAATAAACGATCTGGTCGATCTGTGGCAAAGGGAAGTTATCCTTGGGGCAGTGTTTGTTCAACGACGTGTAGTCGATGCACACACGCAGGATGTCAGTGTTTTTCCTCGGTACCAGCACCAGGTTTGCTAACCAGGTGGATATTTTGATTTCCCTGATGAATTTTGCGGCGAGTAGTCTATTCACCTCTTCTCCGAGTGCCTTCTGTTTAGGCTCGGAGAACCGTCGGGTCGTTTGCTTGATAGGTTTGGCGTCTTTAAACACTTCGAGTGAGTGCTCGGCGAGCTCCCTGGGTATCCCTGACATATCTGAAGGCTGCCAAGCGAAGATTTCCCAGTACTCACGGAGGAGTTCGACGAGCGCGCCTTCCTATGCGGGCGAGAGGGTGGTGGACACCATCGCCGTCTTCGCGGGTTCTGTCGGGTGCACTTGATGCTTTCGAGTGTTGTTGTTTGCACTGAACTCGAGTTCTGGGGCGTTCTTTTTGGTGAGTGGCATCACGGAGTGGTCCATGGTCTTTGCCAATTCATCCAGCTCCTCGTGCATCCCGAAAGATTTTGCGATCTTGTTGAACTTAATATCACACCTATTTGACTTTTGGAAGTCGCCATCTATGGTGATGGTGCCATATTCTCCTGGGAGTTTGAGCTTCAGGTATGCGTAGTGTGGTACTGCCATGAATCTCGTGAACGTTGTTCGGCCGAGAATGGCGTGGCACTGTGAGGGCCAGTCGACTACCTCGAAGTCGAGGAACTCTCTCCTGTAGTTTTTCGGGTTTCCGAGCACCACCTCCAGGTTGATTGTTCCAAGTGGTCGAACTTCTTTTCCTGGGACTATCCCGTGGAAGGATGTTTCTGACTCTGCGAGTCCGTCCAGGTTTTTGTTCATCTTACGGAGTGTGTCCGCGTAAATGATGTTTATCCCGCTGACACTGTCCATGAATACTCGCGCGAGTTCGTATTGCCTATCTGCGCCTGAATGATGAGCGCGGCGTGTCCTGGTCAGTACACCCGAGGGGGATGATCTTTTTTAGATAAAGTTATCGACTGATCAGCCATCTTCAAGTATTCGGGTTTGGACGGTGGAGCTTGTACTTCCATGACCACTTGGCGTGTGTTTGTCTTCTGGACCCTTCGGGAGGGGCAGACCTTATGTATCATTCCGAGTAGTCCCTGGGGGTTCGGGTACCCATTGTTTCCTTGGTTTGCGGCGGGTGGCGCTGGTAACGCGGCCAATATCGCGTTCTGATGTCCTGGTGGAGGTAGGGGCTGTGGCGGCAGGTGTCCTCCTGGGAGTTGCGAGTATCCCTGGTTGACCGCGGCTCTGTTCTTCCTCGTGTAGGCCTCGTGGATGTCCTGAAATTTTTGGCAGTCCTTGAGGAGATGAGTCGCCTTGGTCTTTCCTGTGCGCTTATCTGTGAATAGATGTAGCGTGAAGTAACCGTCAAGGTCTTCCTCGGGAGTTTTGTCTTCTGGCTTTGGCTTCCATTCGCGATTTCCACGAGGTCCGCTGTCGCGATTTTTGGTGAATTCTGCTGCCTCATTTTCTTCTCGATCGTCGTGGTCGTAGTGCCTCATTTTCTTCTTTCGACCGTGGCGATCTTCCTCTGGCGCGGGTGAGAATGTTTTCTCGTTGTGAACGAAATCTTCACTGTTCGCCCATCTGTCGGCTATTGCCATCAGTTCACCAATGGTTTTGGGGGCAGCTCGTCCCAGTTCTTCTCGGAAAGCGGTGCGTCGAGCTCCTTTGGTGAAAGCCTCGACCGCAACTTCTTCAGATATGTTTCCCGCTGTATTCCTGAGCGTGGTCCATCGCTGAATATATTCGCGAGTAGACTCGCCACTTTTCTGTTTGCACGCTCGTAGCTCCTCTATAGACGCGGGCCTTTTGTATATCGCTTGGAAGTTTTTGCAGAAGTCGTAGGTTAGATCTTCCCATGACCCGTAGCACGCCTTTGGTCTTCCTTCGAGCCAGCTGCGAGCAGCGCTTATGAGGTGTAGGTTCAGGTACTGCATGGCCGTTGTCTTATTCCCACGTTGGCATTTACTGCCGTGAGGTAATCTGATAGCCAAGACTTGGGCTCTAGCGACCAGTCGTACTTCGGGACTTCCGTTGTAAGTCTGAACCTTTTGGACATCGGCGCCTCGCGGATGTCACGGGTGAAGCACAATGCGCCGTAGGCCTCCTCGTCGGAAGATACAGATAGTGATCGTGCACGGTTTCTGATTGCTCGGGCCCTGTTGACTTTGTTTTGTGTGATGTCGTTTCGCGCGTCGTACTCAGGCTGGTCTCGATTATCTTCCTTCTGCGACTCCCTGATGTGATGTCGCGAGCGACTGCTGTGACGTCATGGACTCCAATCACGATCTCTCGGGCTATCGTCGCTACTATTCGGACTATCGCCACGGCGCCGGGCTTCTTTTCCTCGGGGGCGACGAGGCGATTCCTTCCTTGGAGGTGACGTGCTCCTGCGTCGGCGGGGTGTTCCCTTGTCCTTCCGAGGGGTTTTTTCAGTTTCCTACACTGTCGCGTGCCTGCGAGCTTGGGCGGCGATTTTTGCGGCTGCCATGCCTAACCCCTTCTGGACTTGTCGATATTGCTCTGCACGGGGGTCGTTCTCGCCCGGTTGGTTTGCCTGTAGGTACGTGGCTGCCGCCAAGACTGCGGCGGCGGGAGTTGTCGGGTGCACGTTGACGTGCATCAGGGACGTCTCGAGTGTCTTGCTGATTCCGCTGAGGGATTCGCGATCCATGTCGGCGGTCTTCGAGACGTATCTCTTCTTCGAGGGATTGTTACTCACCGAGCGAGTATGAGAGAGGGCCGCACGGCACGCGCTTGACTCATCCGCTTCTTTCTTACGTACTTCCAAATTCTTGCGGGCTTCATTGATCAATCGACCAGCTCGTACCAGATGATAGTGGTACGCGGTTAGATCCTCCTGAGAAGCTCCGTCCGCGATTGACTGGCCTAGATGCATGGCCTTCTTCGCTCTGACCTAAGCGTCACGTGAGACTTTGATGCGCTCTCGAACCTTCAGGCTTTCCTCAGTTTCCACGGGTGGGTCAGTTGATCCTGCCATGCAGACCTAGGCCAGATATGGCTCGTGAGTCCTAGGCGTGAGCTAACATCTTCTGCCAACCCGAGAGGGTTCTTCAGCCGCGATATTGTGAAAGTTGCGGATGCTGGGGCGGATGGATCCACCACTAGGCGCTAGGTCGCGATCAGTGTCGTCAGGTGGCGATTCTAGGGTCGCCGGGCTTGAGATAGACTCGGAGTCTGATTCGCCGAGATCGATCTGGTCGGGGAAGTGCAAGATCCCCGCCTTGTTGGCATGGAAGTGGAGGCTCCCGAACATTAGGCTGACGCTCTTCTCCAGTCCGCTGAACACCGGGCGCAATTCCGGCGAGTGAGGTGCGACGATGATCGACCCGAAGCGGATTGGCTCCGCTAAAGTCGACGTTCTGGGGCTCCAGCCGAAGGTTGGCGATGATGAGGCCGAAGAAGCCATAGATCTAGAGCCCACCATTCCCACAGACGGCGCTAATTGTCGATTAGTCATCTCAACAAGTCTCTCGGATGATCCGATAGGGTTTCGATTAAGAGAACGTATGGACGCTGGTGACGATCGTCGGCTAACAGGGGGGCACGATTTACCCAGGTCCGGGGCCCTCGTAGAGGTAAAACCCTTACTCCAGCTCTTTCAATCTGTATTATGAGTAGATCGGTTATAATGAGGGGGGTGCTCAAGTCGAGGGTATGGCCTCGAGCTCAAGGCTTTGGTGGTGAGAAATTCATTGGATCCCCCTCCTGGTTGTTCTCCTGGCCTTATATAGGTGACCAGGTCTCGAACCGTACCCCGGGGGGGGGGTTACAAACCCTAGCTTTAGGTCGGTTACAAGTTTCCTTCTTGTTCCGCAAGGCTTTGCGGGTGGGCCTCGATTGGGCCTTCTAGAACTGTAGGTGGCACCTCCTTCTGGACTTAGATGTTGGGCCTTGGACCGGGTATTCTCATCCGACAGGTCCAGGATTCATCCCCATGTCAATGATAGCTCATTTCTGTGAACACCTTTTCAACTCAATTGTCGTATTCCCAGTTTATTATTTTTGGTGGATACTAGGACATATATAGTGACAACACGCAAAGGCCTTGCATCATTTCGAGGTTTTTTGAATTTTCTGGTATTTTCTAAGCCGGTTTTAGGAAAAAGTCAAGACGATGGGCATTACCTTTTGTATCTAGGGGATGAATATTGAGAAACTCATGGTGTATCTCTGTTGAAATAGGTACTTGTGTACCTAAAAATGATTTTTACAAAAAATCGTGAGCAAACTACGAGGCACCTATAGTTCAAATTTGGCCCGGTTTCAACTAAATCGACACAAATTTGTCTTTTTCAAAATAGGTATATTTAAACCTATTGGGAGGTAGAAATTTTTTTATTTGAACATGAAATGTGGTATAATAACTTTATAAATTTATGTGGTACAATTTTGTAACATATTTTTGGTAGATGCTTCACAAAAAACCCATTTTTAGCATTCCAGAAATTGTAGTTTTATTCACAGAAAAATTAAACTTTCTTCGGCAACACTGTTCGTTGTTCCTATATGCATGCTTGTGTAGAATATGGGCACATTTCAACAAACTATGCCATGAATGTGGCAATAACATCCGTCATTTGGCCCGAAAGCCAAGAATCTTTGGAGGAGATAGCTCATTTCTGTGAACACGTTTTCAACCCAATTGCCTTATCCCAAGTTTATTATTTTTGGTGGATACTAGGACATATATAATGACACCACACGAAGGCCTTGCATCATTTCGAGTTTTTTTGAATTTTCTGGAATTTTCTAAGCCGGTTTTAGGAAATTGTCAAGACGACGGGCATTACCTTTCGTATCTAGGGGATGAATATTGAGAAACTATTTGTGTATCTCTGTTGAAATAGGTACTTGTGCATCTAAAAAAATTTTTTACAAAAAAAACATTAGCAAACTACGAGGCACCTGTTTAGGTGAACACCTTTTCAACCCAATTATCGTATTCCAAGTTTATTATTTTTGGTAGACACCAGAACATATATAATGAAAGGCCTTGCATCATTTCGAGTTTTTTTTTGAATTTTTCGGAATTTTCTAAGCCGGTTTTAGGAAAAAGTCAAGACGGCGGGCATTAACTTTTGTATCTAGGGGATGAATATTGAGAAACTCTGGGTGTATCTTTGTTGAAATAGGTACTTGTGCATCTAGAAATGATTTTTACTAAAAAACATTAGCAAACTACGAGACCCCTGTAGTTCAAATATGGCCCGGTTTTAGCTGAATCGGCAGAAATTTGTCTTTTTCAAAAGAGGTATATTTAAACCTATTGAGAGGTAGGATTTTTTTATTTGAACATTAAATGTGGTATAATAACCTTGTAAATTTATTTGGTACAATTTTGCAACATATTTTTGGTAGATGCTTCACAAAAAAAACCATTTTTAGCACTCCGAAAATGGAAAATGATATTTTTATTCAATGAAAAATAAAACTTTCTTCGTCAACATTGTTTGTTGTTCCATTATGCATGTTTGTGTAGAATATGGGCACATTTCAACAAACTATGCCATGGATGTGGCCATAACACCCGTCATTTGGAGTCTGATACTTCGTGTCCGATACTTGTCCGATCTTAAAATAATGCTTGTGCGACAATTTGTGTCCGATATTGTCCAATATGTTAACTACACAAACACATACAATTGATTTTTTCCGATACTTATCCAATACTTGTCCGACACTTTTTGTCCGATACCGTCATACGCCTTGTAGGGTGAACATCTTACTTCAAGATACTCTCTAAATTTCTTATATTCTTAGTTAATATATGTTTTCGTTGAACTTAAAATATGTCATGTGATATTTTATTTTTTTGCGTCTTATTCATTATTCACATTTTACTTACATTATTTTCCCTCCAACCCAATCCCAAACCCAAACCCAAACCCAAACACACACACAACCCCCACTCTCCCGCTCACAATAGTGAATAGCCGAAAATATCTCCCGCGGGGAGAGCTAGTTTCCCCCGCCCACTCGGTCACTTCCCAATCCTAGCGATCGGCACAAAGCCACACCCTAACCCTAGCACCCCTAGCGCTGCCGCCGGATACCCTCCCACCAGGCCCCCGCACGCGGTGACCTCCTCCTCCGCCTTCACCATACTGCCGATGGCGCCTCCCCAATCTCAACCCCTCCCATCTCACCCAACCATCTCGCGACCTGCCTCTCCACCCCTATCCATCTCGCGACCGGCCACTCCACCACTCTTCACCCCTCTCCCTCCCGACATGGCTTGCAGCGCAGAGTAGGATCTCGTCGCCTCCCTCTCCCTCCAAGGCAACGCGGCCGGAAGTATAGGAGGAGCCGCGGCCGGTGCTCCCTCCCGACTTCGACGCGTTTTCACTAGATTTGTGGTGGTTTCGTTGACCGCAGATCTGGCCGTTAAGGATCCTCAGCTCTGTTACCAGGTGAAGCAGGGCGGCCGAAATATGGAGACGGGGCCATGGAGCTCCGGCTAGGGCATCTACACCATGTCCCAAGATATCTCTCCATCTTCTTCCGTCCTTTCACAACAAATATTTCGTTGGTCTGACTATTTTTTCCGTCTTCATTGTTATTCAGCTGCAGCTGACGTGCTGCCGTCCTTCGGGCGCAAGGTGCTCGGCGACGAGAAGAAGGGCTCCGAGAACGTCTAGATCAAGGTATACAACCTCGCACCTCCACCTTCTGGTAGTCATGCTCTTGTTGATTCCACGAATCCCCAACTCTAGGTGTTGTAATCTCGTTAATCTTGTCGATTGGAGCGATTAGCCACCAGCCGCATCGACCTAATGGACGTAGACCACCACGCTGTAGCGAGTCCTCTCTCTCTCATAATTTGTTGATGCCCTGGTTTAGATTAAACTATACACAAATGCTCACAGATGAGCACTCTCATTTGTAGTTTAGTTGAAAAACTCTCTATGCAGTGTGTGATAACCAATGTGCTAACCAATTTGATGACAAAACTTCATGTAGCATTGGTTGATAGCCTTAGTACTAAACTCAACAAAATCAGAGCAATGGATTAATTTGATGCATCCTTCTAGTGACACTCTGTAATTTAGAATTTCACATGCTTTTGTTGTATTGTCTACTTGAAAACATATCTGTTTAACAAGAGATTCAACTCAAAACTATTTCAACTGATATTTATGTATACATTATTATATTCTGTTTGAATTTGAATTGAACACATCATGTATCTATGCCCTCAACTCCTTTTGTTTCAATCCATCTCTTATGGCACCACATACAAAAGGCTGGGATGCTCCTCTTTACTAATATATGTTTAGAGTTTGAGATGTACTGATTGTTTTGTTTTCCTATCGCAACTTACAAGTAACATGGTTAGTTTTTTTTGTCTCTATTTATTTCTATAACGGGACCTGGAACTATAGTCTGATGTACCTGTTCTGATGATATGGATTTTTGTGATGCCATGCCATCATTGAATGCCTCAACCTCAACCATGTGTGTGTTTTTCCAGATGATTGCTGTCAGTAAGCCGTTCCCTGGCCCTGCACCAATGACAACTTTACCGTCAATGCGCTCAACAACCGCGGCTTACCGCTCCTAACCACCCGGTGAGCTCTTTCAGCAACATCCAATCCCTCCTGGCTTCAATTTCATACTCTTTGGTTATGGTGTTTTTTTTCAAGGCAAGACCAACCTAAGCATCAAGGAAAGACCAACCTAAGCATCAATATTTGTTGATTTTCTTGAGCATTATGCCTGTTTGTCAGGACATTAGTATCCATAAACCATGCATTTAAATTGCACCTATGTCCCGAGCTTCAAATAAATTCTCAAGCAAGCCTGCAAACCTGTAGGTCCAGCTTTTGAATGATTGACACTCAAATTTTACTTGCACTGCAAAATTTAGTCCTGAATACTATATTTCATCGGGACCATTTTAATGTTTACTTGCACAGTAAAACATTAGTTTTGACTGTCAAGATCCACATGTTATCAGTCCAATAGAACCTGAAATTGTGTCTAACGTGTAGCCAACTTTTCATTTTTATTGGCAAGTATGGTGATGTTCTAGCTGATTGATCTTGAGTATTTAACTTAGTTGAGATCTGCGTAGTTTGTTTCTGGTGGTGTAGGCCGAGCTACAGCGGAGCAACCTGGAGCTGGAGAAATTCATAGGACCAAGCGCATGGTCATCCCCGGCGCGCTCAAGAACATCGAGTCCCCTGTCGTCTACATCTTGGCATCCTTTGTGTATGCAAGTTTGGTGCTGATGTGGCTTGTGGTTTCATAGGGTTTTGAGGATGCAAGCATGGTCAGAAGTAGTGCCTCCTCAGGCAGCTCTCCAATGAGGTCGGATGGAACTAGGCCGACACCATCAGGGTAAGCTATTGTCTCTCGGTTCTTCAATGCTAACTGCTACTTAGTTGTCGAGTTGTATCCCAGAGTTAAGATAGCACTAGTCTTTTATGTGATGGTAAACTTAATTGGTTTTGTCGTAAACTTGTACATGTACTTCCACCGATTATTTCTCTGTAAGTTTAGCAATTTGATTTGTAATGTGAACTCCACTCCCATGAATATAGTTGATATCATAGTGTACATATTTCATGATCTTTGTGATCGTTTGGTTCGAGACATGCATGATTCTGGGGACGCGGAAAATCATTCAGATTCCCACTGATTTTACCAACCAGTTACTTATGATGTGCATGACTCTAGGTGACACAGAAACTATTTTGCCTCGCTTGATTCAGTGATATCTTTCTATTAACAATTTTCAACAACATGCTTACTTTTTATTTAGTTTTGAGCCTGTGATGTTATCTAAACATTTGCTTGTAAGATAGTTCTGATGTCCCCTCAATCTGTCTATCTAGATTCGATTAGTAACATATCTTCAATTGTTGTGATGTTGTTAGTGAAATCGGTGACACTGTAAAATGCTGTGAATTTGCAATTTGATGAAACTGCTAGTGCCCTTATGAAGTAGCCGTGTGATGAATTGATCTGTGAGACTGCTAGTAAATACTTATGAATCAGCGATTTGATGTTGAATTGGCAACACTGATAATTTTTTGTTTGTTTGTGCAGACATCAAAGGAAAAGGTGACTGAGAACGCTGAAGGTGCAAAGGCAACGCCTTCCGTTGTTTCCAAGACAAAAGCGACTACTTCATTTCCAGTGAATTGTGTTCTTCGCTTTTTATGTATTGCTGAATGTGAGGTTGCTGCAGTTCTTAGATGTTTGCTGATTGTAGAAATTCAACTTACGGTGTAAATTGTTGTATTAAATTCATGTCTATTTGCCAGAAATGCTACAACAAAAAACCCAGAGAAATGATATTTTGGCTGCTGTTCGGTACCTATGTTAGCCACGGCCCAGAAACTAGTGGATCGAAAAAAGGCCCTGGCTTGGCCCAAACAATGAGATAATGGAAGTGCGTATAAAAATAAAATTTGTCAAATAAAGGACTGGACCAAATGGCCACGACCGAAATAATATTAAAAGAAACATACCTGAACAAATAAAAATGAAATTAATTAAATGGATCATAAAAAGGATAGGGCTCATAAATGAAAAAGGATGTACAAAGGCTAAGGACCAAATGAAAAACGTACCATCAAAGGCCAAAGTTATTGGGCTAGGCCCCGTAGATCACAGAAATGGACTGGGCTGAATTTGATCCACGACGTTTCAAATCGTCATGATTTTGCCACGTAGGACTAGCCACGTTGGAGATGATGTGTCCTGCCCGGATTGCGCGTGACGATTTTGGATCGTCATAGTTTCATGACGTTCTTAAATTGTCGTGGATGTCCATGATGTTTCCAAAAAAACGTCGTTGTGGTTAATTACTGACGCTCGGTTTTCAACGATTTGTTTTTCGTCATAGGATCGTCATGGATGAAATATAATGACGATTTGGTGACGAAAATAGAGCGTCATGTATCAACATATTTCTTGTAGTGAGAATCGCCGCCGCCAACCACCAGCACTGCACAGATCCCTATGGCCGGTGGAACATTCAAGGCGAGGCCCCGAGAGATAGGAGCTCCACCCTCGCCCAATCCCGAGCGGGTTCTAGGTTTTCCCCTAGAGGACCTGTCATGGAGAAGTAAGAGCACCAACCCGTCGACGCCTTCAAGAAATATGCGCGCCCAAAGGCGTCACCGTCGTTGGCCCTGGCGGACCACCAAGGCAGGGCTTTCGCCCGGCGATGCATCGCAAACCCCGCAAACGGCCAAAGGAGGACCGGCCAGACCACTAACACCGCAAGCCATAGCCACCGCGGCACCTCACACCATGGCAAGCGCCGACCACCACCCATCCGCAGCTCCGTGGTCGACGCCCCGACTTCTCTTCCCCGGCCAGGTGGTGGAAGCTTCACAATTGCGCCTCCAAGAAGGTATCGTGACACTGGGGTACCGCCGCTGACGGCTCCAACCCTGGCCGGAGCAAACTTTTGCCCGAAGCCCCGCTCGGGCCCGCCAGGCCTATATTGAGCCCGACCAGGTCCGGATCTTGCCCCTCCCATGGCGCCCACCGCGCCACCGGGACCATTGTCAGCAGATCCACGCGGGCCGCCAACTCCGCACGAGGCCGCTGGCTTGGCATCCTCATCCCCGATCGCCCCCTCCCTCCCCCGGCAGAGGAGGGCGCCAGACGGGAGGGAGAGGGGAGAGCATGGGTAGACGATTTATTCGCCCTTGCACGGGGGGAGGGTTAACTCCAAAACTTCCCGCTTTGATGGGTTGGACACCATTATCTATTCAATTGGGTTATTTTAGGGTTTTTTGTTTTGATCCGTAGCGGATTCATGGACGTATTCATAACCATCCCGACCCGGCGATAGCTCTATCACGGCCAGATGATTCCATGGTCGCTGCGATGGATAACGAATGTTTCCTTGCCCACTAAATGTTGTATGTTCTGACTACTGTTTATGTTTGATCTTGCGAAAACACACTGCCCACAAATCAACCTTTTTCCTTCCCACAAAAACCATATAAACCAAAAACAAAATACGAGAATATGCAACTTTGTCTAAAAAAACCGGCTTGAAAACATGATGTTATTTTGAGGTGATCCAAATTTATTTATGCTGATAAAAGGCAAACTTCTGAGAGTAGAGCGTAGCGCCTCGAGTCTGAAGTTGGCCCATCGCGTTTGCACGACAAACGTAGCCCGCACAGACGGGGGTGCAGGAGGCGACAGACCCGCGGTACGGTACGAGTTATACCGAGTTGGAGTTGTATTCACCTTTGCCGACCTAGTTAGGTCAGGACCGCCTTTATATACCTTGTGTAAGCCGCCGTTCGGGATAAGCCACACATTGTAAATCCTTGCGCGTTTGTAACATCACCCGAAATAAGTGAAGTACTGCTGGCTGGCGCTCGTGATTTTTTCTCTTCCTTGTTGGAAGGGTTTTCCACGTTAAAATCTCGTGTCCCCGTTGGTTCGATCTTGTTTATCTTCATCGTTGTTTTGCTATTGCGTGTAACACATGAGACAACACTCATTGTCGGTTTTAGTACTGCTCCCTCCCATCCGGTATAAGTGCCGCAATTGAGTTAGCTACAACTCACGGTGTTACTTGTTGTAACAAATTTTGTTATTAGTGTTAAGTTTAGGTAATTACATATAAACATGCATGTAGCAGCGTTGGGCCATGGCTCCCCTCATGGTGACCTTTTTTTGTGAACAACCCCTCCATGGTGAACTTTTTTTGTGAACAACCCCTTTTTAATCTGTAGATTTGATTCCCAAATTTAGCAAAATTTATCTATATGGACCCTCCAAGCTATTTTATATGTAACTGGTCCCGTTGTATTGCCATTCGGGCTTGGTCCCTATGCATACATGTAGAGACGTGTCCATGTGTACATACAAGCTAGTACTTTTTAGTTAGTTGCATACCTAGCTAATACTACCTCTTTATCATCTCTATCAAAATATAAGATGTTTTAGAATATTTTTAAACTACACATATCTAGCTGTTTTTCCGTGTGTAGATTCATATGTATCTGACGCTAAGACAATCTAGATACTTGAAGTTTCAAAATTAAAACATGTTACATTTATATACGGAAAGAGTAAGTCGGGATCCAGCAGTAGCCTAAAACATCCTTTTCTTCACTGATCTCCACCGAGCTAGATTGCTGGTCCCCTCTCTCTTCGTTTGCCACCCCGGCGGTGGGAGGGAGAGGTGACCTCATCCCTCTGTTCTCGTGTAGTAGTTATGGTTTGGATCTGTATGTTGTGGTGCGTCGTTGGGTTGGTGAGAGCAGTGTCTGAGCAAATAAATCTGTCTCAACTCTACTCCCACGCCGGCGTCGACCTTCACAGCGGCGCCTCGAAGTTGATGACGACGTGTGCTGCTTGGTCCTTCAAACCAGCAGCTTATCTGCTCGCTGCCCTTCTGATCTGGCAAGATGGTTCTTCTGCAGCGAGGATGCTGGTCCTAAGGTGGTGGATCTTTCGTTCCTTTCTGACTTTATCGATGGGAGTCGACAGATCTTGGTCCAAGACTGCACGAGGACGTCCATGGGTCGACGTGCTACTATGAAATTTGCCTTGTTGCATGAAAATACATGTTCATAGACTTATAAAGACTCGTTGGCAATGATGGTTTCTCAAATCTTACAACGGTGGAGTCTCAGTGTTTCTTTCGGTGTTCGTGTTGGCGGCGCTGTAGTTGAGCGGCAACCGCTCGCTATGGTGGTTGCAGGAAACCCTAGAGATTCTTTTGTATTTCTCGATCTATTAGGTTTTTATCAGCAAATTCGGGATAATCATTTTATTTGGGTGTCTCTTAGTTTTTACATGTGTTTATTATTATACCTTGATTTTCTATTAATAAATATGTGGTTGCTCTAAAAATAAAGTTAGTTCCTAAGATTACCCGACTCAAGTGTCAGTGTAGTTGGCCAGGTCGTCGAGTTAGTGGCCTGCAGATCAGGTCGCAATGTTAGCTCATGCATAAGTTAGTTAGGCTAGTCACAATGGGAAGTAACTTAGACTAGTAACATACACGTTTATCTAGACTATGATACTATCTTCATAATGCAAAATAACTTAAAAATAGTAGTAACATAGATGGTCTCATTAATTGGCTTATAGACTTATCGTGTCTTGGAAACCGTGTTGTTATAGTAACTAGCTAATTTACTATATTTACCTCTCTCTGCATTAATTATCTGTCACATCCATATTTTTTCTTAGGTGGCAATTGTGTTACTGCTAAACTTACTCCCACTATTAACCGAGGTGGAGGCAGCAGCTTGGGTGCGGAGAAGCGCCGTGTCGTCGAGGGCAGCACCTGATGAAGTGCCGAATTCGAGCGCCGCGGTGTCGATAACCATCTTCTCGCTCTCGGCGTCATCTTCGCCATCCGCGACAACTGCAGCCTTCCCCTTCCCGGTCTTCTCGTTAGCACTGTTGAAGCAGCTCAGGCCTTCGGACTCAGTGGCTTCCTCGTCGTCATCGTCATCCTCGTCGTCATCCTCGCCCTCCACATCCGTGTCGGGCTCGGTGACGCCTTCGATGTAGCCCGCGGTATCCACGTAGGATGCGATCTCGTACGCAACCAACTGGCGGCGAGCCATGCAGTCGGTATCCTTCTCCCACCTCGAATCCCGGCGCATCTCGAGGATAAGGTTGAGATCCAGATTGTCGTACCAGCTGCAGACGAAGAGGAGCAGCATATCAGCGCCTGCCCGAGCTCCGGATGCTCACCACTTCTTCAGCTCGGCCTTCACGCCATTCAGCTTCTCGGCAAGTCCGCGAATGGTTGCTGGCGCAGTGTCCCGAGGCCAGAACAAGTCATGGAGCTTGAAGGCAGTGCACACCAGATCGGTGCCCACGCCCCTTAGGCGCTGGAGCTGCCCCTGCATGTTCGTGAAGCAGTCTTCAATTGAAGCTTTAGTATCCATGGGCTGCCCCTTCTCGGTGCGAGCTGCTTGGGCCTTTGAAAGAGCAGGTTTGCAGGCCGAGCTTAGGTCGGGGAAGATTTCTGAAAAAGCTATCAAAAAGATTAGAAACAGAGACAGAGAAGAGAAGCGAATCAGGCAACAGAGAAGCAAAAGGAACAGCGAAGCGCAGGGAAGCGGGTACTTACTGTTCAGCTCGCAGAGTAGCGACTGCAGCGTATTCTCCCATGACTCCTCGTCGGCAACATGCCTTTCTTCCACCCTCCGGAACTGGGCCAGCTGGAGCATAAGATCCGAGTTGCTCTTCCTCAGCGTTCGCACTCCAGCTCGAGAGCCCTTTTCTCGGCCTTGGCAGTTGCTTCAAACTTTTTCTTCTCGGCTATTATTTTGTTCTTCTCGGCAGCTATATCAACGGCTTCTTGGAGAGCGGTTCGCAGTTGGAGTTGGAGAGGTTCCAACTCGGTGGTGTATTCCTTCTTCAGCTCCACAGCCTGGCTAGCCAACTGCTGCTGCACCTCGGCGGGTTTGAGGCAGTCGAGATGCTCCTCGACAAACTTCTTATGGTCTTCTGTGAAGAGCAAAACACGATCTGCAGAGTAGCAAAGATGGGAGGAAGGAAAACAAGCCGAGAAAAACACCAACTCACCTTCCAGCCTCTTGATCGTAGTTTGACCGCTTTCAACAAAGACGCGGCAGTTCGCATGCTCCTCTGCCAAGGTCTTAAACTTGCCTGCAGAAAGGAATCGATTACAGCAGAAAGCAGAAGCGGGCGTAAACACAAAACGCAGGAACCGCGTAGCTAAAAGCTTACTTTCGATCTCGAAGATCTGGAGGGTGCGATCCATGACCTCCTTCTCCGTCGCTTCATCGGTCTTGCGCTCCATTTCGAGGGCCTCAAGGCGCCTTCTAGCGATGCTGTGGTTCCAGAGCAATCGCCGGAACAAGTTTGTTCTCTTCAAGAGGCTATTCTGAGAAGCAGAAAGAAAACGAATCAGACACAAATCGTGAAGATTCAACCCGAGAAGACGGCAACTCGGTTGAGTATCCGTCTACTCGACCAGAATCTCGGGGACTGGGTGATGGATAAGAAGAAGGAGAAGAGTAGAAGAGAAGAAAAATGCAACTCGAATTGGGTGAGCGAAACTTACTGCATAAGCTTGTTCGATATCCTCTGCGGCCTTGCGGTGGACGAACAGCTTGGCGGCAAGCGTGCTGGTCTTGGACGAGATGGTCATGGGATTGTAGCCCATGTCTGCCTTGTTCCAGTCTATGCGCATATGATCCAAATCGCCCAAAGCCAAGCCGTGCCAGGTTTTGTTGCCAAGGATGTCGCTGTTCCATTCGGCGTCGATGAAGCCTACCCGGTCAATCATCTCCTCGAGCGCCCTAGACGTCACCTCGGCCTCCTGGACCTCGCGCGAGTAAATCGAGAGGGATCTGTCCTTGTTCCTGGCTGGCGGCTTGGAATCCACAGCCGTGGCCTGCTTGCCCTTCCTAATAGCAAGTTTCTTCTCGGCAGCAGTTATCGGGATGTTGTGCTGCTTGCTCATCTTCACCAAGTAAGGCGGATAGGAAGGCGGGTCTGGCAAACTTGATCCAGCGGCTGCGTCAGCGGCCGCGCCGGAATCTCCAATGATGAGCTGCCCGGCCTTGGCAACAGGTTTTACAGTTGGTGGGGGCGGTGGCATCATGGCAGAGTCTTGCGCAGCGCCGCGAGGAGGATTCCTGCGGACGTTGGCGTCAGGCTGGCCAGTTTGCTTCTCAGAGGCCTGCTTCTCGGAAGCCTTCTTCTCAACGGTTTTCTTGTCGGCGGCCTTCTTCTCGGCGGCCTCCTTCTTGGCTGGAGGGCTCGCTGTAATCTTGGCTTTCTTCTCGGCAGCCTCCTTCTTGACTGGAAGGCTCGCTGTAATCTTGGTCTTCTTCACCGGCGGGGAGCTCGGTGCGGTGGATGAAGTGCCCTGCTGAGTAGGCGGCACCAAGGGCCCGCTACCCAGCGCAGCATTCGGCTGCGCGTGGCTCTGCAGATCCAGCTCCACATCGGTGGTCTCAACCTGCTGCCCGGCAGCGGGGTCTTGCACTTGATCTTCTTGTCCCTCTACCCGCGGCTGGGCCGCGGGGTCAGTTTGGTCAGCAGCCCCTGTTGCTGGCTGCTCTTGGTTCTCCTCCTGCCGCTCAAGGGCGGCCTGGTCGTGCTGCTCGGAGTCTTGTTCTGTGTTCTCCCCGGCTGTGGCAGCTGGGGGAGAAAGTGGTCTCTCGTTGCGAGCAGCATCCTGCGCTTCCTGTTCTGCGCGGGCCTGCTGCTCCTGCTCGGCGTCATGGGCATCGGTGTACATGTACTGGAATTCGTCCTCGGCTTCTCCTTTCACTGGAGAGGGCGAGCGCACCCTGTCCCGTGCGGTGTCCTCGCCCTCCTCAGAGAGATCAATGAGCGCATCTACGTCGATGGCGGATCTATTCTTGGACTTGGACTTAGTGGGTGCGGCAGCAGCGTTAGCATCCAAGGGGGCGCTGAAAAGAAGAGAGAATTCAGAAAAAAGGAAGGACAGAAGAAACCGAGAAGCAATAGCAAGGAATTCAGAAAAAGCAGCAACAACGATGCGCAACTCGGGAGAAAGTTACTTACCCTGCACGGGAAGGGGGTAGCCGTCTCCACCGCTTGACTTTAGTCACGGCTTGCTTGGGCTTCTTGCTGGGGGGCTCTTGAGCACCGCTACCCGCCCTCTTGCGAGTAGCGGGAGCAGCAACCGCGAGCGGATCGACGGTAAGGGCGTCCTCGTCCTCGCCCTCCTCTTCAGCACCAGCATCAGCATCAGCATCGTCTGTGAAGATTGAGAAGAAGAAAACAGTTAGGAAACCGAAGGAAATTGGGTTGCGCTACTCGCGACCGAAAGAGGTGAACTTAATCACCTTCGTCGTCGTCTTCGGACCAGTCCCGAATGGACGTGTCGACGTGGTGCTTACCCGGCTGGACGGCATGAGGGATGTAGAGGCTATCCGCGGTGTCGAAGGAGACCTCGTCGTCCTCCTTTCGGTCCTCTTCCCAGTTAGCCTCGAAGAGCTCCTGGCTTTCAGCGATCTGGCGAGCAAGGATCTGGAAAATAGGCAAGCACCACAAATCAGTCGAGTAGCATAACGGCATCATACGCAGCAGGGCGTGCATACATAAAGCACACAAAGCCTAAACAAAACTGCTAAGTGTGCTACTCGGCAGGGCGTGCAAACACAAAGCACATGAAGACTAGGCAAAACTGCTAAGTGTGCTACTCGGCAGGGCGTGCAAACACAAAGCACATGAAGCCTAGGCAAAACTGCTAAGTGTGCTACTCGGCAGGGCGTGCAAACACAAAGCACATGAAGCTTAAGCAAAACTGCAAAGTGCCCTACTCGGCGCGGAGTGTGAATACTAGGCACAGCAAGCTAAGAAGGCTATCTACTCGGGAACAATACACAGGAAACAAGGAGAGAGATACTAACCTGCTGGATTGGCTTCGTGCGGCTGTACGGCACGAAGCCGTACTGCCAGCTGTCCCAGAGGCCGGTGCTCATGATGGAGCGCGCCCAGACGGCCACATCCGCGTTGCTAAGCTCGAACGTGGTCGTCCGAGTGCAATCTCGGTGGCCGCCCATGTAGCACATGAGATGTGCGCGGTGCTGCAACGGGAGTACCCGCCTGGAGATCCAGCAGGCGATGGGATCGTCACTCTTGAGCCCCTCCTCGATCAGCTCGGCAAGGCGCTCGTCCATCTGCTTGATGTTGGAATTCACTGGCGGCTTGGTCCTCCAGTTCTGCCCGGTGGGAGCAGTGTTGGCCCACCTGGGCAGATTGATCTGATCCACCACGGCGGCTCCCTTCTCGACGGGGATGTTCTTCACGTAGAGGAAGGTTCTCTGCCACTTGCGGACAGAGTCCAAACCTTTGATCCGCGGGTTGTTGGTCCCGCCGCGCTGCACCATCATGTCGCTGCCAGTCTCCGTCATCCCGCGGCTGCTCTCCGCGCCATCTTTCCTGGCCTTGCTTTGCTTCCTAAAGAAGAAGTACCGGGACCAGGTCGTCGAGGTGGGCCGTACGCCCAGGAATGCCTCGCATACCACGGCATGGTAGGAGAGCATGACGATGGCGTTTGGCGGGAGGTGGTGCGGCTGGAGGCCGTAGTGGTTGAGAAAGGCGCGGAAGAAATCTGAGGCCGGGAGCCCGAATCCTCGTGCGAAGTGCGCAAGGAAGACGACGTGCTCGCCCTCCTGTGGAGTGGGGACGAGCTCGCTGCCAGGATGCCGGCAGCGAACACCGGGAGGAACTCGCCGGGTGTTCACCAGCTATTAGCACTCCTCGGCGGTGACCTCAGATCCGGCCCAGCCGGCGCGGGCATCGTCGTCACGAGCCATCACGGTGGAGGAGGAATTAGCTGGGAAATTGGTGGTTTTGGGTGGAGAAACTCGCAGCAGCGCGGTGAGATGCGCGGCGGCGAGGAGCTCTGCGGCGGCGGAGAAACGAGGAGGCAAGGGGAAAGTGAGAGCAGAAGAGGAAGAAGGAGTTACCGAGGGGGTATTTATACCGCCCCTCGGGTTGCCGTTACGAGTTGAGGTAGTGGGATCGATCGTGGCAGAGATCGTACGGCGTGGGCCGTGTGGACCGGTTAGAAACGCACACAGCGCGGAACGCGCGCGTAACGGCCACAATTAATCCCACGACGTGATCGTGGGTAATCACTGCCTTTGATGGGACATAACGGGCTAGTGGGCCCACTCCGTGAAAACTGGGCGCGTGGCCTGTCAGTTCCCGGGCACCGAGGCGTTGGGGTCATGTCCGCGTGACACATGCCCGGTTGCACCGCGGAAAGCCGGATTGTGCTCTGCCACGCAGAGATTTCGATTCGAGATTTCACCAAGTCCTTTTACTCGGCTACTGAGAAGAGAAGTGGCTAAAGACAAAATCAAGGGCTACTCGGAGGTTTTACTCGGTACCCCAAGGTTCAAGGGCAAGATTGTCAAGGTTGGTTTTTAAGCTGGCAGGGCCCAGTGAACGAGTTCGCAGGACTCTACCAGCTTCGGGGACTGCTGTCGGGGGGTTACCCCCGAGTAGGGTAAAGGCAAGATCAGAAGGGATGTTTGGCTGAGTAGCCGGCTACCCGGTACTTGCTACCCGGTCGACTGCTACTCGGTCCTACACATAGATGGCCAGAAGGACGAATCAAGGAAGTTACGTTCCTCCGAGTAGAAGAGTTGGCCTGAGTAGAAATGGCGGGATCCTACTCGGGCCAGAAGTCAAAGGAGCCGTTCTGACACAGAATCCCGCGTATCCCGGGTCCGTACTTTGGCACTGTTCATGGCACTGTTCATCTGAGGACGGCGTGCCTGACGGCGAGAGTGTGGCAGCAGGGCGTCGTAGGATAGGGGGGACCTACTCTGTGTTCGTGGCAGTGATAACAGACTGGTTACTTGGTTTTGCCCAACGACTTTCCGCACCGGACAAACTTAGAAGCCAAAGCTGTCAGCGGGAGCTCGGAAGAAGGACGGTGTGCACACAATGTCGACATCTGTTTGTATTTGGCTGTATCCGGCTGGGCACCGAGTATATAAGGTGCCCTGCCCCCTCCTGTGCGAGGGATGCTGAGCTAGATCCCAGAATCGGTTCACATTCTTGACCTAGTTCCTTGCGTAGAGAGAAGGGTGGCTACTCGGTAGCAAGAACAGTTGTACTGTGGCTACTCGGTGAGACACTAATATACAGAGAGAAAGGCGGGAGTAGGGGTTTGACCTCCTCACGAGGGCCCTGAACCTGGGTAGATCGTGTTGTTTGCAGTGCTTGTTCCATACTTCACGCGGCTACTCGTCGCATGATCCCTCCCCGAGCGCCTCCAGCGTCCATCGTCCCCACAACTTTAGCCATCCTATGGCATCTGCCGTGACACCACCACGACATTCTTCCTTTTAGTTTCATGGATTGTTTCGTGCAGAACTACTACCCCTTCCAAGATATTCCTTTATGGCAAGAACGCCGATTGAGTCGGTCGGATAACTCTACTCGCAATAGAGGTGAACCGATTAGTTCCCACTTTGGTGGACACTTTAAAGCTAACATTTAATAGGCAAATGGGTCTATATTGCTCAATCCTGCTAGCATCTTCTTTTTTGGGCAACAACGTAATGATACCAAAATTAAGTTTAAATAATGATAAGTCGTCATTGTGCAGTTGGGAAAACATACTCATCAGGTCTATTTTAATGACATCCCAGAACCGCTGGTAAAACTCAGCAGGAAACCCGTCTGGTCCTGGAGCCTTATTATGTTCCATTTGGGATATTGCATCGAACACCTCCGTTTCCGTAAACGGAGATGTAAGAATGTCATTTTCCTCCGGCGAAATTTGAGGCAAATCCTCTATCATGTCCTCCACCAAAGATACATTACTCGGGGCCGGTGCCCCAAATAATTTCTTATAAAATTCAGTTATAAAGATTTTTAAATTCTCTGCACCTACAATGGTACCCTCATCTTGTTCTAATTGGAAAATGCGTTTTTTCCTATGTTAACCATTGGCAATCATATGGAAATATTTCGTATTACTCCCACCTTCTCGAATGTATTTAACCTTGGCCCTTTGCGCCCATTTGGATTCCTCGTCCCGTTTTAATTTAGCTAAACACTCATCCGCCTCCTTTTTGGCAGCCTGCTCGGTAGCACTCAAAGGAGTTGTTTCAGCTTAGATGTCCAACTGTTCAATCAATAACACTAGTTTATCTCTCAAAAATTTATATTGGCAACTTAAATTTTTTGCCCATCCACGCAAGATTGCCATAAATGTCAGATTTTATTTTGTCAACGTTCCACCGGATTATTTCCTTATTTTATCAACATCCATTCCCGGCGCACTAACTCATGGAAACCATCATGACACATCCATGATAATTCGAATGAGAAGTGGCTCTTATTACCGATATGAGCTTGATCTCCGGAGTCTAAAATTAAAGGTGTATGATCCGACCCCGCTCGAGTCAAAGCATGTACCGTCACTAGGGGATACTTCTGTTCCCATTCAATACTAGCAAGAAAACGATTCAGTTTTTCGTAAGTCTGAACCTCTTCCCTACTCGCCCATGTATATTGACGCCCATATAATTCTAGCTCTTTTAAATCAAAGCTCTCGATAATAGCGTTAAAAATAAACGACCAACGCGCATTAAAATTATCATTATTCTTTTCTTCTTGTCGTCTATTAATATTAAAATCACCCCCAATTAACATTGGGAGCGGTTCATTTTCACTAATCCGAACTAGCTCTGCTAAGAAATCGGGATTTTTAGATTCTTGTGCAGCTCCGTAAACTACAACAAAAGCCCAAAGGAAACCATCAGCCTTAGTCTTCACACGAAACTTCGCACAAAAATCTGCAGACACAACGGTTTGTGCCATTAGAGATTCGTTGTTGAAACCCACCAACATCCCTCCGGAACCCCATGCGGCAGTAAACAAAACCAGGTAAAGTCTTTACCCCTAGCTAGGAACTGCAAGAAATGGGTAGAAAACGTTGATCTCCCTGTTTCTAGTAGAGCTATAAAATCCAGGTTGTGTTGCTTAACAAATTCATTAACAGCAAGATGCTTAGCATGATCACCGAAACCGTTACTATTCCAAATTAAACCTCTCATTTTACTTTTTAAACAATTTTAGTCTAGCACTTCTACAGGGTTTATATTGACAACTAACAATCTTTCTACGATTACGTTTAACCGTTTTAGAGATTTCTCGAAGATCAGTTTGATCTTCAACCATGTCAATTTCATTATCAATGAGATCATCACACAAACTAGTAGCCTTTCTCAATACCAAGTTTGAACTGTTATCATCTAAAACAACCGAAATGTTGTTCTTAAGGTAATTAACGGTTCTAGTACGTTCCTGATCTAAAATACTCGAGATAGAAGCTGCAATATGTTCTTTACTTTTACCTAATGAGACACCTAACTTATCCGCTATAGATTTAATCTATGAATCCGAAAAAGATAATAACGACAATTTAGAATGCGAGTAATTACCTGCAACGAAGGACAAGTCCTTCTTCTGTGCAAGCACCATCGCCCTCTGCGTTTGTTGCAGATCCGCGTCCGGCTTGGCTCGAAGACGAGCACTGGAACGAACCTCCAGTTCGTCCACGGCGATCCCTCCGTAAGATAAAACCTCCGCCTGGGAGGGCCGAAGTGCAGGCGACGGTACCGCTGCGAACCCCAACCCGCCCGGTTGAGGTGAGCAGTACCCGTCCCCCGCAAGAGCACCGCCCGAGATGCCCCACCCCAACCCGCCTGGTTGAGGTTGGACCGCCACAGCCCCGCGGAACGCCTCGTCTAGGCGTCGCGGTGAAAGCTCCGCAGCTCCGCCACGTGGCCCATCGGACGGCGAAGAGTGAGTGCATGGCCGGGGCAATCCGTTCGACATCCCAGTCCCACACTCCACCGAAGTCACCGTACGGAAGGGCGACACAACATCATCCAAACCCGCCGCCCGAAGAAGAACAACTCCATCATCCGCAACGCCCTTCCCATTGGAAGGTGAAAACTCCACGCCTCCATCGCTCCAAGTGGGAGAATGAATAGCCTCCGCAGCCAAATGGTCAGCATCACCGACTATGTCCCCAACAAGACTCGTTGCTGCATCAGACAGTGACGTCTGAGGGACTAATTGCTGCCCCAAAGCACTCAGATGTGCTCGTGCCTCCAACAGAGATTTAGCGACCATGGGGGAAAGGGTGACACCGGGAGAAAACTTTTTCTTCCCCCCGTTCACCTCAGTCTGCACAAGCGAACCATTAGACAACGTGCCACCATCATTATCTTTAGTTTTAGATGTAGCATCGCCCCCATTAGAATTATCCTTTGCCTTGGAACTCCCATTATCCTCCCCATCATCAAGATGATCATCATCTTTTGGATCCACAGCCATGCCATCATCCTCATCGGAATTGGGGTTCTCCACAGAAAATTTGAGCTCATAAAACCCATCTTTAATAAAAACAGGCCATTTATCTGGAATAAGTGTATAATCCATACACGCCACGAGAATCCTCAACACCCCATGTTTCCTCGTAAATTTCATGTCCACTCTGAGAGTTTTACGAAACAAAGACCCAAGGCTCCATAATAGCAAGAGACCCTAACCCAAATCTCTGGTAACATCCACAAAGGTTTCATCTGAGTAGCCCACGCTTCCACAGTTAATACACAGTTGTTGTTTGGAACATCACATGCCCCAAAGACAATCATACGGTCTAACTCAGCTCTCGAAGGGAAGGACACTTTGAAGACGTCCTCTCCAACTTGTGTGACACCCCACTTGAGAATTGCTCCCAAGGGACCAATCTTTGTAACCGTGTAATAACCGCGTCAACAGAAAGCGATCCTCCTGTTACCGACAGCTTAGCAAGCCGAGCTGAGTCAATTTTCGGCCTATACGTCCCGGTTGGCACTGCCTCATAAAACATCAGGCCCTCATCAAGGAACCCATGCGTAACAACCTGATGTTTAGCTTCTGTTAGGAGATGGCAATCCTCCGGAGACTGACCAGATCCCTCGCAGTACTCACAAACTTCTATAGGGCAGTCAATGCTTAAATGTCCCTGAAACCCACACTGAAAACACTTTACCTTTTCATTTTTCTTTGCCTTCTTTGAAACCAGGTCATCATCCGAACAAACTAAAGGACCCGGGTGCTCTGAGCTAGAAGCTACCGTTTGCAGCTTCTATTGCGCAGGCTCACTCTCTGCCAAGGTAGCCGCGGCCGTACGCAGCCGGCGGCGCGATGTGCCGCCCCAGTCACCGGCAGAGGCACCGGAATGACATTGGGCGCTGCAGCAGTACCCTGTAGCGGTTGAACAGCAACCACGGTAGCGTTTCTGCCCGGCGTCGCTGTCGAGATACTTCCGGAAACCACCCACTGCGCGGGCGTCGTCTGCACCCCGGGCACTCCTTGGGCGCGCAGGGCTGCAATCACCTGCCGCACCACGGCGGCCACCGTGTCCCCCCGAAGACCACCCAAATCAGTGTTCGTCCTCGGCATCACAGGGCTCTGCCCCCTTCCTCGACCTCGGTAGTTCGAGTTGGAGCGCCCACGGTAATAGCCCCTTCCACCATTGTTGAACTCATTTTGAGTTCTGTATCCTCCATTCGCTTGCCCTCGCTCACCACTGTGAAAGTCGGTGCCAGCATTAAACCCGCCGAACGGTGCACCATAGCCGGGCGCATCTTGGCGCAGATCGCCATGGCGCTGATCCCCTTGACCTGCAGCACCACTCGGGCCCCCTGGTGATAGTTGGAGAAGCCGAAGCCACCCCTCCACGAAGCACCCCCCTCGGATCGGTTGTCCATCGTTGCCGCGCGCTCCTCCTTGACCATCGCCGAAGAAGCCACGACCACCCCCTTGATTCGCCATCGCATGGACCAGCGGCGCCGTACGCGTTCGTCCGTGCCCTAGTGATACGTGCATTTTATATCATCATTTATACCCTCCATATAGGCATTATTGGGATGTTTTATCAATGTTATGTCATTGTTTTCCATGTTTTAGATGATTTTATGGGACTTTCCTACAAAGTCCCTATTATCCCTACAGATAAATAACATGTAAAACAAAACAGAGAAAATGTCTAAGGTAAAATATGCTTGATAACCAACCAAAATAAGATATGTAACTTAAGTGGATTGAAATTTATGGGCCCAACGGCATTGTGGAATTGGTAAAAGAAAATTATAGTTTGTTACCCGAAAGATCGAGTTTTGTTGTGTTGAGATGAATTTACATTAGTCAACATGCCTAACAATATTTTTTTGCCGAGAATCATCATTGCTACTTACATGAAGCTCTCAACGTAACCTAATGATACGGTTGCATGGCATATCCTCACTTTGGCAACAAAAGGCATAATTTGGAGACACGTATTTTCAATATCCCACCTTCACTAAATCATTCAGATAAGGTGAAGCTTACATCTGATGGTATGCTCGACACAACTATCAAAGTTCTACATCATTGCATCTTCCTCGACGTCCTAGCTTGTGGTGTTGTCGACTCAACTCTTATAAATCAAAGCCTTGACCGGTAGAAATAATTTAATACGCCAAATATGGTCTAGTTTTTCATTTATCTAAAATGTGAATTGTCCACTTAACTCTGAAATGCTTGGGTTAATTCAGCAGTGTTGACATTCTTAACTTATTAGAATCCACCTACTGTTTAACTTATTGCTCAATTTTTTCTGTGAATATTTCCTATAACAACTTTAGTCCAAATTGAATCGAATGATTTATGCAAAGTTCAAATGCCTTTGTAAGCGCCTTCTGCTTGAAGTTCCCCGAAATGTGAGCATTAACAATACACAAAAAATGTTACTATGAATGCTTCCACCGAACCTTGGACCGGTCTGCCACTGCCCATTGAAACTCATGTCAGCTAGTTGTTTGATGCTTCTGTGATTAGCCCTGTTGGAAATGGCGCTACTGCCAGCTTGAATGATGCATGGCTCTATGATCTTCCTATCTTTCATGCGTTTCCTGAGCTGTTCGCCCTCTGCACAAAGGGGCCTCTCGCCGTTAAGTAGGCGCTGACCAATGTCATGTGCATTAGACACTTCAAGCGTAACCTTTCTCTAGCTGCAATTTTTCAGTTCACTGATCCATGGAAGAAAGTCTAAGGAATCCGGCTGCACGGTAACATCCATGACTCTTCAAAGTGGAGATGGTCGTGTGATGGTCTGTGTACAATTTGCAATTTGAAGGCTATGTCCTAACCAATTTCACAACGCAGTTTGAGAATTAGCTGCTCCATGAAAGTGCCAGGTTTTTTGTGTGTGTATGGCTTCCTGTTCTCGCAAGATGCCTCAAGCAGACAATCTTTAAAAAAGTGGGTTGCCTCGTTATCAAATTTGCCCGATGTGCTTCATCCATGAGAAGTCTGCTCTCCACATCTTCCTTGGCCGCTCTTTCGTGCATGCAGAAGGTCTTGGAAAGTGTTCGGAACAGAGCAGAACAACACGTCCACATCTATTTCATCCGCCAAGCCTTTTGTGTCCGGTGCGCCCAGCTGCGCCGACCATGACCAGCCTCGAGATTGTGGTCTTCTAGCATACCAACTTCATGGCGTGGGTTACCGGGTACTCGCCCACCTCGCCGTCGAGTGCTCCCTCGTGCGCTTGGAGTCTTCATGCGGCGGCCAATAGCGCGTCGCGGGCGTGAGTCGGCGCCGAGCCTGGAGAGCCCATCAAGACAAACGCTGGTTCATGTGTCGGACTGGACAATGATGGCGAGTACGTCTCGTGTGCGGCCTGCCAGAGATTGGAGATGGGCGGCCGGAACTGGACGCCTGCTCGTGTGTCGCTGACATCGACGATCTGTAAGTCTCGAAAAGCAAGCACAGGCCCTCACCTCCCTGGATTCGAGGCCAATGTAGAGGCCATGAAAACCATAAGACAATCAGTCGTATGTTATCAGGATTTGAGTCGTATTTGGCTAGTGCATGACAGGGGAGGCGGCGACGGATTCAGTAAGCGATTCGCTACCGGTCATCAGAGAAGAAATAAAACAAACGAAGGGGGCTACAATGGCATTTTTCCCGTAATAAGTCATTTAGTGGGAGGGCAAATCGGTAAAAATTCGGATGGACCGGAAGAAACCTTCCTCTCTTTATTATTAGGTAAAGATTTCTGGGTGTCAGAAAACACCTGTTTTCATGTTTTTGATGTTTCAGGAGCTACATGTATCCAAATCGCGAAAGGAAAGAAACCCTGTCAGTTTTTCTTCGGGAGAAAGGCCGTGGGCACAAGACACAAAGGAGGAGGGCCAGGAGGCCCAAAAGGGGGTAGCCCACACGGCCAGATTCCCTGGCCGCGTGTGGGGCCCCCAAATGGGCCCACAGCACCTCCTCCCCGAGGTCTTTTTGCTGACGAGTCCGTCTTCCCCAAAAACGAACACCCTAATTTTCCCGAGACGAGAAGGAGCTGCCAGGCCGCCGAAACTCTCCGCGGGGGAGACAGATCCTGCTGCTCCGGAGCTCCGGAGAAGGGGGAAATCATCCCCATCTTCATCCTCATCTCCTCCTTGGCGTGGGAGGAGGCATCTCCATCACCATCCTCACCAGCACCTGCATCTCCACCATCACCATCACCGTGATCCACTCCGTTCCCCTCATAGTTTGATCATTGCTACACCCTAGATACGTGTTATTGTACTCCGTTGCATGTTTGGGATTGAGTACTTGTCATTATTTGGTGGTGGATCCATTGTTTCAGATTGTGTTGTACCACATATGTCACCATACATGATCATGTTTGCACGTTGTGAGTAGTTCCCGCATGTTCCTGAGGGCATAGGATGAATTGGCAATGATTTGTTACATAAGATGAGTTGTTATTTGGTCTAGTATTTATCTTTTATGTGATTCTATGATGGTGTTGTACGAACGTCGACTGTACAACACTTCACCTACATGGGCTCATAGGAGAACAACGTAGTGTAGTGACTTGATGATGACTTTAGGTGACAGGAACTTGAGACAGAGTCGTTGAATTGCATTATGAGGGTACTTGTATCGGGGACCTTAGAGCATAAGGCTATGGTGGGACATCATGTCTTAATAATTCTCGTGCTGTCATTTAATTGGCCACGTGATCGATCATAAAGGGTGATAGTTTATTTATTTAGCTACTCTTTGTGGCTCCGTCCGAAGAAGATTAAAACTAGACAAGATATACAAACATGTTATGCAATGAATCACTATGCCAGCTAAATCCGTGCAGCACTCGGGAACGTTTTGCACATATAAGACACAAACACACACTTGAGCTTGTCCTCTTGCGCATTAGAGGATTGGGCTTTGTATCTCATTGAGACCTACTACTTGCTGCAATTTACTTTCCGCATTTTACTTTACTTGCACTACACAATTAAAACACAAAACACCTGTTGCTTTTATTATTCCTTTGCTATTCTACTTACCAGTTCCTTCTGCTCCTCGTGGGTTCGACAACCTTTCTAATTCGAAAAGTACTACAATCGATCTCCTGCACTTGGAAGCCATCACCTAGACGTCAGGGTCGGACGTGATACTGCCAGCATATACGATCAAGGCCCGTATGGCTCTTTTGTTTCGGTATATGCATACGGTAAAGGCCCAAAGGAATATGGACTAATCGGCCCGTTTGGCCGTCCGTAATTATTGGCCAAAAATTTGAAAGTTGTGATCCGCCGATCACGGCAGTGCCCATCTCCGCCGGCGACGGTTCGCCGGAGAGGTGGTACCGCACTCTTCCTCCCTTCCGACTCACAGTGAGCCAAGGTCGGCCCTCGTCATCAAATGGAAACGTCGACGGAAGGATCAAAGGGATCTTCAGCCGCAGCCTTTGATCCATGGTTCTGCCCACCGGCGGCGAAGAAGATGAACGTACCTGCATAGATGTCCGCGCCGCCCACCTCTGCCGCGCCCTCTTATTCTCCCTCCTAACGCGTCCATTCTCGATCAAGTCACGCGAGCTGGTGGAATCCGGCGTCCGGCACTGGTAACGCAGCGATTGAGGAGAGGTGGCCGCGCTACCACCGACCTCGTCGTCGTCACTGTCGCCATCCATAGCCAGGGCCCAGAACCTGCCTCCCGGAGGAGGCACGCCGGCGTTCCCCCTGAAACGCCTTCCATCGCCTAACCTAGCTCGATGTACTAATTATTGATAGATTCTCCATTGATGTCTGCGTTCTCCTCTCCACTTCAAGTACTTTTGTTTTTTTATTGCGGGGTAGTTACCTCTGTGCTTGCACAAACAGATTTATTCCGCAACTACGATTTCTTCTTTCTTGGTGTTTCGTTGGTGCCTCTCCTGCCTCATTCAGCTCCCTTTTCTTTTGAGGTCTATATGTAGCGCCCTACCTTTTGATAAAGATATAACACCTGTGTATCCTGCTATTCCCGGGATCTCTGATAGCATACGCATGACAAAATGAAATATTCATTGCAATAGCATCATTCTACATCGTTGATCCAGTGGATAAGAAATAAAATAGCCTTACAATTGGAATAGTCATCATGGACTAGCCCTAATAATGACAGAGTTTCAAAGTAAACACAGCGGAAATAATACATCAATGAGCCTTCTTCATCTTCATGCGCCACAGGCAGAACATGTTGGCGATAGACTCGAGATCCTAAACAACATCCTCACTTGTCTTCAGATTTATCTGCACGTTGGAATATGCAGCCCCCACGGGGGAGGAAGTCAGTACAAACACTGTACTCGCAAGTGACACATGTATGGTGGCAGTTTTGAGGAATAAACTAGCTACATGATATTTGGCTGGTGGAGTCTGGGTTATTTGCATAAAGCCAGTTTTGTTCTATTTTTGTAAATCATTTTCATAAAAATGAATACTTTAGTACAACCATCATGGCTAAATCCACCATGAAGGTTGACCGTTCATCATGGATAAATCCACCATGAAGTTTAATAAATCATCATGGCTAAATCCACCATTGATATGGAGTTGGACTCCTAGATTGGCCCGATCTTCACGAATCGACGAAGAACGAACGAGGAACACGAAAAACACGAACAACACGAGATGGGGAATCAAGGGGGAACATGGGGAAATCGCGGGGAAACACACAAATCGGGATAAATCGCAAGAACCGAAAGATCCAACCTCCCGTCAACTAAGCCCCGAGGGCCGCCTATGGAACAATCGATCCAACTGAACTCACCTTGATACAAACCGTCTCACACCCGTAGCCGGTACCACTATGCCAATTGAACCTTCAGGATTAACGAGAGGAAGATTGGACAACTCTTGACTGAAACCCGAAAGGGAGAGGACAAGTAGTTGGGATGTGCCTTGATACGATCCTCGACGAGGTCGGAGGAGTAGCCTTGATACGTTCCTAGGTACACACCGTAGGAGTAGTTCCTCAAAGAGGGATACAAGAGAGCTGAGCTCCAAATGTTCTAAATTCAACTCTAAAACCCTAGATCTAGCTCGGGGTCGTCCTTATATAGCCGGGGGTCGAAGTAGGTGAAAACGAGGTCGAAAATGGGCCTTTTCCGTGCATTTTAGGCCACGTCGGCCTGGGAGCCCGGCCTGGCCGGCCTGGAGGCCGGGGTGGGCGCAGGGAGGACACCAGGGCGCGCCGGCCTGGGGCCGTGGTGGGCGAGGGGGCGCCGGCCTGGGGCCGGGGTGGAGGCCGCCCCTCTCGGGTGGGGGTCCAGCCTGGAGGAGGAGGTGGCCGGCCCGAGGCCGGGGTGGAGGTCGGCCCCCTCTGTTGGGTGCCTGGCCTGTAGTGGGGGGAGGCCGGCCTGGCCGGTTCCTGAGGCCGGGGGGTTCCTTTCCCCCTATCTTCTCCATCGGGACTCCGAATTCGATGCCGTCTTCTCCACCCTTCTCGATATCTTCTTGCGCATCGTCTTGGGTGCTTTCCGGGGCCTCCGTGGTGGGTTTGAACCTGAGCACGCAAAGTGTGGAACCATGAGGTAGCGCACCATCCGCCACGTGACCGAAAGTATGGAGCGAGAGGAGAGCGAGTTCACCTTATCCTGAATGGCCTTTGCGCGTGATCTTGTCATCGGTGCACTTGGTGGAGTTGGGTGGGCTACATCATCTCCCCCCCCCCCTTGAAAAAGAGTCGACCTCGACTCGGCATCGTCTTCATCACTTGGGTATCCATGGAAGGGAGATAGGTCCTTGACATTGAAGGAGTTGTGGACGAGGTACTTGGATTGCGGTAAGTCGAGCTTGTAGGCGTTGTGGTTGATGCGTTTGATGACCTTGAAGCGGCCGTCGCCTCTTGGCTTGAGCTTGGAGTTGCGCTCTTCGGGGAACCGGTCCTTGCGCAAGTGTAGCCACACGAGGTGGCCTTCTTGGAACACCATGGGTTTCTTGTTCTTGTTCATGAGAGAGGCTTGGTGCTCGGAATGCTTCTCAAGCGTAGCTCTTGTGGAGTCATGTATCTTCTTGATGTATTCGGTGCGCTTGTCGATGTCCATGTTTGCTCGCTCGCGTAGAGGCAAAGGAAGTATGTCGAGGGAGGTGTTGGGGTTGAAGCCGTAGACGATCTTGAAGGGGCTCTTCTTGGTAGCTTGATGTAGAGCACGGTTGTAGGCGAACTCGGCGTGTGGGATGCATTCCTCCCAATTCTTCAAGTTGGGCTTGATCAATGCTCGAAGTAGTGAAGAGAGTGTGCGGTTGACAATGTCGGTTTGTCCATCCGTTTGTGGGTGATAGACGGTGGAGAAGAGTAGCTTGACGCCGAGCTTGGCCATCAACGTCTTGCAAAAGTATGAGGTGAACTTGACGTCGCGGTCCGAGACAATGGAAGTAGGTACACCATGTAGACGCACAATTTCCCAATGTGCCATCTTAGAGAAACGGTCCACAACTACAAAGATTGAATCCATGTTGGTTTTAGTTCGTGGGAGGCCTAACACAAAATCCATGCTAATATCACTCCAAGGTGCATGTGGGATAGGCAATGGCATGTAAAGACCATGGGGGTTGGAAGTAGACTTAGCTCGGAGGCATGTAGAACATCTCTTGACGTGTCTCTCAACTTGATGCTTCATCTTGGGGCAATAGTAGTGGTTGGAGAGCATGGCATAGGTCTTGTCGCGTCCAAAGTGTCCCATGAGACCTCCTTCATGTGATTCCTTCAATAACAACAAACGAAGAGAGGACTCGGGAATACATAATTTGTTAGCCTTAAACAAGAAACCTTTGTGAAGATAGTAGTCATCAAATCCTCGGTTAGGCAAGCATTTCTCAAAGATAGGACCAAAGAAAGTATCGGAAGCATATAAGTCTTTGATCTCATCCAAACCAATCACATTGATATCAAGACGTGTAAGAAGACACACTTTTCTAGATAAGGCATCGGCTACCACATTCTATTTACCTTTCTTGTACTTAATGACATAAGGAAAAGATTCAATGAATTCTACCCACTTAGCATGCCTCTTGTTCAAATTGGTTTGGCTTTTCAAGTATTTCAATGATTCGTGATCGGAGTGAATGACAAATTCTTTAGGCCAAAGGTAGTGTTGCCAAACTTCTAACACTCGAACCAAAGCAAAAAAGTTCCTTATCATAGATTGGATAGTTTAGCTTAGCGCCATCTATTTTTTCACTATGGTAAGCAACGGGGCGTCCGTTTTGCATGAGAACTCCACCAATTCCTATACCACTAGCATCACATTCCATCTCAAAAGTTTTCTCAAAATCCGGTAATACAAGCAAAAGGAGCTTCGGTTAAACATCTCTTAAGTGTGTCGAAAGCTTTTTGTTGCGCGTTGCCCCAAACAAAAGGTACATTCTTTTTGGTAAGTTCATTCAAAGGGCAAGCAATAGTTGAAAAATCTTTGACAAAGCGGCGATATAAACCGGCAAGGCCATGAAAGCGCCTTATCTCACCCACGGAAGTAGGGTTGGGCCAATTCCTAATAGCCTCAATCTTCTTGTTATCTACTTCAATACCATTGGAAGAGATCAAAAAATCCAAGAAAACAAGCTTGTTGGTGCAAAAATTGCATTTCGAAAGATTGGCAAAAAGTTTTGCTTTGCGAAGAGCCAACAATACTTGTGAAACATGATCAAGATGATCTTGTTAAGACTTGCTATAAATGAGAATGCCGTCGAAGTAAACCACAACAAATTTGCCATTGAAAGGACGCAAAACTTCATTCATGAGGCGTATGAAGGTAGATGGGGCATTCGAAAGACCAAAGGGCATAACAAGCCATTCATACAAACCAAGTTTTGTTTTGAAAGCCGTTTTCCATTCATCTCCTATACTCATATGAATTTGATGGTAACCACTTTTAAGATCAATTTTGGAAAAGATAGTAGCACCACTCAATTCATCAAGCATGTCATCGAGCCTAGGAATAGGATGTCTATATCTAACGGTGATAGCATTGATAGGTCGACAATCCATACACATACGGGAAGTAGAATCTTGCTTTGGAACAAGGATAATCGGCACGTCACAAGGGCTAAGAGATTCGCGAATAAAACCTTTGTCGAGTAGTTCTTGGATTTGTCGCTAAATATCCTTAGTCTCCTCGGGGTTGGTGCGGTAAGGAGTGCGGTTGGGGAGGGGCGCGCCGGAATGAGGTCAATGTGGTGCTTGATTCCACGTAGAGGAGGAAGGCCCGGAGGGAGTTCATCGGGAAAGACGTCTTCAAATTCCTGCAACAAAGGCAACAAAGATGGAGGAAAATTTGTCATGTCGTTAGTTTCAAGTGCTTCCCCTTTGCACAATAGGACAAAGTGTAGTATGGTTGGGTCATCTCGTAGCTCTCGCATCTCTCTTTTGGTGGCAAGTAAGGCAAAGCCTTTGGAATCACTCGGAATTTTTCCACTCATATTTGGCTTGTGGCTCTCACTCTCTTTTAGGTGGATCACTCTCTCACCACTCATCTCACGAGACTTGAGCTCTTCTTGCTTACGTGCAAGAGTCTTGGCGTTGTCGGCGATCACTTGGCTAGGAGACATGGGATGAAGCACAAATGTCTTGTTATTCCACTTGAAGCTATAGTGATTGGTACGCCCATCATGAATAGCACTCTTGTCGTATTGCCAAGGTCGACCAAGAATAAGATGACACACGGTCATAGGAACAACGTCACACTCCACCGTGTCTTCATAGGGACCAATATTGAAATGCACGGAGACCATGTTGAATCTTGAAGGTGCCGGAGTCACTAAGCCATTGGACATGGTATGGATGAGGATGTTGCTTGTAAGTCAATTGGAATTTGTCGCAAAGCTCTTTGCTAGCCAAGTTGTGGCAACTTCCACCATCGATGATGACCTTGATTGACTTGCCATCGATACCGGCTCTAGTTTGAAAGAGATTTCACCGTTGATCATGCTCATCTTGAGGAGAAGTAGTAAGGACTCTTGTCACCACTAGCGATGGATTCTTGTTCTCATCGCAATATACACTTTCTTCGTCATCGTTGGGCACGTCCAAAGAGTTGAGAGCAACTTGATGCAAGGCATAGTATTCGCCTTCACTCATGGAATCACGTTCACCGTCTTGGTTGACTATCATGATCATCTTGTTGGAACACTCAAAGGACTTGTGTCTACTACCACCACACTTGAAGCAAGTAATAGTGCTCGACTTGACTTGAGGAGCATTTGAAGAGGAGGTGGAAGGCACTTGCTTCTTGAATGGTTGGGAAGACTTGTTGGGATCACTAGAGGCTCGAGTGTTGCTCTTGTTGGTAGTTGGTGGAGGAACTTGTGTCATTGGAGACGAGGATGATGGTCTTGAGTTGAAGAAAGCCTTTTGCTTGTTATACTTGAGATCCTCCGCAATTTGGCGTTCCGCCTTGAGAGCTTGGTGGACAAGGGCCACAATGTTTTCATACGGTTGATACTCGACGATCTTTCTTATAGGATAGTTGAGGCCATTGAGGAAGCGGGCCATTGTTTGCTCTTGATATTCTATCACATGAGCTCGAATCAAAGATGTCTCCATTTCCTTGTAATACTCATCAACGGACTTCACACCTTGACGAAGTTCTTGGAGCTTCTTGAAGAGGTCACGCTTGTAGTGTGGAGGAACGAATCGAGCATGCATGAATTGCTTCATATCATTCCAAGTGGCAATAGGAGCAATGCGGTTGCGGACTCTTTCGTCTTGTAGACGATCCCACCATAAGAGTGCATAGCCTTCGAATTCCAAAGATGCTAGAGCAACCATCTTCTTGTCGGTAAAGTTGTGATTGCCGAAGATCTTGTCTACTTTGAGAGCCCAAGAAAGATATTCTTCGGGATAATTCTCACCATTGAACTTGGGTACATTGAAACGAAGAGCACTCATTGTTGTCTTCTTGTTGACGATGGGGACGCTCATGGTGGCGCTCATGGGGGTCTTCATCATAAATGGGAGGTGAATAACCATAGGGGTAATCCTCATTGTCTTGGCGGTGGCGATTATGATGGGGAGGATGGCGCCGGTGGTCATTAGGTGGTGGTTGTTGGCGGTGACGGAGCCTTGCTTCACGGCGTTCGCTATCATCATTGTCATTGTGTTGTTGTCGAGGATGTTCTTGTTCTTTGCGAGGGTGTTGCGGAAGCACTTGTTCATCTCGAGGGTGTTGAGGATGATCATGTTCTTGGCGGTCATTGTTGTTGGGACGCGCATGGCGCCTAGGTGGCCTTCGATGTTGACGAGCATCTTCCACGAAATCATTGTGTCCATAGTCTTGAGCGTGGCCTTGTGGAGGTGGAGGATGATGGTGTTGTCGAAGGTCCGGGCGTTGCGGTTATTGAAGAGGGTCACCACGGCCTTGGCGATGTCGAGGTGGTGCTGATGGCGAGCTATCCTCATACCAATTTCGTCGCGGAGCTTGTTGAGGTTGAGGAGGAGGTGGTTGTGGTTGTTGAGGTTGTCCACCCTCCTCCATGTTGTGGCCATCATGGCGGTCATGGCGATGAGGTTGGTGAAGATCTTGATTGTGGTGGCTTGAGCGACGAGACCTTGAGGACGATGATGAATGACAGCGATTGGCAAGATTAGCCAAGTTGATGTTGATGCGCGTCATTTGATCATTCAATCGAGCCTCTTGCTCTTGGAGTCGACGCTCATAGCGTTGCAACCCGTCCTTGACGAGTTCACGGCGTTGAAAGTGGTCATTGTGGGTGACGAAGTTGGCGTAAGCATTGTCGTTGTAGAATGGATTGCCTTCGTGTTCCGAGCTCGGGCTTGTGTATACTCCTTCCCTAGCCATCTCAAAAACACACACAAGGGTGATATTGAAGAAATGGACGACTCACTTACCCAGCGTTACCTTTTTTTGGTCGTATTGAGGCTAGTGGACGAGCCTAGGTGTAGGGCGGTATGTCAAGAGCGAATCCAAAAAGATCGAAAGAAACCGCAGACGACAACACACACACTTTATATGGAAGGCAAATAGGTTAGGAAAGTGGCGAGGAAAAATCGACAAAACCGAAGAAAAGTTTGTTGTCAAACATGGAGAAGAATCAAAGAAAAGTTAGCACAAAACCAAACCTATAGGATGGAAATATGGTGGAACACACACACGCAAGGGAAAAATGGGGTTAGTGCGACCAATGGACGAGCGAAGACGAAATGGACCTAACGTAGACTAATGCTCAATGCCACACCAACACAAGGAGGACGCTAGCTCAAACCGCAAATTTGAAAAGGAAACAAGATTCGCACCGTGGCAATCGGTCACAATTTCTCTTTTGCGACGCAATGCTACACGTTCCTACAATGGAAAGCAATTGGCACCGATCCTTTGCTTCTTTTTCTATTTTCTCTTTTTCTCTTTTTTTTATTTTCTCTTTTGACAGATTCCAAAGTGCCAATGTCTACTCGTAGCTAATCTCTCACAAGAACTAACCTCGCACTCTCGATGCCACAAATGCGATGCCAAGCGGTGTAAAAAGAACTAGTCCGAATAGGTAAGTAACACAATGGGGTGGGGTGGTTCAAGCGGAAGCAAGTTATACCTCTCTTATTGGTAATCACGGACTTGCGGCCGGGGGGAGTCGATGTCGTGGCGATCCGTTGATGTGGAAGCGTAGATGGTGTCGTGGGCGTCGTGTGGCAACTCGTTGCACTCAATTCGGATAAAAAACGACAAAGAAAAACAAGTTTCAAAATCTATCCGGAAATCGAAGAGGTGAGATTTTCTGAGATTTTGGCTCAAATTCGAAATTCCTTCAAAATCAAGAAAAATTTTGGGCGAATTCGGGAAAAATGGCTGAATAGAAAGGCGGGGAATGGTATTTGGCAACAAATCTATGAAGCAAAACCACAAAAAACTCAATGAATCAACAGATCGGTCGAAATCCCTTTGTGGCTATTTTTGTGAAATTTTCGAATTTATGGTGGATAGAAGAAAAATTGGTGGATGGAAAGGGGTGTGGGTGTCGGATTCGTATCAATCTAGCTCTGGATACCAGATGATATGGATTTGGACTCATAGATTGGCCCGATCTTCACGAATCGACGAAGAACGAACGAGGAACACGAAGAACACGAGATGGGGAATCGAGGGGGAACGTGGGGAAATCGCAGGGAAACACACAAATCGGGATAAATTGCAAGAACCGAAAAATCCAATCTCCCGTCAACTAAGCCCCGAGGGCCGCCTATGGAACAATCGATCCAACTGAACTCACCTTGATACAAACAGTCTCACACCCGTAGCCGGTACCACTACGCCAATAGAACCTCAAGGATTAACGAGAGGAAGATTGGACAACTCTTGACTGAAACCCGAAAGGGAGAGGACAAGTAGTTGGGATGTGCCTTGATATGATCCTCGACGAGGTCGGAGGAGTAGCCTTGATATGTTCCTAGGTACACACCGTAGGAGTAGTTCCGCAAAGAGGGATACAAGAGAGCTAAGCTCCAAATGTTCTAAATTCAACTCTAAAACCCTAGATCTAGCTCGGGGTCGTCCTTATATAGCGGGGGGTCAAAGTAGGTGAAAACGGGGTCGAAAACGGGCCTTTTCCGTGCATTTTAGGCCACGCCGGCCTGGGAGCCCGTCCTGGCCGGCCTGGAGGCCGGGGTGGGCGCAGGGAGGAGCCCCAGGGCGCGCCGGCCTGGGACCGAGGTGGGCGAGGGGGCGCCAGCCTGGGGCCAGGGTGGAAGTCGGCTCTCTCGGGTGGGGGTCCGGCCTGGAGGAGGAGGTGGCCGGCCCGAGGCCGGGGTGGAGGCCGGCCCCCTCTATTGGGTGCCTGGCCTATAGTGGGGGGAGGCCGGCCTGGCCGGTTCCTGAGGCCGGGGGGGGGGGGGTTCCTTTCCCCATATCTTCTCCGCCGGGACTCCGAATTCGATGTCGTCTTCTCCGCCCTTCTCGATACCTTCTCGCGCATCGTCTTGGGTGCTTTCTGGGGCCTCCGTGGTGGGTTTGAACCTGAGCACGCAAAGTGTGGAACCATGAGGTAGCACACCATCCGCCACGTGACCGAAAGTATGGAGCGAGAGGAGCGAGTTCACCTTATCCTGAATGGCCTTTGCGCGTGATCTTGTCATCGGTGCACTTGGTGGAGTTGGGTGGGCTACATCAACCATGAAGTTTGAAAATCGTCATAACCGGGGACACGACTAAGATCTTAGTTTTTAACTCTGTAGAGGTTGTGCACTTTCACCTTGAGACTCATTTTCCCCGAGAGAAAAATGAGACAATATCTTTGGTAAGAGGGATTCAACAATACCAGCATGACTCGATGCTCCTAAAATTCTACCACCCAATGTTATACAACAGGATGAACCCCCACAACTTACTTAAACTTGGCAGAGCCCATATTACCTCAAGGCTGCACTGGAAGCTAACTAAACAGGGAAGACCTACAAATCTCTTTAATCATGGGTGACAATCCACAAGTGTACCCTCAGGTGATAACCACCACATCCATGGCTAAATCCACCATGAACATGGCCCTGAGTAGCCACTCAACATAATCCATTCATACCAATCCACCCAGGTGTATCATTGGGTTGTTACTTTTCAATTTTCAAATCATCACAACCCAACAAGTAGCAGCAATAGTTGTGATAGCATTCTAGTATTGCTAAACTAGTATCCAGCAGAGGTCTCAGGTTGGCTACACACTACTAGGTATTTTCTAAGCATAGCATATACTTTGGAAAATAAATAAAATCACCTATGATGCATACTACTGAAAACTCTAATGCAATGTAAAAAGTGGGACATGAGCATCACTTGCCTTGTGGACGTTGGTATAGAGGCACTATCTTTACAAATAGAATGTTTCTCTCCGTACAATCTAAACAATACAAATAAATAACAATAAACAAGCCATTCACCAACAAACAAACAAATACAACAAAATATACAATACAGAAGCATAACAATTTATTCAACTTGATTGGTGTTGACATGGACAAGGTCTTGACACATAATTCAATATGAAAAAAGAATTATGATGCGATGGTTATTGTTTGGTCTTGTATGGACATGTTCAAGTTTATCACAATAATTCAATTTATGAAAATGTATTATAGTGGTTTGAGTGAGGCTTATCACATAATTCAATTTACAAAAAGAATTATTGGTAAAAGGCTTCAGGCCTAGCTACTAGGGTATGGGTTGGTCAAGCAATATCACTTCAACTAAATATACAAAATAAGTGGATGTGATAAGGTTTAGGGCTTAAGGGTTTTAGAAAACAAATCCATGATCAACATGATTCATTTCATGGCTTTGGTTTAGTAAGGTTGAAGAAATTTACAACAGGGCTTGTAAATTTATAAAAGGTATTGGGCTAGGTGTTTCTGGTCCAAAGGTTAATTTCCATAAGTTCAACATGACATGGGTGTTGGTTTTGATCAGAATGATCATACCACAATTTTCCTAAAGGGGGTTTCATCAAACAACAGTTGAAGTATGATGATTGACTAATATGGATGGTTTATATGGCAAAGATCACATGGAGTGGGTTCTCTGGTCACAAATGGTTTTGATACTGGTCTCTCTGGTCTAAGATTACTAAATGGATCTTTTTTAAAGAAGAGAACTAATTGAAATTATTTATAGAATTTAATCTAGGTGCAAAAATATTCAAATGACTATTTGAATTTTAAACTCCATTTTAATTGTTTCAATTATCATTTTGGGACAGAGGGTATGGAAGTACACATCCTAAGGATTCCAAAAATATTTTACTTCCAATTTTTGGATTTGTAGAATTTGAAATATGCCAGAATTCACCAAACAAGCATATTTAAATTTGATCCAATTTAAGTTTGTCAAGTTTGAATTTTGATAGTGCCAAACATTTCTACATGTTTAGGGTATTTCAAAAAGTCCAAGTTTGCTAAATTTGGCTAAGTGGATCAAAAGGTATGATGGTTGCAAGTTGCAGGGACTTTTCTGTAAAACTGCCAATTAATTTCTATTCGGAAATAAAACAGGAAAAACAGCTGGAACACGTGGCCGGCTGTGATTGGTCCATGCTGCTGGTAGGGTGCTTACGTGCTACTTACGGGGCCATGCTGACTGTGCACCGCCACTTGGCAGTTTCCGATTGGTTTATACCGATTCGGTATGTGGATCTAATCCTCACCCTTGATTTAGATCCGACGTTTGAGGGAGGAGGAAGGAACTCACCGGCGAGGTTCCCGCTGGAAAATGTTCGTGCGGCAATCGGCGGTCACGGCGCGGACGGCGACGACGTTGGAGAGGGCCTCGGGCTCGAGGAAGATGACGAGGGGGTGCAGATCAACGCGTTGAGCAAGAGGGTGGCCTCGGGGTGTCCCTGTGTTGTCTGTAGCGGCGACGGCGAGCAGCTGCGATAAGCAAACGCCGGCGATCTTCGGCATGGATGGCGGGGATCGATTTGCTGCGGAGAAATTTTGCCCGAGGGGAAGGGGTAGAGAGGAGCAACAAGGTCCGGGACCTTCCCTAGCGGCCGGAAACAAAGAAGAGGGACGCCGGCTCTTCTGAACTCCGACGAGCAATTTGAGTCGTCTCACGGCGATGCGGAGAGGAGAAACAGAGGGGAAAGGGATATGGGCTTCCAGGGCACGTAATGAGGGGGTTTTGGGGGCGAGGATGGTCGTGGGAAGAGAGATCGTGCGAGGGCGGATACGGGCGCGGGGATTTCGGGAGGAGGTTGAAGACGGATGACGTCAGGGTGACGTCCCCGTGCGGGACCCACCTATCGGTGGCTGGAACGGTGAGAGGGCCGGGGTGGGCTGTGTTTTTATTTTCCGCATGCGTGCAGTAGGTAGCACGTAGGTTTGGCCCAATTGGCTGGGCTGGTTATGCCTTTTTTCCTTTTTTTTGTTCTGTTTCTTATTCTTTTTATTTCCTGCTTTCTAAATTGAAGCATATCTTTTAAAGTATAGGTCCAATTTGTCTCAACTTTGTTTCTATAGTTTTGTAAAAACTATATCTTTTAAAATAAAACCATTTGGTATTGTTTCCAACATATTTGAATTTTGAGTTTGGAAAATAGGGATAATGTCTTAATATTACTAAAAAACATTTTTAAATAGAAACATAGTAATTAATTGGAATTATTGTTTAATAAAATTAAGAGAGGTGGTGTCAAATGTACATATTGGTTTTCAAGGTCTTTTAAATGTTTTCAAAACAAAATAAGTTATAAAAACACTTTATTGGCCATTTCTTGATATAATACTTGAAATGCATAATGAAAATATTTTTATTAACATGAAACAATTTTGGAGGCATGGAGAAAATATTAGAGATAGTAATTCTCTGATTTTTAATATCATAAACATATCATATTTATAAATGGGTTGAAAACATGATTGTAAAGATCTTTATTAAGAAGAAATATTTCCTCTTTAAAATGAAAACTAATTTGAAATAGGTTTAGGCTTTATGGAGAACAGAGGCACCTAGGTTTTATTTCCAATAACATTGAAATATGTATTGTTTTGATTTGTTTCTTACATATCCTTTAGTTTTTAGTGACTTGTTCAACATGAGAACAAAAGTTTCAATTTTTTGTGATTTTTGAGTTTCTCCAAAAATCAGGGATGTTACAGACTACCACCCTTAAAACAAATCTCGTCCCGAGATTTGGGAAGGCTAGAAAGAAAGATAGGTTTGGGTATCCGGGCTTAAAACAACTAGGTGGCAACCACCCTTAAAAGAAACTTTTGTTGGTAGTCTAAATTATCTTGTCCTCAGGTTGCTGAGTATATTCTCTTCATCATCCATAATATCCTTGTATAATATGCATCAACTCCTTGTGGGTATTTGGGATCTTGGATCCATGTTTCCAACATGTAGGGCTCTATGTATCCATATTCACCTCCATTAGGATGTGTCTATTCTCATGGCTTGAAGTGTGGTTTCACTCAAGATGGTTTGAGTAGAATTTTCCCTTAAATTAGGGCTCCAGATTATCATAAGTATGTTGAACTACTTTTGACTCTGAGGGGTCACTCTTGTGTTAACCTTAAATCCTTGGGCAGTCTAACTTTCACTTCAGTTTCTTGGATGATGTCACGACTAAAGAACTTTCTTTCTCCAAGACGACTCCACAACAAGGATGTGGTGCATTTTCTTCTCATACACAGCTTCAAATGGTGCCATCTCAATACTAGGTTGATGGTTGTTGTTGTAGGAAAAAAATCTACATATGGTAAGTTGTCATCCCAACTAGATCATAGTTTAAGGTACACACTCTCAGCATATCCTCTAGAATCTGATTCACTCTGTCAGTCTGGCCATCTGTTTGAGAATGAAACACTATGCTGAACTCCAGTCTGGTCTCTAAGGACTCATGTAGTTTCATCCAAAAGTGTGGAGTAAAATGGGTAACCCTATCAGATACAATACTCTTTGGAACACCATGAAGACAGACAATCTTCTTCATGTATATATCAGCCAACTTAGCACTGGTGTAGGTGGTATTTACTGGTGCAAAGTGTGCTATCTTTGTCAAACGATCAACAACTTCCCAGATAGAATCATACCCTGATTTGGTTCCAGATAATCCAATGATAAGGTCCATACCAATTTGTTACCATTTCCTTGGCGATCTTTCATCATGTTTTTGTATCTCTCAAATGCAAACACCATGCTATTTCTAACAAAACTCTCATGGTAGGCAATATCTTCAATTGTATGATTCCTCCAAGATTGGATTTGTCCTCACAAAGTTTAGTACGTTTCGGCAACACTTGCCTAACATAGGGTTTTAATAATATTCTACCATTCTATGGTTCAAGCTTATTAACGTCGTCTCTCTAATAGGTATGTCACTCAGATTTACCATTCCTCATAGCAAGAGTTAATAATGTGAGTAGTCATCATGGGGGCCAATCCATGTTGCACTCAATCATTACCTTGTACTTAGATTGGTGAATCTCGTATGATAACACTAGGTCATTTCACTTGTCTAACAGATAGTTTCCCACCTGTAAGACAAACCTGAACTACTATCATTTCTCTAACTAGAAGGGTTTCGTAAACTCTTTGCACCTCCAGTTGAATAGTTGCATCTTCTTCATATGTCCATTCTTATAGTGTAGGTAGCTTTCTATGAGATCTAAATTTATGTGACTCTGACTACACATGTCTATTATCCCTTGTTGATGGACTTGCTGCTCCTTAGGATAGAGGTGGCTTGATCATGGATGTGATTATTCCTTCTCACATAAGAACACAGTCCTGCGATCTTTGGTATTCCTCATTTGGATGGTTGTTTCAAAAAGGTGCTCTTGGGTGTCAAGTTAGTTGTTGAACTCCAATTTGGAAACTCACTATGGTTTTTTAAGGGGTATGGTGTTGGGTTTGGTTTCGTTAGGTTTAGCATGGATGAGTAGAGATTTAGAGATACTAAAGAAGGTTCCTACCCAAACAAAGCAGAGCAAGGTAATTCATGCGACAAACAACATCTAACAAGCATATAGAAAATAGTCATCACTCCAATCATCAAGGTTTAACAAACAACCTAGTATTGTCATAACACACACAATTTGTATGATCAATACACTAACACGTTAAAGTTGTTCTAACAAGGTAACTAGATTGGTGGTCTCATCTATATCTTCTTGAGTTTCTTCAAATCCTTCACTCTGTGTCTTGTGGTGTTTATCTTCATGTGGAAACCAAATTGTCATCTGAAAACCATTCCTTGCACTCCATGATTTTTCACCAACCTTGTCTTGATGGAAACAAGAGGTAGGTCATCTATAACAAGAGAAGAATATTTGAAGGTGAATAATAGATCACAGGATATGAGAAGGATTAATATGTGATGTTCTATTTCTATATGTTTGAAGAAAGTAGATTTTCAATCCTAGGGTATTTTTCCCTAGTTCTAATCCAAACTTAGGGTCTCGATCCTACGGGCAACACTATGCTATGATACCATTTTGTAGAGCCCTACCTTTTGATAAAGATAGAACACCTGTGTATCCTGCTATTCCCGGGATCTCTGATAGCATACACATGACAAAATGAAATATTCATTTCAATAGCATCATTCTACATCGTTGATCCAGTGGATAAGAAATAAAATAGCCTTACAATTGGCATAGTCATCATGGACTAGCCCTAATGACAGAGTTTCTAAGTCAGCACATCGGAAATAATACATTAATGAGCCTTCTTCATCATCATGCTCCACAGGCAGAACATGTTGGCGATAGACTCGAGATCCTAAACGAAATCCTCACTCGTCTTCAGATTTATCTGTGTTGGGAATATGCCCTAGAGGCAATCATGTATGATGTTATTTCCCAATGTATTCATAAAGTTATTAAGTTGTCCTTTATGTTTGAACATCTGATATATGCCATTGAATATGTGATTCGATTGTGGAACTATGTATTCATGTTGTTCATACTAATTGTCCTTGGTCATATAGGTTGTGCTGGACACACACCCTAGACTAATGTGAGTGTTGGCTGATGACACGGTTCCACTTGCCATGGGTATGGTGATGCTATTCCAACATTCACAGACTTGGCTAAAGAGTTTAGCAAGTCGGACTGACCCATATTGAGATGCAACGAGCAAGTCGTCATTTGCATGTCTCAATCAATATAATCCCTAGACCTAAGGTTGTCGCAGAATCTGAGTTGTGGATCACCGGCTTAGGTTCTGTCAAACGTTGTTCTATGACAAGGCAGTTATAAAAGCAGAGTTCGGGTCGAATGAGAAGCAAGCTGCGTGATATGGATAATCAAGATGGGATTTTGCCCCTCAGAATGGAGAGATATTCTCTGGGCCCTCTCAAGTGATATGATTCAGGAAGCATGGCCATGCGCGACTCAGTTAAGTGTTAACTGTGTCTGTTGACTAAGAGTTAGTCAGATGAATCACATATCACGGATCGAGAAGAGAGTTGAACTATTAAAGGGATGACGATACATCGCCTATAGTTCGACAAGGTATATCGTGAGGCAAAAGGGACTAAGATAAATATCACATTGAAAGGTATGTCATCATGACTCAATGGGACTTGGGAGTCGGCACGTTATGCTAGGAGCCGCTACCGATTGATCGATTGAGAGTCGGACTCCAATCGTGTCCAACTCGCCATGAGCCTGTAGGGTCGCACACTTAAGAGCGGGAGCAAGTATTGGTCGGGTTGGACCCGAACCGGAAATGGACTGAGTTTGTGAGTCGGACTCACAGAGGGAATGGGCCACAAGTGTTGTGAAGCCCACTACCATTCGCTATATAAAGAGGGGCGTAGGTTGCCCAGCGGGCACGTTAGTCCACTCACATGCGTTGGGAACCCTAACCCCACTCAGTCCATCCGTCGCACCGGACCTAGTAGTCCGCCGTCGGATCTCCTCCTCGTACGTGTGGATACCGACAGAGCTATTGTACGTTCAGCACTTCGACGTTCGTGGATTGGATCGGGTGGATCGGATCGTGGGACTACACTGCCCCGACGCGCTGAGTCGATAATCCTCAACCGCGCGTCTAGTGGTAATCATCGTGGCCTTCTACCTCGGCTAGATCTTGGAAGTACCGCGTAGGAAATTTTTTTGTTTATCTCTACGTGTTCCAACAATCTGCACGTTGGAATATGCAGCCCCCACGGGGGAGGAAGTCAGTACAAACAATGTAATGGCAAGTGACACTTGTATGGTGGCAGTTTTGAGGAATAAACTAGCTGCATGATATTTGGCTGGTGGAGTCTGGGCTATTTTCATAAAGCCAGTTTTGTCCTATATTTGTAAATCATTTTCATAAAAATGAAGACTTTAGTACAACCATCATGGCTAAATCCACCATGAAGGTTGACCGTTCATCATGGCTAAATCCACCATGAAGTTCAATAAATCATCATGGCTAAATCCACCATGAAGTTTGAAAATCGTCATGGCTAAATCCACCATGAAGTTTGGTAAATCATCATGGCTAAATCCACCATGAGGTTTTATTGTGGCATGATGGCTAAATCCACGATGTGCCCTAAAAGGGGTTTCTACCATGTTTTATTTCATTCAGAAAAGATGAGGAGATCCTTCGGCACCAACTCTGTCTAGCTGCTCAACTGGTCCATAACCGGGGACACGGCTAAGATCTTAGTTTTTAAATCTGTAGAGGTTGTGCACTTTCACCTTGAGACTCATTGTCCTCGAGAGAAAAATAAGACAAGATCTTCGGTAAGAGGTATTCAACAATACCAGCATGACTCGACACTCCTAAAATTCTACCACCCAATGTCATACAACAGGATGAACCCCCACAACTTACTTAATCTTGGCAGAGCCCATATTACCTCAAGGCTGCACTGGAAGCTAACAAAACAGGGAAGACCTACAAATCTCTTTAATCCTGGGTGGCAATCCACAAGTGTACCCTCAGGTGATAACCACCACATCCATGGCTAAATCCACCATTAACATGGCCCTGAGTAGCCACTCAACATAATCCATTCATACCAATCCACCCAGGTGTTTCATTGGGTTGTTAGTTTTCAATTTTCAAATCATCAAAACCCAACAAGTAGCAGCAATAGTTGTGATAGCATTCTAGTATTGCTAAACTAGTATCTAGCAGAGGTGTCAGGTTGGCTACACACTACTAGGTATTTTCTAAGCACAGAATATACTTTGGAAAATAAATAAAATCACCTATGATGCATACTACTGAAAACTCTAATGCAATGTAAAAAAGTGGGACAAGAGCATCACTTGCCTTGTGGGCGTTGGTATAGAGGCACTATCTTTACAAACAGAACGTTCCTCTCTGTACAATCTAAACAATACAAATAAATAAGAATAAACAAGCCATTCACCAACAAACAAACAAATACAACAAAATATACAATACAAAAGCATAACAAGTATTCAACTTGATTGGTGTTGACATGGACAAGGTCTTGACACATAATTCAATATGAAAAAATAATTATGATGAGATGGTTATTGATTGGTCTTGTATGGACATGTTCAAGTTTATCACAATAATTCAATTTATGAAAATTTATTATAGTGGTTTGAGTAAGGCTTATCACACAATTCAATTTACAAAAAGAATTATTGGTAAAAGGCTTTAGGCCTAGCTACTAGGGTATGGGTTGGTCAAGGAATATCACTTCACTCAATATACAAAATAAGTGGATGTGATAAGGTTTAGGGCTTAAGGGTTTTAGAAAATAAATCCATGATCAACATGATACATTTCATGGCTTTGGTTGAGTAAGGATGAAGCAATTTACAACATGGCTTGTAAATTTATAAAAGGTATTGGTCTAGGAGTTTCTGGTCCAAAGTTTAATTTCCATAAGTTCAACATGACATGGGTGTTGGTTTTGATCAAAATGATCATGCCACAATTTTCCTAAAGGGGGTTTCATCAAACAACAGTTGAAGTATGATGATTGACTAATATGGATGGTTTATATGGCAAAGATCACATGGAGTGGGTTCTCTGGTCACAAATGGTTTTGTAACTGGTCTCTCTAGTTTACTAAATGGAATTATTTTCCAGAAGAGAACTAATTAAAATTATTTATAGAAATTAATCTAGGTGCAAAAATACTCAAATGACTATTTAAATTCTAAACTCCATTTTAATTCTTTCAATTATCATTTTGGGACAAAGGGTATGAAAGTACACATCCTAAGGATTCCAAAAATATTTTATTTCCCATTTTTTGATTTGTAGAATTTGAAATATGCCAGAATTCACCAAGCAAGCATATTTAAATTTGAACCAATTTAAGTTTATCAAATTTGAATTTGGACGGTGCCAAATGTTTCTACATGTTTAGGGGATTTCAAAAAGTCCAAGTTTGCTAAATTTTTCTAAGGGGATCAAAAGTTATGATGGTTGCAAGTTGTAGGGACTTTTGTGTAAAACTGCCAATTAATTTCTATTCGGAAATAAAACATGAAAATCAGCTGGAACACGTGGCCGACTATGATTGGTCCATGCTGCTGACAGGGTGCTTGCTTGCCGCTGACGGGGCCATGCTGACTGTGCACCACCACTTGGCAGTTTCCTATTGGTCTATATTGATTCGGTATGTGGATCTAATCCTGGCCCTTGATTTAGATCTGACGGTTGAGGGAGGAGGAAGGAACTCACCGGCGAGGTTCCCGCTGGAAAATTTCTGTGCGGCGGTCGGCGGTCAGGTCACGGACGGCGACAACATTGGAGAGGGCCTCGGGCTCGAGGAAGATGACGACGGGGTGCATATCAATGCGTTGAGCACGAGGGTGGCCTCGGGGAGTCCCTGCGCTGTCCGTAGCAGCGACGACGAGCAGCTGCGAGGGAATCAAATGTAGTTCAAGGAAGAGGGGAAGGGGTAGAGAGGAGCAACAAGGTCGGGGACCTTCCCTAGCGGCTGGAAACAAAGAAGACGGCTGCCGGCTCTTGCGAACTGCGACGAGCAATTTGAGTCGTCTCACGGCAATGCGAAGAGGGGAAACAGAGGGGAAAGGGATATGGGCTTCCAGGGCACGTAATGAGGGGGTTTTGGGGGCGAGGATGGTCGTGGGGAGAGAGATCGTGGGAGGGCGGGTACGGGCGCGGGGATTTCGGGAAGAGGTTGAAGACGGATGACGTCAGGGTGACGTCGCCGTGCGGGGCCCACCTATCGGTGGCTGGAACAGTGAGAGGGCTGGGGTGGGCTGTGTTTTTCTTTTCCGCGCGCGTGCAGTAGGTAGCACGTAGGTTTGGCCCAATGGGCTGGGCTGGTTATGCCTTTTTTTTCCTTTTTTTGTTCTGTTTCTTTTTATTTCCTGTTTTCTAAATTGAAAGCATATCTTTTAGAGTATAGGTCCAATTTGCCTCAAATTTGTTTCTATAGTTTTGTAAAAACTAGATCTTTTAAAATAAAACCATTTGGTATTGTTTCCAACATATTTGAATTTTGAGTTTTGAAAATAGGGATAATTCCTTAATATTACTAAAAATCATTTTTAAATAGAAACATAGTAATTAATTGGAATTAGGGTTTAATAAAATTAAGAGAGGTGGTGTCAAATGTACATATTGGTTTTCAAGGTCTTTTAAATGTTTGAAAAACAAAATAATTTATAAAAACACTTTATTGTCCATTTCTTGATATAATACTTGAAATGCATAATGAAAATATTTTTATTCACATGAAACAATTTTGGAGGCATGGAGAAAATATTAGAGATAGTAATTATCTGATTTTTAATATCATAAACATATCATAGTTATAAATGGGTTGAAAACATGTTTGTAAAGATGTTTATTAAGAAGAAATATTTTCTCTTTAAAATGAAAACTAATTTGAAATAGGCTTAGGCTTTATGGAAAAAAGAGGCACCTAGGTTTTATTTCCAATAACATTGAAATATGTATTGTTTTGATTTGTTTCTTAAATATCCTTTGGTTTTTGGTGACTTGTTCAACATGAGAACAAAAGTTTCAAATTTTTGTGATTTTTGAGTTTTTCCAAAAATCAGGGATGTTACACTATATCAATGTTATTTATAGTGAAACCATTAAACCAGTCAAGTACTCTTAACCGAGAAACACAGCGTGTTTAGAAGAAACAATATACAGGAAGAGACTGCAGGGTGGAACACATTCGCCTGCCGAGTTAGCAGCTTGTGGCAGCGGCGAGATGCTTTGTCGGTATCACGTAGTTAATCTGTTTGGCATGTTGTTTTGTTCTTAATAAAACATCTCACAGAGAAGTATTGATAATACCTGAATTGTTATTTTTGGTTGTATGCGGTACCCAAGTCAACCAAGTAAATAACAAGTATAATCTTCTTTTAATATGTAGAATTTTTAAATTTGATGGCAATTTTAAAATGTATTGAAGATCTTTACGACCAGTTTAGTTGAGGATTTGTGCTTCATAGAGAGCATTTCATGGCTGTGCACCATCACTTAAGTGCACTACAGTGATACATCATGCTGTTCTGAATAGAACTTTGTAGATATTTGCTAATGCTTGTGTCCGATCTTCGCGGAAGTTAATCACACTAAGGGCCAAAAGAAGATAATATTCAGGGGAAAGTTGTCTCTCACTGTAACTTTAAGATTTTGCACCCATGTGGCAAATACCGAGTACTTAAAAACAATGCAGTTTTCAAGTTAACTTTGTGCATTAATTTCCTCAATGTTCATCGTGGAATGAAATTTTGATCTTACATTCTTCAATACTTATGTGATCTTGTGTTAACATAAAATAAGAGTGGCAACAGTGTGCTTCGAGAAAAAACCAGTGTGGTACTACAGCAGTTTGAAGAGTCAACAATTGCAATTATATCTTTTTTATTAATAAGGAAGATGATCACCGTGTTCATCATCAATATTCTAGTTACAATCATGTTGTATACAAATTGAAAGGAAAAAATCATATTGATAGACTAACCATAAAAAATTGCACCTTTTTGTAAATTGAAGGCATATGATCACTGTGATCATCATCAACAACCTAGTTACAATGATTTTATATACAGCTTGAAAGGAAACAGACTGACAGACTTACCATACACAGGTGGAAACATGAAGATCTATGAGGAATATCATTGAAGAAATTGAAGGAAGGACTTAAAATCCACAACATCTAGAAGCAACTCAATGAAGTACAAGTGTATGAAGAAATGAAGAAGAAGACATCTTCCTCTCTCTTTCTATCTTTCTTAATCCCTTTCTCTTCTATTTGACTTAGTGGTATTTTGTGCCCATCCCACCTTGGACCAACTAGTGAGAAAGCCATGAAGAATCTATCAAGACCAAGAGAATAATCCATCCAAGGAACAAGACTACAATAGAAGCATGAAGATGATCTTCAAGAAGACAAGCATGTGAAGATTTGGAGCAATCCATACAAGTTGAAGATTTAGAAAGTTGTTTTTGTCCAATCATTGACCCAAATGAAAAATCCCAAGATTTTATCTTGTTATCTCTATTGTTATGAAGTTAGTTGAACCTAGACCTACCTTAACCCAAAATGGAAGGACTAACTTAGATTATTCAAATGTATTGATGAAAACAACTAAGTGTTACACTTTATTATGTGTTACTTTAGTTGAAATAGTGAGATCACCTTGGTGAACTCTTAGAACTTCCTCGTCAAGTATGGTTATAATAAAGATAGATTACTACAAACTCAACATAGTCCATCAAAAGTAAACTCTTGGAACTTCCTTAGCAAGTATTGAACCAAGAGAGAATGAATCGTCCAACTCAAATCTTGACCTTGTCCTAGCCAACTTGGTTAAACCCCTTTTTTCCATGATTGTTACTTTGTATAGTTTTCTTCACTTGTATGTTTGTTTGGTAGGATGTTTGTCTATTTTGTTATTGTGTTGTAAATGTATAGATTGTACGGAGAGCAACGATCTTTTGTGAAGAGACTGTTATTTCTTCACCAACTCCAACAAGGCAAGTAACACACCATTCAACTACCCATTATTTTCTATATGAATTAGTTGATTTTGAGTAGTATGCATGATAGGAAATTTTTACTAAGTTATATTATGTTATGCTATACCCTAGTAGTGTGTAGCCATCCTTATACTTTGTTATTTTGAAGCCTTAGTACTTAGCTGATGCTTAGCCTTGCTACAATAATTGTTTTACTTGATGTTGTCGAAAAATTTGAAGTAACAACTTCAATGAACCACCTGGGTGGATTGGTAGTGCGGGGTTGTTGAAAGTTGAGTGTCTCCCCGAGGGGAGTTCACTTGAAGGAATGCCACCCAGGAACAAAGTGATTATGATGTTCCCCAAGCATAGATTGCTTCCGGTGCAGCCTTTAGTCATATGGGCTCTGTGTTGATCAACTAAGTTGTGAGGGTTCAGCCTGGGCTTGACAAGCAGATGTAGCATAATTATACGTGGAACGGGTCTTGCCATTGGGTTGAATTCTTGCTCCTAAAAGATCTCGTCTTAATTCTTCTCTTTTCCTTAATGCACTCAGGGTGTATAGGATGTTTGGGTTGATTTGAGTCTGAAGGTGAAAGTGCACAAACTCTGTAGAGTCAACAAACTAAGATCTTAGTCATGTCCCCGGTTATGGACAACTATGAGCAGCTAGACAAGGAAGGACGGAAGAATCACATCATCATTTTCAATAAGTAAAATTTTGACCAAGTGAACAGTAGTTGTGGTGCTTGGATTTCAGTCCAATGTTGCCACCCTTTTGAAAGAAAAGTTTTTTTTTACAAAAGCGATAGGAGAAAACAAGCTTTATGCGAACTTAGCCAAAACTCCACACGGCCAAATAAGCATGTAGATATAGTCTTTCCATTTGTATCCACCATAGTGTGACTTGCCAATACATTAAATTGTATTGACTCCCTTGTGGCTGCATATTCCATTCGGCAGATGATTCTAAATACGAGTGAGGATTTCGTTTAGGATCTCAAGACTATCGCCAACATGTTTTGCCTATGGAACATGAAGAAGATGGGCTCAATGTTGTTCTTTGTGTTCCGCTCTATTTCTTTGTTTTTTGCTATTATTATAAGACTATGCAAGTTCTAATACTCCCTCTGTTCCTGAATATAAGGCCTATAGTTTTCTGCATGAATATTAAGACGTGGGTATTTGACATAAGATAGACTCATTATCTCTTATAAAAAATCGCGAGAGGAAGTCCCTACTACTCACAAAATGAACACAGTATGTCAAATTCCTATGAAACTCATTTGTAGATGGCTAATATTGTCCGTAAATCGTAATAAACCATATATTTTGGAACATTTCTCAAAAAACTATAGGCCTCACATTCAGGAACGGAGGGAGTACTATTTTCTAAGACTGGATCATGTGATGTAATAGAATTTGATGCATTTGCATGATATTTCATTTTGTACTGTGGTGCTAGCAGTTTATCCAGGGACTAGCACACTAACACAGACGTTCTTACATTATTTAAATGTGGGAACGCTACTCAAGAGGAGGAAGAATGGAGCTACCCATGTCTACCTCCCAATGATAATAACTCTTTAACTCATAATTTTGATGATCCTATTGATTCTTTTGAAATATCGCTTTTTGATGAAATTGATACTTTCTATACTTTTGAGATTGATACTACTATGAATGAAACTTGTGAGAATGATGTTGCTACTGTTATTTATGATAATCCGTGCTACTTTGATAAATCCTATGAGAATCCTCTATTTATTCCATCTATTGATATGCATGATAATGAGGAAGTTTGTTTAGAAAAATTATATGATAATGTTCTTGATGATGGTCCTATGTTACTTGATGTTATAAATTATAATGCTGCTGAAAATAGGATTTCCATAATGTGTCATCTTTTAAGAGTGACCAATCATCTTGTTTTGTTATTGCTAAAAGTGGGAAAAAAGAGGAGCTCATTTTAAATTTTAATCCCACTATTTTGGAGCTTGATATGAATTGTGTGCTTTTAGACCATGACAAACATGCTTTATGTGATAATTATGTTGTTGAGTTTTTTCATGATGCTACTAGAAATTATTATGAGAGAGGAAAATATGGTTGTAGGAATTTTCATGTTACTAAAACACCTCTCTTTTTGTTGAAAGTTTTGAAGTTGCTCTTGTTCTACCTTCCCATGATTTCTAGTTTGAGCTTCTTTAATTTATTTCTTTACAAGATTCCTATGCATAGGAAGTGGGTTAGACTTAAATTTGTTTTATACTTGCTTCTTGATGCTCTCTTTTTCTTTAATTCATATTTCTTATGTGGGCATCTTCTTCACTTGAAAACACGTTACTCCATTTTTCTGGGCATAGCTAAAAGGCGTTGAAGAAAAGCACTTCTTGGGAGATAACCCATGGTTGTATTTTTTGCTTTTGTTTTCTCTGTTTTCTTTGAGTCAAGGGGTTGTATACTTCTGTAGCAACTCCTTTGTATCTTTCTTTTCATGTTTTAGTAGTGCCAAGTAAAGTTTTAAGTTGGAGTTGGTTTTCGGATTTCTGCGCAGAAAACAGAATTCTGATGTCCACCGTATAAAACCGTGAAAATTCCAGGAAGATCAGAATGACCTGAAATGTTTTTTGCTTATTCGTCGGCTAATTCCTCGAAAAAATGCCTCGAAAAAATCCGTCTTTATAGGCTATTCTGGTTTTGACCGATTCTGCCATTTTTTTGCATTGGCTCTTTTGCGATGTCGAGTGGATTTCTTCGCTACACGAAACATCAGTGGCTGTAGCTAATGTTTAGAAATGTCAATAGAACTTGTTCCATACATAACCCATGAATTTTCTATTGTTTCAATAACCCTCTAATGCGAAAAACTATTTGGGTATGGTGTGAAGGAAGTTTTCAAGTGTCAAGAGAAGAGGTGATATATGTGATCAAGAAGACTGCAAGGTCAAAGCTTGGGGATTCCCCCGTGGTTCATCCAAGCATATTTTTAGAATACTAAAGCATCTAAGCTTGGGGATGCCCAAGGCATCCCCTTCTTCATCAACTATCTATGAGGTCACTTCTCGTGAAACTATATTTTTATTCGGTCACATCATATGAAGTTTATTTGGAGCGTCTCTTTGTTTTTCTTTGTTTTATTTTGGTTTCCTTTGTTTTCTTTTGTTTTACTTGCTGCAATAATATCATTGGACCTAGAATCCTTGTTTGGGATACTTGCTATGCTAGTATTCTTAGTTTTTCTTCTAGTTACTGCAAAAAATTCTTGTTCGGCTCTTGTTTTCATTGCATCTCTTATTCATAGCTGTTAGTTTTAGTAGTATTATGTGAGTAATATCATGTTTTCTTTCTGTAGTATGTAGAGAAGTTTTGTTAAAACATATTTTGTACGGTGCTTGTTGGGAAAAGAAACTGCTTCTTGAAGTAGAATTTTTAACGGTGCAAGTAGAAGCTTGTATAGACAATGGCTAGAACTTTTTCATATCATGCTAGATGTTATTTTAGTTTTAAAGCCTTGGGGTTATTGAGTAGAATGATTATCATCAAATAGCTGAGAGTGTTTAAAGTGCCATTGAACGAATCACGAGTTGTTCTTGTCATATTGAAGCATAAATTTGCGGTATTCTCCTTTGAATGTTTTATTTGGTTGACTTGGCGCATGCTCACACAATGTTTTTGACTATGAACCAGTAACTAATAGCCTCTATGATCATTTAGTTTTAGAATTTGTGGAACCAAATATGCTTTTATAAATGATGTTTATGTCACTATGCGTGATTATGGCTCTTATGCTCTCTTGATTTGTCGCTCCCAGTCTTTTGCTAGCCTCCACCTGCACTGAGTATGAAATTCTACTCGTGCAATCCAACTCCCTAAAACCAAAGTTTTCCCGTTGTGTCCACCATACCTACCTATATGTGGTAATTAACCGCCACTCCAAGTAAATTGCTCATGTGTTACCTTTAAAACCTTCGAAATTATTCTTTCTTTGTGTTCCTGTTTTTGCTCATGAGGACGTAAATAGAGAATCTTTATCTCACTTGTTGATTGGATTTCATACCCTGGACTAGTGGCTTCATTCCCTTATCCAAGTGATAGAAAAGCTAGCAGCGGGGTTCCCAGCCCCAAATTAATACGCACAAAATCTCTTCACTATTTGTGCCCCTGGTTTACCAGTCAAAGCATAATTGTGTAAACAAAAGAGACAGAGGGATGACCTTCTACACCAGTTGCATCATTCATATGGGAGCCGCTCTTGTGAAATCTAGTTGGCTTGTGACGTACTGTATTTTCTGTTTACCATTCGTTGACATTAGCATACATCTCCTGTCGAGACATCGTAGTAGTTTTCATAGACGGGGGTGCCATGAGACTACGGTAGAGACGTGGGATAACGGGATCGCGTAGTTAACACAGAACACAGGATTTACCCAGGTTCGGCACGTCGCGACAGTACGGTGTGCCTACTCCTGCACTTCTCACTAATTGGGACTAACGCCCGTAAACAGGGTTACAATGTGAGGGTTTAGATCTAAGCTACTCGACGAGGATGAGCTTCTCGGCGAGTTGGCGTAGAGCTTCTCTGTTATTCGTTTCTTGTTTAATCTATCTCCCGTCCGGCTTTATATAATAGCCGGATTAGGGCTTACAGAATAGGAAACCTAGAGGACTACGGTAACTTGTAACTTGGAAAGAAAGGAATCCGTCTTCTCCTCCAAGCTAGATCACCTGGGCCGTGATCCGGGTTCTTCTAGAATCCAGCTTCTGTGCGTCGGGTTACTGGGCCGCCTAATGGACCTGAGCCCACTACCACTTAGGCCACCCTGGTAATCCGGCACTTTATCTACCATCTTATATACCCCTATTTGGTATATATCCGAGCCCCCAAGAAGGATTAAAACTCTGATTCTCCGTCTTTCGCCAAATATACTTTGTCCGAGAAATATTGAGTCAGCAGTCTTGATTCTTCTTATTCTTCTTTTGAAAGAGATGGTAACATGAAACTCGGAATCCTGAAAATCCGGCTTTTCTCTCACGATCCTTCGCGGAAAAGGAACTCCTTACGTCAGCGCCTAAATCATGCTGACGCAAGGGACGTTTGGGTTTCACGCGGGAAACCCTGCAACGTATCTCTGACAGATTCTCACGGGAAACGAGGAGATAGTCATTATTCCCCTGTCGTTTTATTTCCCGGATTTTCCGGCGAGTGCCACGCGTTAAACATCCAACGGTCAAATAACCGTTGGCACGTATCTTGACGGATTTCTAGCTATAAATAGCCATCCTCGTCCTCATCGAAAATCTTCCGCACTCCTCACTGTCCACGCCATTGACGCGAACGAGCTCCTCGAGCGAAGCACTGCCCCGAGCGCACCTAGCCTCAAAGCACGCCGGAACGCAACGCGCCGCCCAGAAATGGCATCCTCTCCGTCATCGCCCACTCGCGCCGCCATCGACGACCTCATCGGCGACCTGGATCCACAGTTGGGGTCACCCAAGCACACCGGCGACGAGCCGGAGAAAACCGCGGCCTCCGCGGCGGGCGGAGAGAACCTTTCCGCCGTCGCGGACGTTGCGGGTGCGAGCTCCGCAGCTTCCCCGCTGTTTGCCCCTAAAACGGTGGAGGAAAAGATCCAGCTCGTCGGTGATGAGCTCGCCGCCGCGGAAGCTGCCGCCGCCGCCGGAGCGGATGAAGAGGCGGAATCTGCAGGCAACTGGATTGCCTGCAGCATTCCCCCGGCTCTCCTTCCAAACATGGAAAAGGAGGGCTTGGTCCTTAAGGGGAAGTGGCGTCTTCCTGAGGACGAGAACGAACCAACGCCGAAAGACGGCGAAAGGGTTCTCCTCTCCTCCCATCTTCTTCGAGGTATGGGCCTTCCACCTTCCGCCTTCTTCCTCCAAGTTCTTTCCCATTACAACATCCAGCCCCACAACCTGCCACCCAATTCCATCCTCTACATGGCCGGCTTCCAGGCTTTGTTCGAAGGTTACTTAGGCTTAGAACCTAGGTTAGACTTTTGGACGTATTGTTTCGGGGTTAAGCGGAACTCTTCGGAGGGCGCACTCCCGACTTGCGGAACCATCTCTTTTACTCTTCGGAGATTCAGAGAAGATTGGTTCCCCAAGATCAAGACGTCGGAATCCGTCAAATTTTGGACGGGTTCCTTCTTTTACCACCCCGATGTGCCTTTTACGACAAAGGCTATCGGGGTTCCTCCTTTCTCGAACTCTGCGGCTATTCCCCAAGATAACTGGGGAACGGAAGCCGTCCAGGTTCTGCCGCCTGATCTTCTAAGGATCAAGCGGCGCATCGCTAAGCTCACCTCCTCTACTCCACCTTTGACCGGCATGGACACGGTCTTTTGCTGGTTAAATAGAAGGATTCAGCCGTTGGCCAACCACGGTGGTCGCCTTCTTTGCGACTACACGGGAGCCAAGGACCCAATGCGGACAACCACCAAAGATTGGCCCGCAAAGGAACTCCGACGGCGTATCAATCAGTTGGTCGCATCACGCGACCAATACGAAGCAAGTCGGCCAATGTATACGGCCGACAACCCGGCTCCCAAGGTATGTTTCCGTCATTTGGGCAGAATTTTATCATTCTTTCTCGGATTTTCTTGCTCATAACCCTGATTTTTCTTTTTAATAGATCAATGAACTTCCATACTCGGAATTGGCCTCCGAGGCTGAGCTGGACGCGCTTCGCACCGCTGCTGCAGGTGGGCGTAAGCGAAAGAAGATTCCTTCCTCTGAGGAAGTTATCAACCTTGACGGAGTTCCCGTCGCCACTTCCAGGTTAGTTCATCCGGGTTACTTTATTACTTGTCGAAGTTTTTCTTTCGTCTTCGGAAAGTTAACATTTTCTCGGGTTTCTGGTTTTTTTAGCCTAGCTCCTTCCAGCCTGAAGCCAAAGAAGCTGAAAAGACACAAGGCCGTGTCCAGCCGAGGCGCCAATCCTTCTTCTGCCATTCCTCTGGACTCATCGTCCTCAATGGCGGAAGAGCGCACTGCCACCCCTCCCACCGAACCACTAGAGACCAGCCATCCCGTTGTGTCGGAATCTGACACGAGGGAAAGGGCGGCGCCGGATGCGGGAAAATCTTCTCGGTCTTTCGACGAAGAAATTCCCAAGTTCGACAAGGACTTCAAGCACATCAACGACGGTCTAAGTATGGCCGGAACTCTCTTTGCGGAGTACGCAAAGGAGTTCACTGAGAACTTGGCAGGTTTGCAACGCATGAGCCAGGTATGTATCTCTAGCCCCCAAGCATTAAATAAAATGCATGCTTTTTACCTTAATGCTTTCTGAATATTCTTTTCCTTGCCGTGTTCTAGCAAACTGCCGAAGCCATTAACGTGGCGGTTTTCAACAAGCTCTCGATCAAGAACAAAGAAGTTAGGAATCTTCTTTCCATTCTTGAGGAGAGAGAGGCAGAGCTGGCCTCATCTCAGCTCGCACTGTCGGAAGCAACAGGTAACCATTTTTCCTCTGAACTCTCCGATTCAGGCATTTGTCTAAGTACTTTTTCCGGGAATATTATTAACTCGGATTTTTCCTTTCTTTTCAGCTGCTTTGGCTCAGGCTAAGCAAGCAGCTGAAGATTCTGGCAATGCCGAATATCTCCACAAGGAGAATGTTGAGCTTCACAAGGATCTTGTGAAAGCACAAGAAAATCTGGAAGCCAGCAACTTAGCACTTGGGGTTTCTCAATCCCAGGCTTCCGCCCAAGCGGAGAAAGACCGGGCCACCATTGAACGCCTGGAAGCTGCTCTGAGCCTGCGTGAGGAGGAAACTTCCGAGATCGACAAACTTGTTGGTAAGTTTAAGTAAACGTTTACCACTCAGTTCGTATTTTTTCTTCCTTTTTGGTACTTAACCTTTTTGGTTGGTTTTTTGCTACCAAACAGGTGATAATGCAGATCTTTCTCGGATTGAAAGAATCCGAGTTTTTGAAAAGACCTGGACTTCGATCAGGGTTGCTTGCATGCAACTGATCAACAAGTTTCTTCCCTCCAAGACTGGGGAGTTCTCGGAAGTTGAAAAACTTCCGGGTTCTATCATGGAGGTGGCGGAGTCCAGGGAATCCTTCCTTCGCTCCGCTGCACGGGGTGGTGCACGCATGGCACTTGGCTTAATGCGTATGCACTACCCTGGTGCAAAATCCTGGCGCGTGGCCACCGGTGTCCCTCAAGGATACACGGAAGCCCAACGAAATGCGATCTTTGATGCAATCAAAGGCCACGCTACCCAGGTTTCTTCCATGGTGAATCTCTCCACTAATTACCCGGAGGAAGAAGTTCCTGAAGCCCCCCAGGACGACAGTAGCGAGGAGGAATCGGATGCTTGAAGGGTTTCCTTAAAACCTGGATAGCAAAAATAGACAATAGGAGCATTACTGCACTTTTATAATGTAATTCGAATTGTAATGCTTTCTATTTGTATTAATGAAAACTCCGCCTCTTGCAGTCTTAATTATAAAATTCTTTGCAAGTTTTTCGGATTTTATTATTCATTTATCTTCTAAGTTCTCTGGCTTATATGTTTTAACTGTCCTTAGTGTTTGAAATGGCTCAAGTAGCAATATGAATCATCATGCCGAGTAACTGGGTGTAACCAATCAGTTTAGACTCGGAAACATGGATCATGCTAAAGGCATTTTTACTAACTTGATCCAGTAACCCAACACATATGCGATCAGATAATACTTAGAGAAAACAAGGAATTTTTTGAACGAAACCTGGGCACGCAGGCAATTCAAGTTCCCTTTAGCCGTTAACAGGCTGAAAAATCATTCAGCTTTTAAACACCGAGCACGCAGGCACAATTCGGGTTAACATTGAATGTTTTGGAAGATCATTGGGAAATAGAGGAGGTGGAACCATGCTTTGTACTGTAATAAACTTGTAAAAACATGGATACCAGAATTCCGACAACTTTATTTCATGATCTCAAAAGATGTTTACATAGAATTGAACTAAGTACGGAAAGGGACATAACTTGCTATACGTTTCCAGGCTTTCGCAATCCACTTGACTTTGTCGGATTTTTTCAGCAGCTTGTAGAGTGGTAAGGCTTTATCCCCTAGCCGACTAATAAATCTACTGACGGCTGCGGCAGAACCCGTCAATCTTTGGACATCTTTGACGCAGGTAGGTTTTGTGATGTTCAAGATTGCCTTGATGTTTTCCGGGTTAACTTCTATTCCTCTGTGAGAAACGATGAAACCCAGAAGTTTTCCTGAGGGAACCCCGAATATGCACTTAGATGGATTCAACTTCATTTTGTAAGTGCGCAAGTTTTCGAAAGTTTCTCGCAAATCCTCAAGGAGTGTATCTTTTTCCTTGGTTACGACAGCAATATCATCCACGTAAACATTGACATTTTTGCCAATCTGGCTATGCAAACAACATTGCATGCAACGCTGGTAGGTTGCACCTGCGTTCTTCAAGCCGAACGGCATGGTTACATAATAGTACGCCCGTACGGGGTTATAAAAGAAGTCTTGATTTGATCTTCCTTTTTCATGCGTATTTGGTGGTACCCGGAGTATGCATCCAAAAAGCATAAAAGTTCAGAGCCTGCAGTGGCGTCTATTATTTGATCGATTCGCGGTAGCGCGAACCTATCTTTTGGACACAACTTGTTCAAACATGTGTAATCTATACACATTCTAAGAGCAGTGGTGTCTTTCTTCGGTACTAATACCGGATTTGCGGACCAGTCAGTATGGATTACTTCCTTGATGAAATCCGCTGCTAAAAGCCGGATAATTTCCTTGCCAATAGCCTTCCGTCTTCTTCCGTCAAATCGACGGAGACCTTGTTTGACGGGTTTTGATCCAGGAATAACCTTGAGTTGGTGCTCAGCAAGTTCCCTGGGTACACCTGGCATGTCAGCTGGACACCAGGCAAAAATATCCCAGTTCTCACGGAGGACTTGATGATCTCGCCTTCCTATTTGTCAGTCATCCCAGTCCCTACGACGACAAATTTTGTCGGATCTTTGGGATCTAGGATTACCTGTCTTGTATTCTCGGACGCCTTGAAGCTGTCTGTTGGCTTCCGGGTTTCTTTTCCTGCCGGCATTTCTGACGGCGATACCTCCTTGGCTAATTCCTTCAGTTCTTCCTTTGCTATGACTCTCTGAGCGCAAAGGGCGTTTTGTTTCTCCAACTCGTTTGCCAGCTTGAAATCACCGGCTATAGTGATTACTCCTCCCTTGGGACCTGGCATCTTCAACTTGTTATAGATATAACAAGATCTTGCCATGAATTTGGCGAAAGCTAAACGTCCGAGTATTGCGTGATACACGCTTTCGAACGGCACTACTTCGAAGGATACTTTTTCCTGCCGGAAGTGATCTTTATCTCCGAAGGTGACATTTAGGGAAATTTCTCCTAGGGATCGTGCTTGCCTGCCAGGAACAATGCCATGGAAGCGTATGTTGCTGTAGTTGAGCTGAGACTCGGAAATCTTCAGATGCTTCAGTGTATCCAGGTACATTATATTAATGCTGGATCCTCCATCCATCAGAACTCTTCTTAGCCTAGTGTTTTGAACAATAGGGCTTACAACAAGAGCTTGTGTGCCGGGTTCAGGGATATTTCTGGGATGATCAGACTGATCACAGATTATCGGTGTGTTGGAGTACTTCAAGAATTTCGGGGTTGCCGGGACAACCGCGTTTATTTCTCGAAGTGTTCTTTTGGCCACCTTTGCTGACGGGGTTGCTAAGAAAGTTAGCATTGCTTCTCCATCGACTCTCGGAAATTTGGGTTCGCCCTTACGCTGTTGTTCCTGGATTTTTTCGTCAGTGTCCGATTCACTGTCTTCTTTGTCAGCTTCTGGCTTTTGTTTGGCGGGTTTCCTTTTGGAACCCTTCCCCTTACTTCCGGCTCCTACACTGCCTTTCATGTGCTTATTTAGCCGGCATTGCACGTTTGTATGGGTGGGTTTCCCAAATTGCGAGTGGTGAACACAAGGTTCCGACTTAATCCTCTCCCACTCCTCTGGAGTGTAGTTGATTGGATCTGGGTTGCGTCCTTTCCACTTGTTTCCCTTTTCTCCTCCAAAGGCTATGTTGACCTCTTTGGGTTTCGTCGTTGTTTCTGGAGTTCCTTTTTTGTCAGAACGAGGGGTTTTCTTGGCAAGTATCAGTGATTCGATATTGCCTCCTCTTGCTCTGATGTCATCTTTGGCTGCAGCGTGCTCATTGGCGGTTGTAAGCATAGATCCGAGATCTTTGTGATTTTTGGAACCCACCATGAACGGTACGAGTCCGGGTTTTAGGCCATTGACGAAAGCATGCATTGCTTGTACGTCAGTTACTCCAGAGAAACTATTCTTCATTGCTGTCCATTTGGAGATGAAATCCACGTATGGTTCATCCTCGAATTGCATGCAACGGTTTAGCTGATTGATGCTGTTCGGGCGTTTGTACGTTCCCCGGAAATGCTGAGTGAATACTCTAGCCATATCGTCCCAGCTGTCGATAGTTATTCCACCGCAAAACCCCATTGCTTCTGCAGTTAGTCCGATGAAGATGTTAGCAGATCCTATCGGTAACACGCAGGCACTTACCATGTGGTTTTGCGCCGGTATGTAGGATCCGTTGTCGAGGAAGCGCCCGACGTCGTTGTTGAACTCCAAGCTTCCGACAGTGATTGATCTTCCGATTCCGCCAAGTATCCCCGATCGGAACTTTACGCCTGACGTCGTCAGCCCCACGGTGGGCGCCAACTGTCGAGACATCGTAGTAGTTTTCATAGACGGGGGTGCCATGAGACTACGGTAGAGACGTGGGATAACGGGATCGCGTAGTTAACACAGAACACAGGATTTACCCAGGTTCGGCACGTCGCGACAGTACGGCGTGCCTACTCCTGCACTTCTCACTAATCGGGACTAACGCCCGTAAACAGGGTTACAATGTGAGGGTTTAGATCTAAGCTACTCGACGAGGATGAGCTTCTCGGCGAGTGGGTGTAGAGCTTCTCTGTTATTCGTTTCTTGTTTAATCTATCTCCCGTCCGGCTTTATATAATAGCCGGATTAGGGCTTACGGAATAGGAAACCTAGAGGACTACGGTAACTTGTAACTTGGAAAGCAAGGAATCCCTCTTCTCCTCCAAGCCAGATCACCTGGGCCGTGATCTGGGTTCTTCTAGAATCCAGCTTCTGTGCGTCGGGTTACTGGGCCGCCTAATGGACCTGAGCCCACTACCACTTAGGCCACCCTGGTAATCCGGCACTTTATCTACCATCTTATATACCCCTATTTGGTATATATCCGACATCTCCCAAAATATATACACTCCTCCATTATATGTGATTGTTGGCAGCCACCTAAGGATTCAGTTAGCCATGGTTTGTGTAAGATGGATGGGAGTAGTGTCAAACATTTTAATACCTCTATTAATAAAATAAGATCTCTAGCACATGAGTGATCCATTCTTCCCTCTACGAAGGGCCTTTCTTTTACTTTTATGTTGAGTCTCCATCATCTAACTTTATGCACTGTTCAGAGAACATATTTTCCATTCTGAGTTTTATGTGCATTTGTTCCAGAAACATTATTAATTTATTCATGATGTGTTATTTCTTGTTATCTAACTATTTGTTCTAGTCCTCCTCATGAAACTTTGAAGGTGTCCTGACATTTATGTTTTTCCCCACTCTTAAGGACTTGCGAAGTATTACTTTGCCATGCTTTCTCTATACTTGAAACAAACGTATATCTTTCTTTGCATTGTTATTCATGATCTTTTATTTCAGTTACTTCTCATGATGCAAAGTGATTGCTATGCTTTATTATTAAAGTTCTATTTATCATGTTTGTGTTTAAGTTCTATGATCTCAGCTTACATATGCTATTACATTATGATGATCAAGTTTATGTTGTAGTATGTCACCTCAGAAATTATGTGTTTTTAACCGTTTACCTACTCGAGGACGAGTAGGAACTAAGCTTTGGGATGTTGATATGTCATAAACGTATCCCTAATTTTTTATGTTCCATGTTGTTTTCATGTTATTTCCCACATGTTTGCTAGACACTTTATGTCATTTTTATCAATTTTCCGGACTAACCTATTGACAGGATGCCACAGAGCCACCTCCCTGTTTTCTGCTGTTTTTAGTTTCAGAAAAGTTTTTTTTTGAAATATTCTTGGAATTGGAAAATCCGAAGCCCGGAAGTCTTAGAATTCCCGAAGGTTCCACGGAGTCCCGGAGTGACCCGGAGAGGGGCCTCAGGAGGACCATACCATAGGGAGGCACGCCCGGCCCTCTGGCCGCGCCGTGGGGTGGTGTGGGGCCCCCAGGCCTCCACCGCCTCTGCCCTTTTGCCTATTTATTCCCCCGAGACGTGAACCCTAGATATATTCCACTTCGTCCAGAAAAACACCTGAGGCCGCCGTCATCGTCATCCCGAGATCGGGAGGGTTCTGGAGCTCTCCCCGGCACCCTACCGGGAGGGAAATTCATTAGTGGAGGGGTCTACACCACCATGCCCTCCTCAGAAGTGGTGCGTGAGTAGTTCATCCTTGGACTACGGGTCCATAGCAGTATCTAGATGGTTGTACTCTCCACTTTGTACCTCATGTTTAGATTTTATGAGCTGCCTAACATGATCAAGATCATCTTTATGTAATGCTACATGTTGTGTTTGTTGCGATCTGATGAATGTTGAATGCTATATCATCTGATTATACATCTATCATGTTATCTTCATGCATATGTTATTTATGATCTTGCATGCTCTCTGTTATTAGTAAATTCTCTGGCCAAGTAGATGCTAGTAACTCCAAGAGGGAGTATTTGTGCTCATTTGTGGGTTCATGTCTCCTTTGCATATGTGCTCGGGGGACAGAAACGTGATGGATGGAGGATGTGTTGTTGCCATTAGGGAGAACACAATAATGCTTTGTCTAATGATGATGTTATTGTTTACATTACACACTTTTCTTACTACGATTACCTTTTGCTTGCAACTTAATACCCAACATTTGTTCGGATGATATTCGGAGGGTGGATTATTACTCATAGATGCAGTTGGATAACGGTCTATGTATTTTGTTGTAATGCCCACATGAATTACATAGTAATCTTTATGTCTTACATATGCACTACGGTGCAGCCTTCATTTCTCTCAACTACCCAACTGTAATTTGTTCACCACACATGTTATTTATCTTTCATGGAGAGACACCACTAGTGAACTGTGGACCCCGGTCCTTTTTCCTCATACCGATAAATCACCTACTTCTTTCATACTACTCTCATACTGTTCCTACTGTTTTCCACACCATACGTTTAACCTCTTTGTGTTCAGCAAAACCGGTGAGATTGACAACCTCACTGCTTCGTTGGGACAAAGTGATTTGATTCTGCTGTGTAGGTTCCACATTGCTGCTGAACCGGTAGTGCGCCCTGCCATCTCAGCTGCTTCAACCTTTAGAGATTGCTTGTCCTCCTACTGGTCGATTCAAACTTGGTTTCTTTTCTGAGGGAAAACTTGCTGCTGCACTCTTCACAACCTTTCTCTTGGGGTTTACCAACGAGGGCGTCTACACGCCATCAACAGACACCACTAGTGAACTGTGGACCCCGTCCATTCTCCTCATACTGATAATACAACCACTTCAATTACAGTTTTCATACTGTTACTATTGGTTTCCTACTTTTTTCCTAACCGTACGTTTAACCTCTTTGTTTTTAGCAAAACTGGTGAGAATGACAACCTCACTGCTTCGTTGGGGAAAAGTGATTTGATTGTGTTGTGTAGGTTCCACGTTGTTGCTAAATCGGTAGAGCGTCCTGCCAACAACAGCTGCATCAACCTTCGGAAGTGATTATTTTCTCCTACTGGTCGATTCAACCTTGGTTTCTTTCTGAGGGAAATTTACTATTGTGCTCTTCATACCTTCCTCTTGGGGTCTCCCAACGAACGTGTGTTACACGCGCATCAAGCTAGTTTTCTGGCGCCGTTGCCGGGGAGAAACACTACCAAATTCCGCGCGATCCGGAACGTTTTGAGCGGCACGTTTTGATAACGTCGCGCGGTTTCCGTCGCGGATGGCTGAAAATTGGAATTTGCTCTCGAAGACGCGGTCCATCTCAACGTTTCTTATATGTGTCGTTGCGGATTTTTGTTCTCAGCACAATAGGCCCAGTTGGAGGCGAGTTTCGTTCCACGAAAACGTCACAGATTAGTCGAATATATCCCTTTTCATTTCTGTCATTTATTTGTCCATATTGTGAAATCGAATTATCTGTTTGGTATATGTTTTTGGTTCGGCATTAGTCTAATGTAACCCTTTTAACTTCTGTCACTTAGATCCATCGAAACTTTTGTCATCTATTTCTCCATATTATGAACTCGAATTATATATATCTTCAGAAAATAAACATAGTAGTTGAACATAAACATAGACTACATATTAATAGAAACCACACGATACAAACGAGATTGACGATCTAAACAGGACATCAGAAGCACGGGGGCAGCAGTAGGGGGCTAAATAAAGAGCATCAGTAGGGGGCCGACAGCTCCTCCGATGGCACTCGATCCTCCGCCGGGACAGGATCCTCTGATGGCACTGGATCCTCCCTTGCCTGGGGAGTCACAGCTGCGAGGAGAGTGATCAGAGTTTTCTGCTCTGCCAGGGCTAAACCGATCTTCAGTTCCCCAACCTGCTTGGTCAGTTCGAGGTTGCTAGCCCTCAACTTGGATGTATCATCCATCAACTTCCGAAACGCTATGAGGGAAGTCTCGCCCTGACCCACCTTCTCCAACCTGGCATCGCGAGCCTTGGTGAGATTGTCGTAGGCGAGTTTCAAGGCCTTATCAAGCTCAGCTTCTAGGATGTCAACCCTCTTCTCTAGAGCGCTGAAGATGACCGTATGCTCGGCTTCATGTGCCATGTAGATAGTTGTATGATAGGAAGTTGATGTTAATCTAAAAGGAAAAATGGATCTCAGAAAGATGAAATCACAAGGAAATAAGAAACGGATCTAAGAAAGATGAAAGCATCTGGAATTCTGAAAAGGATCTAAGAAAGACGAAGTCACGAGGAATCCAGAAACGGATCCGAAGTACGTGAACGGAAATGGAACCTACAAGAGGGCAGCAGACCGCTTCGCCGGTGGAGCCATGTCCGCCCGGAGGAAAGATCGCCGGTGGAACTTACTACGTCAAAGGGTTTTCGCTTGAGGGGAGGCGGTGAGGCAGATAGAGGTTGAACTGAAGAGTGCGTCTCTTTATACACCGGGAGGGGGATTGGAACGGAGGAGCCGCATGCACGACGGAGCAATAACTGGCCACCGGAACTAAAGCGACACGTTTCACGTTCACAATATCGTGACAAACGCGTGGCGTGCTGTATGCCAGGGTTAGTGGGTTACTGCGGTGAGTGGAAGAGCGGTTGTTTCCAGACGTGGGCCATGATGGCACTTTCTTGGGCCCTCTCCTGTCAGGCACTTTTTATTGGGACTTATAGCACTTCGTAACCCATAATTATCCTACTACAGTTGCAGCCCAAAATAAGAAGGAATAAATGTTGAAACTTCGACGAACACATAAAACGTCGAAATTTTGATTATTTTGACACGTTTCAACATCTTCCACACTGTGAAACACTACACATCATCCCAGAATGCGTCGTCAAGTTCGTCGTCATCGGAGTCCTGCATAAGGCTCTCCCAGAATGCTTCGTCCATCTCCTCATCCGACGATGAGACGACGATGTTGGAGGGGCCAGCATCCGTACGAGATCGCATCTTCGCGTCCCTCTGAGCGTCGAGCCGCAACTACGCCTGTACCAGATCTGGGTGATCACGGAGGAACCTCTCAATCGTGGCCTCGTCGTCCCGGCGGATACCCAGCCGCACGAACGCGCGGCGGTTCTCCTGCTCCTCCTTGCGGGTCACAATCCTCAGATCCGGGGCGAGGAACTCGGCAACTTCCCTGCTCTCGACGTCCCGGAAGTTGAGTTCGACGTGCGGGCAGCCGAACCGCCACACCGCCACGTCGAACGCGCGGGCGGCAAGCTCGGGCGTGTCGAAGGTGCCCATCCACCACCGCACGCCTTTATGTGTGATCGCCGCGGATCAGCGCCCGGACGGCCGCAGCTGCACACCTCGGAATCCGGTGCTGCTTCTCACGCGCGGCGCCATCGGGCGGATCAGTGCCGAGAGTGAGGGGGAGGTCGGGGGCTATGGTGGCGTGCAGTAATCAGCGCCGAGAGTGAGGGGGAGGTCGGGGGGCTGTGGCGGCGGCGTAGAAGGTAGATTGCGTGGTCCGTGCTCGGTCGTATTTACGAGGTCGAGAAGTTCAGTGACCGTTGGCTTGCCAGGCTTTTGTTGAGTTCTGAAGTGATGAGTTGCACGAGGGATTTGATCTAAACTCGAGGTTTTAGCAGCTACTCCCTCCGTCCCAAAATATAAGCCTTTTTAGCAAACTGTTTTAGCTCGCTAAAAAGGCTTACATTTTGGAACGGAAGAAGTATTAGCGATTTGATCTTTACTCGGGTTTTAGCACGAGGGATCTACCAGCGATAATATCTAAACAACTAATAAAAGAGCAAACTTCGTCGATACATTAAATCCTAGCCGTCAAATTACACGGATCCTATGAACAAGATTGATCCAATGTTGAGCTACTCGACATAGGTTGAAATTACGAGAACCTGCCACCCCACAAATATTTCACGTCAATGTGGAGCGCGGAGTCGTACTCTCCCCCTCCTCGATGAAATCTGTGTCCGTGTCAAAGTCTATGTGTGTCTTACTTTCTACTCCATCCTAGCACGAGCAGGCGACTAAATATTCCTACCCGAGCATGTACGCATGTACGCTTAAGCTAATCGCGCGCGTCTGGCTCCTGCCACGGCGTGATCTCACGCTCGACCGGGCGTGCATGCAATCGCGAGCATAGGTACTCGCGTTTGTAAGTCGATCACCCTCCGGCCCGCGCACTTAATCTCCAAGTGCTTTCGAGTTGAGCAGCATCATTTGGAATTATTAGTACTCTCCATAGGTAGTATAGTACTACGTATGTACAATTATTGTCAAAGTAGTCCACAAATGCTGATGCCAGCGTACAAGCTCATCCTACCATCGGCGCGTGTCAGCCTACAACTGTACAAGCTCTGCCAATGCCGATAAAGGAAATAGGTTGCATGCATGTGTCCAAGTAGACGGCACACACGTGAGCAGGCGGCGGCAGATGTAGGCACATGCATGGAGTCCAAGCTTATACGCGTGGGAGCTGGGCTTGGAATTTGCTCCGAGACTATTCTACCACTTCAGTTTATTTCTTTACCACTTCTTTTGGGCTTATATCTTTAAGATTTTATTAGTGAGAAGAATCTCCTGGTTATCCTATTATTTTTGGCTTATGGAACTTGAGCTTATTTTGTAGGTTAAGTTGTGAAATGTCTAATATATCCCTGAACTTTGCAAATTACTACGTCTGCTGGTAGGGAGAGAGACATGTCAGATGGGTACCAACAGTTTTTTCTGTGTACCGGTTCAACTCCGCTTCAGGTCACTTTAGCGGTGGCAAGTTCTGTAATTTCAATATGCTTTGAACAACTCAACATTGGAGCAGTACGTAGTTCACCGTTGAGATAGATTTTACCAATATACATAAATTGTTAAGATTTTTTGTTTGATGAAGACGTGCATGGCACGTGTACGTAAACTAGTACCTTAGAAGTTTACGAAACAAACTAAACCTTAACAAGTCCAAGAAACAAACGAAATTACAATCCAGCCAGACAAAATAAGAAATTCATAGGCCTAGCTCAGCAGCAGCCTGGTCTCTTCACCAACAATGCATATCCTTTGCTCCGGTTCTATATCACCCCCATCTCAATGACCGCCTCCAACCTAGGGTCATCGGTCTCCCTCAAAATGATCAAAATAAGTTGCTGATTATGAAAATTATTGCCTTGGACAAAAACCGTCCACACCAGCTTGTCGAGGATAATGCGGCCGTCGGTTTTCTTGTTGTAAGAAATGGTGGTGACATGCTCTTCTGCTCTAAGTCGTAGGCCAACCCTGCCATGATTCCTCAGGCCAGCGTGTTGCCCTATCAACTTCGGTAGTTTCTAAGCATGAAAGATAACATACCATATTAGCAGGCCTTCTCATGGTTCTTGGAAATTTACTTGCAAAAAGAGGAGGTCGTCTTATAGATACATACCATAGTATAGTGCTGCAAGTTTGTGACGGTGAAACGAGTCACAAAAGGAAGCCCAACATAGGGTCCAAGGGGTATGTAACACCTGGGGTGTTACCCTAATAGAGAGTGTTTGTTTTCTTTTTGCTTGCATCATATGCATCACATGAGCATTGCATTCTGTTTTTCAAAACAACTCAAAATTCAAAACAATTTAAACTTTCACCCCCCCTTGCTCAAAAATTTCCAATTTCAAACTTGCAAATCAAAAACCTCAATTGCTTCCAAATAATTCATTAATGGCCACTCTTTAAATTGTTGATTTTAATCAAACCATTAATTCAATCAATTAATTGTAAATCATTTTCAAATTCAAACCAATTCTCAAAAATCAGTACCCTTTTTGAAATCCATGAAGTTCACCACACATTTGTACTCTTTAAATCATTTTTAAACCTTAGGGGTAACCCTATTAAAAATGCTTGTTTTCATAAGGTTTCTTTAATATTAAAAATCCCCTAAATTTGGTTTAATTTCAAACAGCAAGCAAATGTTTAAACTTTTGAAAATAAAAGCTAACAAATGTTTGCAATTGGCCTAAGGAAACTCCCCTAATTTTTCCAAATTTTTCTCTAACCTAACACCTATGTTTTTCTTCCAAAAGCAAAACCTACAAAAAAAAAAGAGAAAAAGGAAAAATAAAAACGAATAAAACTCTGCGCGCGCAGCAGCTAACCTAGCTGGCCCAGCCCGTTTCCCTCTCTATCTCCCGCGCGCGCAAGCCCAGCCCGCCTACTCCTCCACTTACCGCTTTGAAAAGCGTGCAGATCGTCTGTTTCGAGTACGGCTGCAATCGCAGCGGTGCCACCGCGGCAGTGCGGCGACACCGACGGAATCCACCTCGACGGCCGCGCCTATAAGTACCTAGGGCACCCCGCACCTAACCCTAGCCCCTAGGTATCCTGTCCCATCGCTCGCCGCCGCCATTTGCTTCTTCCCCGACGCGCTCCCCTCTCTGCAACTCCCTCCGGCGACACCCCGAATGAATCCGATCAAGCCACCGTCGCCATGGCCTCCCTTCCACCTACCTAGCCACGGGAATCGGAGGGCCTCTTCTTCCTCTACGTCTTGGACACCGGAGCGCCACCGGAGAACATCTGCAGACGCGCCGTCGTCCACGCCTTCGCCGCGGCTGCCGTCGTCATCCATCGTCACCGCCCCTCTGCTTCCTCTACTCCGGTGGTGAGCCACCGTCTTCTTCCCCTCCCTCCCTCCTGTTGCATCCGCCTCGTTACCGTGCACACATCCGCATCCAGCACCCACTCGCGCACGGCCACGGTCACCTCAACGCCGGCGAACTTCGTTGCTGTCGGACAGTCGTGGAAGGAATTGGTCGTCAGACAAAATTCAGTTAACACCTGGCGTTGAACGTTAACCTCTCTGCGTTTGCTTCTCTGTCGAACCTGAAGAATTAGCGCAGTGGCACTGCCCTTGTGCGCGCAAGGGATGGTCGCGGGTTCGAGCCCGCAGCGCCCAACATTTTGTTGCCTTTTTCCTTCCAAGCGCGGAGGCCCACCAGTCAGTGACCTCCACTGCCACGCGCGCGCCACGCTGTCCACGGGTCCACTGGACAGCGGCTGTGGTTAGGGTACCCCTCGGTACCAAAAGTTTCTGCGAATTTCTGTTATTTCCAAAATCATTTAATTAACAGATTTAAACCTAAAACTTCAACCTTTAATAACTTTTATTCTGTAAGTCCAATAAGTAAAAGTTTTATATGTTTTCTGGTCCAAATTAAATACTCTTTCCAAATAACCTATTTGTGTACTGTTTTGACAACTCCAAATATTTTTAAAATTCAAATTTGAATAATTCAAATGCTAATTTCTAAATTCAATAACTATTTAATTATTAATCCAATAAATACAAATAAAATATGTTTTCCATACCATTTCATCTCACCTTTGCAAATATAATTTTTGTTTCCTGTTTTGCATAATTAAAATTGCCTAAACAATTTAAATCTTGTTTAACTCAATTAAAATTGCTAAAATCATAACTTGCTCAAAATAAAATAATTTTGAACATGCAAAATATGTTTTGAAACCATCAAAGTGTGAACTTTTCAAATGTGAGTTTGAAATTATGTTTTGAACAAATAAAACTTCAATTAAATTCAAACTTGTTTCAAATCCATTTAAAACTTGTTTAATATTGTTTAATTCATAATTAAATTATCCTAATTCCAATTTCAATATTTGAAACATGTAATCCAACTAAAATTTGATGTTCTCTTCAAATACAAATTTTGTTAATTATTTTTAACACTTTAACTTGATGAAAACAACAATTGTTTTTGTGACACCCTTAAGGAACCAAAAAAATTTAACTTAATAAATAAATTTCTAAAATTGGTAAACCTTATTTCCAACTGGTTCTATTGTTGTTATTTTGCTGTTTTCCTCATCCATGCATCATGCTAATCCACTTTCACCTATTGGTTAGTTGTAAAACAATTGTTTCGACCATAATTCATGGGCTTTTCATATGCAACTCAAATTGCATATGGGTCCATTTAAATTTGTTTATCTTGTCAACTAGTTTACCTTGATGCATCTTTAAACTTGTCATGCATCCATATCTTGATCATGCTGGATCTTTTGCCGTAGTAGTAATTGTTGCATCCGGTGTTTGTTCGAGGTTCGTTGCTTCTTCCCGGATAGGACGTTGAGATGATGTGAGCAACGACAAGTTCTGCTACCTTGCGGGATCTCAGGCAAGTATACTCACTTGCTGCCAAATGGCTGCCTTTCATCACTTGTTACCGATTCTTTCCGTTGTCTATTTCTGCTAGCCTTAGTAGTAGATGTTTCTGTTACGAACCCATCACATGAATCCCTTAACACTGATATTGCCCCACCTCCCCTCCTATAACCCCGTTGTTTGAGCCCGTGTCTTACTAGCATGCTTAGGGTTGTTTTGCTCGAGTCTGTTACCCGTTACTTTCTGTTACTATTTCATTATGTTCTGGGGGCTCGATGTTTAATCAATCAATCATGCTAATGTTATTGTTAAATAATAATTTGATGATAAGGCACCGGCAGGAGGCCCTTTGTGGTTTTGAGGCCTGCTAGTGTCGACCCTAATAGGAAAAGGGTCTTGTCTACTGATCCATGATGAGCGCACTACCCGCATGTGGGAAGCGAGTATGGGCGCCCCCCTCAATTTGATTCGATTCGCATCTCGTCCAAATCGCCTCATTTAGTTCGGGTTTTCCATTTGCTGCATGCATGATCTTGCGAGCCCTTGGATCCCGGGTGGAACTTTCGTAGTCGGCATATAGGGGGACACGGTCTTAGAGTGCTATGAGGGTCCATTTTCTTCTGGGCTCGATTAGCCGTGCGCCCAAGGTGCTTTGGGCTTGATGCGAAGAAGAGTTGAGTTGTGTAGAGTACCCCGCTTGGTGGGTTGATCCCCCGTCTGGCGGGTTATTCTTGCGTGTACGGCTAAATTGGTGCAACCCTGCAGGGATAATCTTCTCGAGAAGCCGTGTTTTCCGCGGTTATGGATTACTTGGTGAAAGTACTGGCTAACAAGTACTCAGGACAACTTAAACTTAATGATTATCAATCTTACACCCAATGATTAACAACTTGACTAGTAATAGGCTTATTGACACAATAATCTGAACCATCATTAATCCAACTGTGTGAGTTATCCTCGGATTGCTTCCTTGGATAAGGGGCGAGATCCAGGATGGGTTTGTTTGAAGTTATCTTTCAGTTGGTTACAATACTCGATCTTATCTTCTTTCTGTTAGCCGGAAGTTGTAGTATCTCTCTGTAGTTGGTTAGTGCAGCCTGCTGTCGCTTATTTGCAATAACCCCTTCCGTTCCGTTGATCCTAAAGTATTTGTATCTTGTGATGACTGGCTACGCCGGTATCTTGTGAGTATGGTTTATCCACTTGCCAGTACTTAACCGTACTGACCCACGAATCTCTTTCGTGGCTGCATATTCAATATTGCAGTCAACAGGTTTGAAGTCTGACGACGTTAGCTTGGGAATCCCTCCGGCTTGGCCTGGGCAGGGTTTGGACGCTCTCGGTTATCTTCAGGACTCTTAGTCCAATTTGGATCTTGTTCGTAGCCGGACGCTATGTTGTTTCTTCCGCTGTTATTTGGATCTTTGTAATGTATGAGTTGTAACCCTGGCTCGTTTGAGTCATCTTGTATCTATCTGTTTCTGTTGTAATTGTGGATTATTCGTGAACTATTGTAATGTTATCACAAGTGGCAACCTGGAATCGGTTATTATGCGGATTTTGGCGGGAATGCTGAAATCTGCATAGTGCCCGATCTCGGGTCGTCACAAATGGTATCAGAGCCTTGGTTCCGATTCCCGATATTGTTTCGATACGAATGGTTATCGAAGCAACGGGTCCGCAAAGCCTGCAGGATAACCTCGCTAACGGTCGTTGTTTCTAGAATGTCAAAAACTATTTCTGCTAAACTATTTTGGAAAAACATCTCAATAGGATTCTTGTTTTCTCCTTATCTCTATTCTATTTCCCCTCCCATCTTATTTGTTTTGGAGTCTCTCTCCCTCTCAGTCTTTCAAAGTTTTAGGATCCTACGTGGGTGGATGTTCTCTTAGCCTTTTAACCTAATAGGTTCGATCATCGGAAGGTTCCTGGTGGAAGAACATCGTCGTCAGCCCGAGCAAGCGTCCCTTGTTAGTGGTGTCGAGAAGCCCTTGTTAGTGGTGTCGAGGAGATCAACTGGAAGCACGAAGAATCGATAGTCGAACTTCTTTCCCCTCCCGGGTTAGCAGGTGGATTGCGAGGGCGCAATCCCTTGTTAGTGGTGTCGTCAGTAACACCTGGGGTGTTACCCTAATAGAGAGTGTTTGTTTTCTTTTTGCTTGCATCATATGCATCACATGAGCATTGCATTCTGTTTTTCAAAACAACTCAAAATTCAAAACAATTTAAACTTTCACCCCCCCCTTGCTCAAAAATTTCCAATTTCAAACATGCAAATCAAAAACCTCAATTGCTTCCAAATAATTCATTAATGGTCACTCTTTAAATTGTTGATTTTAATCAAACCATTAATTCAATCAATTAATTGTAAATCATTTTCAAATTCAAACCAATTCTCAAAAATCAGTACCCTTTTTGAAATCCATGAAGTTCACCACATATTTGTACTCTTTAAATCATTTTTAAACCTTAGGGGTAACCCTATTAAAAATGCTTGTTTTCATAAGGTTTCTTTAATATTAAAAATCCCCTAAATTTGGTTTAATTTCAAACAGCAAGCAAATTTTTAAAATTTTGAAAATAAAAGCTAAAAAATGTTTGCAATTGGCCTAAGGAAACTCCCCTAATTTTTCCAAATTTTTCTCTAACCTAACACCTATGTTTTTCTTCCAAAAGCAAAACCTACAAAAAAAAAGAGAAAAAGGAAAAATAAAAACGAATAAAACTCTGCGCGCGCAGCAGCTAACCTAGCTGGCCCAGCCCGTTTCCCTCTCTATCTCCCGCGTGTGCAAGCCCAGCCCGCCTACTCCTCCACTTACCGCTTTGAAAAGCGTGCAGATCGTCTGTTTCGAGTACGGCTGCAATCGCAGCGGTGCCACCGCGGCAGTGCGGCGACACCGACGGAATCCACCTCGACGGCCGCGCCTATAAGTACCTAGGGCACCCCGCACCTAACCCTAGCCCCTAGGTATCCTGTCCCATCGCTCGCCGCTGCCATTTGCTTCTTCCCCGACGCGCTCCCCTCTCTGCAACTCCCTCCGGCGACACCCCGACTGAATCCGATCAAGCCACCGTCGCCATGGCCTCCCTTCCACCTACCTAGCCACGGGAATCGGAGGGCCTCTTCTTCCTCTACGGCTTGGACACCGGAGCGCCACCGGAGAACATCTGCAGACGCGCCGTCGTCCACGCCTTCGCCGCGGCTGCCGTCGTCATCCATCGTCACCGCCCCTCTGCTTCCTCTACTCCGGTGGTGAGCCACCGTCTTCTTCCCCTCCCTCCCTCCTGTTGCATCCGCCTCGTTACCGTGCACACATCCGCATCCAACACCCACTCGCGCACGGCCACGGTCACCTCAACGCCGGCGAACTTCGTTGCTGTCGGACAGTCGTGGAAGGAATTGGTCGTCAGACAAAATTCAGTTAACACCTGGCGTTGAACGTTAACCTCTCTACGTTTGCTTCTCTGTTGAACCTGAAGAATTAGCGCAGTGGCACTGCCCTTGTGCGCGCAAGGGATGGTCGCGGGTTCGAGCCCGCAGCGCCCAACATTTTGTTGCCTTTTTCCTTCCAAGCGCGGAGGCCCACCAGTCAGTGACCTCCACTGCCACGCGCGCGCCACGCTGTCCACGGGTCCACTGGACAGCGGCTGTGGTTAGGGTACCCCTCGGTACCAAAAGTTTCTGCGAATTTCTGTTATTTCCAAAATCATTTAATTAACAGATTTAAACCTAAAACTTCAACCTTTAATAACCTTTATTCTGTAAGTCCAATAAGTAAAAGTTTTATATGTTTTCTGGTCCAAATTAAATACTCTTTCCAAATAACCTATTTGTGTACTGTTTTGACAACTCCAAATATTTTTAAAGTTCAAATTTGAATAATTCAAATGCTAATTTCTGAATTCAATAACTATTTAATTATTAATCCAATAAATACAAATAAAATATGTTTTCCATACCATTTCATCTCACCTTTGCAAATATAATTTTTGTTTCCTGTTTTGCATAATTAAAATTGCCTAAACAATTTAAATCTTGTTTAACTCAATTAAAATTGCTAAAATCATAACTTGCTCAAAATAAAATAATTTTGAACATGCAAAATATGTTTTCAAACCATCAAAGTGTGAACTTTTCAAATGTGAGTTTGAAATTATGTTTTGAACAAATAAAACTTCAATTAAATTCAAACTTGTTTCAAATCCATTTAAAACTTGTTTAATATTGTTTAATTCATAATTAAATTATCCTAATTCCAATTTCAATATTTGAAACATGTAATCCAACTAAAATTTGATGTTCTCTTCAAATACAAATTTTTTTAATTGTTTTGAACACTTTAACTTGATGAAAACAACAATTGTTTATGTGACACCCTTAAGGAACCAAAATTTTCTAACTTAATAAATAAATTTCTAAAATTGGTAAACCTTATTTCCAACTGGTTCTATTGTTGTTATTTTGCTGTTTTCCTCATCCATGCATCATGCTAATCCACTTTCACCTATTGGTTAGTTGTAAAACAATTGTTTCAACCATAATTCATGGGCTTTTCATATGCAACTCAAATTGCATATGGGTCCATTTAAATTTGTTTATCTTGTCAACTAGTTTACCTTGATGCATCTTTAAACTTGTCATGCATCCATATCTTGATCATGCTGGATCTTTTGCCGTAGTAGTAATTGTTGTATCCGGTGTTTGTTCGAGGTTCGTTGCTTCTTCCCGGATAGGACGTTGAGATGATGTGAGCAACGACAAGTTCTGCTACCTTGCGGGATCTCAGGCAAGTATACTCACTTGCTGCCAAATGGCTGCCTTTCATCACTTGTTACCGATTCTTTCCGTTGTCTATTTCTGCTAGCCTTAGTAGTAGATGTTTCTGTTACGAACCCATCACATGAATCCATTAACACTGATATTGCCCCACCTCCCCTCCTATAACCCCGTTGTTTGAGCCCGTGTCTTACTAGCATGCTTAGGGTTGTTTTGCTCGAGTCTGTTACCCGTTACTTTCTGTTACTATTTCATTATGTTCTGGGGGCTCGATGTTTAATCAATCAATCATGCTAATGTTATTGTTAAATAATAATTTGATGATAAGGCACCGGCAGGAGGCCCTTTGTGGTTTTGAGGCCTGCTAGTGTCGACCCTAATAGGAAAAGGGTCTTGTCTACTGATCCATGATGAGCGCACTACCCGCATGTGGGAAGCGAGTATGGGCGCCCCCCTCAATTTGATTCGATTCGCATCTCGTCCAAATCGCCTCATTTAGTTCGGGTTTTCCATTTGCTGCATGCATGATCTTGCGAGCCCTTGGATCCCGGGTGGAACTTTCGTAGTCGGCATATAGGGGGACACGGTCTTAGAGTGCTATGAGGGTCCATTTTCTTCTGGGCTCGATTAGCCGTGCGCCCAAGGTGCTTTGGGCTTGATGCGAAGAAGAGTTGAGTTGTGTAGAGTACCCCGCTTGGTGGGTTGATCCCCCGTCTGGCGGGTTATTCTTGCGTGTACGGCTAAATTGGTGCAACCCTGCAGGGATAATCTTCTCGAGAAGCCGTGTTTTCCGCGGTTATGGATTACTTGGTGAAAGTACTGGCTAACAAGTACTCAGGACAACTTAAACTTAATGATTATCAATCTTACACCCAATGATTAACAACTTGACTAGTAATAGGCTTATTGACACAATAATTTGAACCATCATTAATCCAACTGTGTGAGTTATCCTCGGATTGCTTCTTTGGATAAGGGGCGAGATCCAGGATGGGTTTGTTTGAAGTTATCTTTCAGTTGGTTACAATACTCGATCTTATCTTCTTTCTGTTAGCCGGAAGTTGTAGTATCTCTCTGTAGTTGGTTAGTGCAGCCTGCTGTCGCTTATTTGCAATAACCCCTTCCTTTCCGTTGATCCTAAAGTATTTGTATCTTGTGATGACTGGCTACGCCGGTATCTTGTGAGTATGGTTTATCCACTTGCCAGTACTTAACCGTACTGACCCACGAATCTCTTTCGTGGCTGCATATTCAATATTGCAGTCAACAGGTTTGAAGTCTGACGACGTTAGCTTGGGAATCCCTCCCGCTTGGCCTGGGCAGGGTTTGGACGCTCTCGGTTATCTTCAGGACTCTTAGTCCAATTTGGATCTTGTCCGTAGCCGGACGCTATGTTGTTTCTTCCGCTGTTATTTGGATCTTTGTAATGTATCAGTTGTAACCCTGGCTCGTTTGAGTCATCTTGTATCTATCTGTTTCTGTTGTAATTGTGGATTATTCGTGAACTATTGTAATGTTATCACAAGTGGCAACCTGGAATCGGTTATTATGCGGATTTTGGCGGGAATGCTGAAATCTGCATAGTGCCCGATCTCGGGGCGTCACAGGGTAGAAGCCGGGCCAGGCGGTTCTTCTCGTGATTGTCGAGATGGGCTCTTTGGGCATATACGATGTTGGCATCATCATGCCTCTCATCAGCAGAACTATCAGAATCCTCATCATCAGAATTGGTAGAGTCCTCATCATGCATCTCATCATCAGAACTGACATCTACGCTACAAACTGAGTCATCTGCGCTTGAAACTGAGTCATCTTCGCTTGAAATGCAAAGTGAGTCATCTTGGGAGTCGCCAATAAAAACAACGTAGATAGTGGGCCTTGGTATCATGGAAAACACCAGTATGCATCCCACGAAGATGTTCTTTTCCTCGATGAACCGATCCCATTGTGTCCCATGCAAACGGGTCTTCCTCTGTTCTTTTGACACATGAAAGGTGTACTTCCTGCCATGGGAACTAAACAGCACATGCTCGCCTACTAACTTGTTGAATGCTATCCGAGCAGTGCACGGTACAACCTGTGGATCAGAAATAAAAAGAAACGTGGAAATTAGATATTGTAATAAAAACACAATGCATAATACAAGTGTAAGAAGAAGAATAGTTTTCTTACCACTGACTTGAGGTGACACTCTTGTACAGCAACACCGAACTTGGATGCAGAAGGATCAACATTTGGGAAATTATTCTTGCATACAGGGCATGGAATACCCTGTTAATCAAGCAAAAAAGAAGCAGAAATTACAAAATGTGCATAGTGATAACAAGCCTCATAAACACATAGGTGATCATGCACTAAAGGGGCATCCTTAGAATTCATTGTAACATGCAGTCAGAATAAGCACATATGGAACAATGCAAAAAAAAAAGTGTAAAACAAGCCTCATAAACACATTGCCAACACTTGCTAGAAGAACGAGCCCAATACCAGGAAGTAATACAAGACGTGGCCTTGTATCACTGCCACGTATTGGATCTGATCTCCTAGCATTTATCATGGCATGCAAACCAATGGAAAAAAGAGTGCTTATAATAGCATGTACGAATAAAAATACTCAAATTGTATACACTACAAGGTACTATAGACACTCTTTTTGCCTTCACCATGGCCTAGTTTAAATCATCGGCATATAACAAGGACATTCAAGGCAAAGAAAAGTGGAACAATGGAAACAAATGTAATGCGAGCCTCATATATCATTGTCATGCAAACCAAGGGCAAAATTAGTGCTTATAATAGCATGTACGAATACATATACTCAAATTGTATACACTACAAGGTATTATAGACACTCCCTTTCCCTTTACCATGGCCTAGTTTAAATCATCGGCATATAACAAGGAGGACATTCAAGGCAAAGAAAACTGAGAAAATGGAAACAAATGTAATACGAGCCTCTTATATCATTGCCATGCAAATCAAGGGCAAAAAAGTGCCTATAATAGCATGTACGAATACAAATACTCAAATTGTATACACTACAAGGTATTATAGACACTCTCTTTCCCTTTACCATGGCCTAGTTTAATCATCGGCATATAACAAGGAGGAAATTCAAGGCAAAGAAAAGTGGAACAGTGGAAACTAATGTAAAACGAGCCTCATATATCATTGCCATGCAAATAAAGCCAACGAGAGAGCTCCGATAGCATTTACGAATACAAATACTCAAATTGTATACACTACAAGGTATTGAAGTCGTCTGTTTTCCTTTACCATGGCCTAGTTTAATCATCGGCATATAACAAGGAGGACATTCAAGGCAAAGAAAAGTGGAACAATGGAAACAAATGTAATACGAGCCTCATATATCATTGGCATGGAAGCCAAGGGAAAAAGGAGTACCTACAATAGCATGTACGAATACGAATACTCAAATTGTATAAACTACAAGGTATTGTAGACACTCTATTTCCCTTTACCATGGCCTAGTTTAAATCATCGGCATATAACAAGGAGGATATTCAAGGCAAAGAAATGTGGAACAATAGAAACAAATGTAATACGAGCCTCAGATATTATTGCCATGCAAGCAAAGGCAACAAGAGAGCACCAATAGCATGTACGAATACAAATACTCAAATTGTATACACTGCACGATATTGAAGCCCTATGTTTGCCTTTACCATGGCCTAGTTTAATCATCGGCATATAACAAGGAGGAAATTCAAGGCAAAGTAAAGTGGAACAATGGAAACAAATGTAAAACGAGCCTCATATATCATTGCCATGCAAACCAAGGCAGAAAGAAGTAATTACAATAGCATGTACAAATACAAATACTCAAACTGTATACACTACAAGGTATTGTAAACACACTCTTTGCCTTTACCATGGCCTAGTTTAATCATTGGCATATAACAAGGAGGACATTTAAGGCAAAGTAAAGTGGAACAATGGAAAAGAATGTAATACGAGCCTCTGATATCATTGCCATGCAAACCAAGGGAAAAAGAAGTGGCTATAATAGCATGTACGAATACAGATACTCAAATTGTATACACTACAAGGTATTATAGACAATCTCTGTCCCTTTACCATGGCCAAGTTTAATCATCGGCATATAACAAGGAGGACATTCAAGGCAAAGTAAAGTAGAACAATGGAAACAAATGTAATACGAGCCTCATATATCATTGCCAGGCAAACCAAAGGCCAGTCGAGTGCCTATAATAGCATATACGAATACAATTACTCAAATTGTATACACTACATGGTATTATAGACACTCTCTTAGCCTTTACCATGGCCTAGTTTAAATCATCGGCATATAACGAGGACATTCAAGGCAAAAAAAAGTGGAACAATGGAAACAAATGTAATACGAGCCACATATATCATTGGCATGGAAACTAAGGGAAAAAGGAGTAGTTATAATAGCATGTAGGAATACAGATACTCAAATTGTATACACTTCAAGGTATTATAACCACTCTATTTCCCTTTACCATGGCCTAGTTTAAATCATCGCCATATAACAAGGAGGACATTCAAGGCAAAGAAATATGGAACAATAGAAACAAATGTAATACGAGCCTCAGATATCATTGCCATGCAAACGAAGGCCAAGCGGGTGCCTATAATAGCATATACGAATACAAATACTCAAATTGTATACACTACAAGGTATTATAGACACTCTCTTTGCCTTTACCATGGCCTAGTTTAATCATCGGCATATAACTAGGAGGACATTCAAGGCAAAGAAAAGTGGAACAATAGAAACAAATGTAATACGAGCCTCATATATCATTGCCATGCAAACCAAAGGCCGAGAGAGTGTCTAAAATAGCATATACGAATAAAAATACTCAAATTGTATTCACTACAAGGTATTTTAGACACTCTCTCGGCCTTTACCATGGCCTAGTTTAATCATCGGCATATAACTAGGAGGACATTCATCATGTTAATAAATTAGGATAACCAAAAGAAAAACAGGTGGAACAATGGAAAATGCACAGAAAAAATGAATCTGAACTCAGAATTTCTAAGTACAACAAGTATAGTCACTCCTAGCATATGGCCTCGGTAAATCATTAGCCAAAGTGTTAATAATTGGCCAAAATTGAAATAACCTTGCAAAAAAACCAAATCTAAGCCGTCTAACAAAAAAAAACAAATCTAAGCCTAATCTAACTGAAGCACCCAAATCGGGTACGGAATTAAACCATAACCTATCGAAATCATGGTGGAAATAGATGAACCAAGCGTGCCGGATATCCCAAACTTAAGCCATAGAACAAAACCACGTCTACGTGAGAAAATACAAAGCAGAGATGCAGAATGTACGGTAAAAACATGTAGATCTACTGTGCATGTCGTGCTACGCAGAAAAATTGAGCTCAATCTACAGATCTACGATACATACAAGGGATAAAAGGGTTAGATATCATCTTACCGTCATTGCCAAAGCCCTCGAAGAGGACGGGACGATGCACGCGGTGATCTGAAAAAAAGCCGATGAAGATCTTGCCTGCCCAGGGAGGAAGAGGAGGCCTGGCCTTCGTTTCCCGCCGAGGATGGTCGTCGCGATGCTGTCAATGTCTCGGTGGAAGAAAACCCGCCGACGGAGAGAGGGGAAGCTCAGGAAGGCGGTGAGAGAGATAGAGCGAGTGATATGACTAGAAGAGAGAGAGGGGAGGTGAGCGCGATTAAAGAGCGCGCCTTCCCGAACGGGTTGACGCTGCGTCTCCCGCGCAATAAAGGGTCGGCCTGGCGCCAGTTGCCCAAAACATTTCACAAAAGAGAAGAAAAATAATTTGAAATGGAAAGAAAAACAATTAATACAGAATAATAATAAATTGACCACAAAATACTCCATCCGTTTGATCTGACAGAATAAAAACAATTTCCCGATTTTTTTGAAAAACAAAATGCAGATTCAATTTTTTGAAAACCAAGCTTATCTGAATTGTGTTGATTATTTAGTGACATTGTGCCTTTTTTTCATAAATGATTATCTACTTGCTTGGATGTGTTAGGGTGGACACTAGAAAGTCCCAAGACAATGGTATAACCCAACTCTTCGCAAGATTCCCTCACGTTTCTCCGTTCCGGGAGTTTCGGGCCAATAGGGCATGTAAATTCGAGAGAGACACACATAGAGAAGGAAGTCGGGCTCTAAGAAGTCCTAGAACCCGCCAGAGAGAATCTGACGCCGGTGGAGCCCTAACACACATGACATACTCTAACACACATAGTATTTCATACCATGGGATTTGGTGGCATTCATACGATCTGGAGCCCCACTCCGGAAAAACCGTGCATACCTAGCCACGCTGGGGAAAAAGACGGAACTATCGTTCTGGCCCTTTACGTGAGCCGAAAGGGGGTAGCAAAGTGGAACTAACTGTTTGGTTGTGCTAGGTTAGTCCCAAGGAACACCCAAGAGGATGTTAGGGTCCACCTCTTGGCAAGATTCCCCTAGTTCCGTCAAATCCGGGAGTTTTGGGCTCTAAGTAGTCCTGGAACCCGCTAGAGAGAATCTGACGCCGGTGAAGCCCTAACACAGAGAGCGTGGGACTCTTGGGCATCCCAGACCCATGACACACTCTAACACACATGGTATGGTATACCATGGGATTTTGTGGCATTCAGACGATCCGGAGCCCCCTCCGGAGAAACCATAGCCCGATGGAGAAAAAGACGGGACTGTCGTTCTGCCCCATCTACGCGAGCCGGAAGGAGTAGAAAAGTGGAACTAACTGTTTGGTTGTGTTAGATTAGGCCCAAGTAACACCCAAGATAATGTAAGGGCACACCTCTTGGCAAGATTCCCCCAGTTCCGTCACACCCGGGAGTTTCGGGCTCTCATTAAGTAGTCCTGGAACCCGCGAGAGAGAATCCGACACCGGTGAAACCCTAACACAAAGAGCAAGGTAATCTCGGGTATCCAAGACCATGACACTCTAACACACATGGTATGTCATACCATTGGATTTGGTGGCATTCAGACGATCGGGAGCCCCCCTCCGGAGAAACCATGCATAGCCCCGCTGAGGAAAAAGGCGGCCGTTCTAGCCCCTCTACGTGAGCCAGAAGGGGGTAGCAAAGTGGAACCAACTGTTTGATTGTGTTAGGTTAGGCACAAGGAACACCAAGAAAATGTTAGGGTACACCTCTTGGCAAGATTCCCCTAGTTCCATCAAATCCGGGAGTTTCGGGCTCTAAGTAGTCATGGAACCCGCTAGAGAGAATCCGACGCCGGTGATGCCCTTACACAGAGAGCAGGGGACTCTTTGGCATCCAAGACCCATGACACACTCTAACACACATGGTATGGTATACCATGGGTTTTGCTGGCATTCAGACAATCCGGAGCCACCTCTCCGGAGAAACCATAGCCCCGCTGGGGAAAAAGACGGAACTATCGTTCTGCCCCATCTGCGTGAGCCGGAAGTTGGTAGCAAAGTGGAACTAACTATTTGGTTGTGTTAGGTTAGGCTCAAGGAACACCCAGGAGAACTGTAGGGCCCGCCTCTTGGCAAGATTATCTAGCTCTGTCACACCTGCGAGTTTCGGGCTCTCATTAATTAGTCCTGGAACCCGCGAGAGAGAATACGACACCGGTGAAACCCTAACACACAGAGCGAGGGAAGTGGGAATCCAAGACCCATGCCACACTCTAGCACACATGGTATGGCGTGCAAATTGGATTTTGTGGCATTCAAACAATCTGGAGCCACCTCTCCGGAGAAACCATAGCTCCGTTGGGGAAAAAGACGGAATTATCGTTCTACCCCATCTACATGAGCCTGAACGGGGGGTAGCAAAGTGGAAATAACTGTTTGATTGTGCTAGGTTAGTCCCAAGGAACACCAAAGCGAAGGGTAGGGCACACCTAGCAAGATTCCCCCAGTTCCGTCACACCCGGGAGTTTTGGGCTCTCATTAATTAGTCCTGGAACCCGCGAAATTGAAATCCGACACCGGTGAAACCCTAACACAGGGTGCGAGGTAATATCTTGTATCCAAGACCATGGCACACTCTAACACACATGGTATGTCATACCATGGGATTTGGTGGCATTCATACGATCCGGAGCCCCCTCCGGAAAAACCATAGCCCCGTTGGGGGGAAAGGTGGAACTGCCGTTCTGGCCCCTCTACGTGAGCCGAAAGGGGGTAGCAAAGTGGAACCAACTGTTTGTTTGTGTTAGGTTAGGACCAAGAAACACCAAATAAAATTTTATGGTCCACCTCTTGGCAATATTCCCCTAGTTCCGTCAAATCCGGGAGTTTCGGGCTCTAAGTAGTCCTGGAACCCGCTAGAAAGAATCCGATGCCGGTGAAGCCCTAACTCAGAGAGCGAGGGACTCTTGGGAATCCAAGACCCATGACACACTCTAACACACATGTTATGGTATACCATGAGATTTGGTTGCATCCATACGATCCGGAGCCCCCTCCGGAGAAGCCATAGCCCCGTTGGGGAAAAGGCGGAACTGCCGTTTTGGCCCCTCTACGTGAGCCGAAAGTGGGTAGCAAAGTGGAAGCAAATGTTTGGTTGTGTTAGGTTATTCCCAAGGAACACCAAATAAAATGTTAGGGTCCACCTCTTGGCAAGATTCCCCTAGTTCCGTCCAATCCGGGAGTTTCGGGCTCTAAGTAGTCATGGAACCCACTAGAGAGAATCTGACGCCGGTGAAGCCCTTACACAGAGAGCGAGGGACACTTGGGCATCCAAGACCCATGACACACTCTAACAAACATGATATGGTATACCATGGGATTTGGTGGAATTCATACGATCTGGAGCCACCTCTCCGAAGAAACCATAGCCCCGTTGGGGAAAAAGATGGAACTGTCGTTCTGCCCCATCTACGTGAGCCGGAAGGGGTAGAAAAGTCGAACTAACTATTTGGTTTTGTTAGTTTAGGCCCAAGGAACACCCAAGATAATGTTAGGTCACACCTCTTGGCAATATTCCCCCAGTTCCGTCACACCTGTGAGTTTCGGGCTCTCATTAATTAGTCCTGGAACCCGCGAGAGAGAATCCGACACCGGTGAAACCCTAACACAGAGAGCGAGGTAATCTCGGGTATCCAAGACCATGACACTCTAACACACATTTTATGTAATACCATGGGATTTGGTTGCATTCATACGATCGGGAGCCCCCCTCCGGAGAAACCATGAATATACTCGTTGAGGAAATAGGCGGAAGTGCCGTTCTGGCCCCTCTACGTGAGCCAAAAGGGGGTAGCAAAGTGGAACCAAATGTTTGGTTGTGTTAGGTTAGGCGCAAGGAACACCAAAGAAAATGTTAGGCTCCACCTCTTGGCAATATTCCCCTAGTTCCGTCAAATCCGGGAGTTTGGGCTCTAAGTAATCATGGAACCCGCTAGAGAGAATCTGACGCCGGTGATGCCCTTAAATAGAGATCGGGGGACTCTTTGGAATCCAAGACCCATGACAGACTCTAACACACATGGTATGGTATACAATGGGTTTTGGTGGCATTCATACGATCTGGAGCCACCTCTCCGGAGAAACCATAGCCCCGCTAGGGAAAAAGACGGAATTGTCATTCTGCCCCATCTATGTGAGTCGGAAGGGGGTAGCAAAGTGGAAATAACTATTTTGTTATGTTAGGTTAGGCCCAAGTAACACCCAAGAGAATAGTAGGGCACACCTCTTGGCAATATTCCCCCAGTTCCGTCACACCCAGGAGTTTTGGGCTCTCACTAATTAGTCCTGGAACGCGCGAGAGAGAATTCGACACCGGTGAAACCCTAACACAGAGAGCGAGGTAATCTAGGGTATCCAAGACCATGAGACTCTAACACACATGGTATTTCATACCATGGGATTTGGTGGCATTCAGACGATTGGGAGCCCCCTCCGGAGAAACCATGCATAGCCCCGCTGGGGAAAAAGGCGGAAGTGCCGTTCTGGCCCTTCTACATGAGCTAGAAGGGGGTAGCAAAGTGCAACGAACTTTTTGGTTGTGTTAGGTTAGGCACAAGGAACACCAAAGAAAATGTTAGGGTCCACCTCTTGGCAAGATTCCCATAGTTCCGTCAAATCCGGGAGTTTCGGGCTCTAAGTAGTCATGGAACCCGCTAGAGAGAATCCAACGCCGGTGATGCCCTTACACAGAGAGCGGGGGAATCTTTGGCATACAAGACCCATGACACACTCCAACACACGTGGTATGGTATACCATGGATTTTGGTGGCATTCAGACGATCTGGAGCCACCTCTCGGGAGAAACCATAACCCCGCTGGGGAAAAAGACGGAATTGTCGTTCTGCCCCATCTACGTGAGCCGAAAGGGGGTAGAAAAGTGGAAATAACTGTTTGGTTGTGTTAGGTTAGGCCCAAGGAACACCCAAGAGAATGGTAGGGCACACCTCTTGGCAATATTCCCCCAGTTCTGTCACACCCAGGAGTTTCGGGCTCTCATTAATTAGTCCTGGAACCCGCAAGAGAGAATCCGACACCGGTGAAACCCTAACACAGAGTGTGAGGTAATATCGGGTATCCAATACCATGGCACACTCTATCACACGTGAAGTGGCGTGTAATGGGATTTGGTGGCATTCAGACGATCCGGAGCCCCTCTCCGGATAAACCATAGCCCCGCTAGGAAAAAGACGGAATTGTCGTTCTACCCCATCTACATGAGCCGGAAGGGGGTAGCAAAGTGGAACCAATTTCTTTGTTTTGTTAGGTGAGGCCGAAGGAACACCCAATACAATGGTAGGGCCCGCCTCTTGGAAATATTCCCCCAGCTCCGTTAGATCCGGGAGTTTCGGGCTCTAGGTAGTCCTGGAACACGCCATAGAGAATCCGACATCGGTGAAACCCTAACACAGAGAGCGAGTGAATCTTGGGCATCCAAAACCCATGCCACACTATATCACACGTGGTGTGGCGTGTAATGATATTTGGTGGCATTCAGACGATTCGGAGCCCCCTCTTCGGATAAACCATAGCCCCGCTGGGAAGACGGAATTGTCGTTCTACCCCATCTACCTGAGCCGGAAGGGGGTAGCAAAGTGGAACCAATTTCTTAGTTTTGTTAGGTTAGGCCAAAGGAACACCCAATACAATGGTAGGGCCCACCTCTTGGAAAGATTCCCACAGTTCCGTCAGATCCGGGAGTTTCGGGCTCTAAGTAGTCCTGGAACACGCGATAGAGAATCCGACGCCGGTGAAGCCTAACACAGAAAGAGAGGTAATATCGGGTATACAAGACCATGACACACTCTAACACACATGGTATGTCATACCATGGGATTTAGTGGCATTCATACGATCCGGAGCCCCCCTCCGGAGAAACCATAGCCCCGCTGGTGGAAAAGCCGGAACTGTCGTTCTGGCCCCTCTACGTGAGTTGGAAAGGGGTAGAAAAGTGGAACCAACTGTTTGGTTGTGTTAGTTTGTCGCACCCGGACTTCTAGGGGATACTCACAGTCCGTTAAACAGCAGATAAATGGCTTACGGGGCATACCGGCACCCGCATCTCAATGTGAGCAGGCCAACACGTAAACGTGTGACAACCATTCTCTTACTATTCATCGTCTGCGCAAACCATCCCATAGAAACCCAGATACTTCCGTTGACGTACTTCAAAACATACACACATGGTACGTCAACGGCATTGGAACAAGTGATATCACAACAGATCTCTACGACACAAAAGATGGAAATAAGTTACAAATAGCTCTCATTAGAGCAGAGATAGCAAATACAATCATCCAGAGGACACATGTCCCATCAATTCATCATTACATCACAGCGGAAGCATTCAACATGTCTGAGTACAGACAAGAACCAAATAGGCCTAAGAGGCCGGAAACGAACAGACGGAGCCCATCCACGAAGTCTCGGATCCTGCCCGGGTCCGCTATCTACTCGTCAGCAGTCTCGTCATACTCCACGTAGTAGCCACCATGGGGATCCTCGGAAACATAGTCTGCGGAAACCACAGCCCCAAAGGGGTCAGTACATAAACGTACTGGCAAGCAAGACTCACAATTCACCAAAGTGTAACCCGTCAACACCAAGCACAGATGCTTTAGGTTCAACGGAAGAAAGGGGTTATGAAAGATGCTGCAACTGGCTGCTCTAACCAACTACAGAAACATACTACAACTTCCGGCTAACAGAAAAGAGATAAGATCGCGTATCGTAACCAACCTATCAACTAATTCCAAACAAACCCATCCTGGATCTCGCCCCTTATCCAAAGAAGCAATCCGATGATAACTCACACAGTTGGATTAATGATGGTTCAGATTATTGTGTCAATCAGCCTATTACTAGTCAAGTTGTTAATCATTGGGTGTAAGGTTGTTAATCATTAGGTTTAAGTTGTCCTGAGTACTTGTTAGCCAGTACTTTCACCAAGTAGTCCATAACCGCGGAAAACACGGCTTCTCGAGAAGATTTATCCCTGCAGGGGTGCACCAATTTGGCCGTACACGTAAGAATAACCCGCCAGACGGAGATCAAACCCACCAAGCGAGGTACTCAACACAACCCAACTCTTCTTCGCATCAAGCCCAAAGCACCTTGGGCGCACGGCTAATCGAGCCCCGAAGAAAGGGGACCCTCATAGCACTCTAAGAACGTGTCCCCCTATATGCCGACTACAAAAGTTCCACCCTGGCCTGGGCTCGCAAAAACATGCATGCGGCAAATGGAAAACACGAACTAAATGAGGCGATTTGGACGAGATGCGAATCGAATCAAATTGAGGGGGCGCCCATACTCGCTTCCCACATGCCGTTAGTGCGCTCATCATGGATCAGTAGACAAGACCCTTTTCCTATTAGGGTCGACACTAGCAGGCCTCAAAACCACACAGGGCCTCCTGCCGGTGCCTTATCATCAAATTATTATTAACAATATCATTAGCATGATTCATTGTTTAACATCGAGCCCCCAGAACATAATGAAATAGTAACAGAAAGTAACGGGTAACAGACTCGAGCAAAACAACCTAAGCATGCTAGTAAGACACGGGCTCAACAATGGGGTTGTAGGAGTGGAGGTGAGGCAATATCAGGGTTAAGGGAATCATGTGATAGGTTCGAACAGAAACAACTATTCATAGGGCTAGCAGAATAGACAACGGAAAAGTATCGGTATCCAATGTTGAAAGGAACACAGTGGTTCATGTGAGTGAATACTTGCCTGCAAACCCAGTAGCCTGGTACTGAGCTAGATCCTTAGAAGGGGTGTCGTAAGTATCGTCGGTCTCAACGTCGTCGTGTATCCGAGAAGAAGCAAACAAACAATGCAGAAAGATAAACAATCAATAACATGGCATAGTGCATAAACATGGGATGATGCATCACCATTTAATTGATGCATCAAAATAAACTAGTTGACAAGATAACAACATGATTAAATGGACCCACATGCAATTGGATTGCATATGAAAAGCCCATGAATTATGGTTGAAATAATTGTTTTACAACTAATCATCATGTGTAAGTGAATTATCATGATGCATGGAAGAGGAAAACAGCAAAATAACAACAATAGAACAATTGGAAATAAGGTTTACCAAGTTTAGAAATTCATTCATTAAGTTAGGAAATTTTGGTTCCTTAAAGGTGTCACACAAGCATTTGTTGTTTTCATCAAGTTTAATTGTTCAAAATAGATAACAAAGTTCATATTTGGAAAGAACACACAATTTTAGGTGGAATACATGTTTCACTTGTTGAAAAAGGATTTCAAATAAATTATTTATGAATTAAACAAGTTAAACAAGATTTAATTGAAATTTATGCAAACATGAACTTATTTGGATTTTTATTTGTTCAAAACATAACACCAAATTCATATTTCAAAAGTTTATACTTTTATGGTTTGAAAACATATTTTATATGTCCCAAAAGAATTTAATTTGATCAAGTTATGAATTTAACAATATTAAATGATTTAAACAAGGTTTAAACCATTTAACCAATTTTAATTATTCAAAACATGCAACAAAGTTTATATTTGAAAAGGTGGTTTAATTTTGCATGGAAAACATATTTTATTTGTGGAAAATGGATTTAAAATGATCAAGTTATTATTTTGGCAATTTTAAATGCATTAAACAAGAAACCGTTGTTTTCAGCAATTTAAAATATTCAAAACAGCAAACAAAATTTATATTTGGAAAGTACATGAAAAGTTGATTGGAAAACATATTTAGTTTGTGGAATTTGGAATTTTTATGCTCAAGTTATGAATTTTGCAAGTTTAAGTGAATTAAGCAAGTTTTTTAAATATTTCACCAATTTAAAATATTCAAAACAGTAAAAAAAAATTATATTTGGATAGAGCATTTAATTTGGGACAGAAAACATATTTAAAAAGTTGAAATTGTAGTTGGGATGAATTACTTATGCATTTTACAAGTTAAGGTGCAAATCTGCCATTTTTATCACCTCTAGGGACTTGGAAAGAAATTTACAGGGACTTAGAAAAGGATTTACAAGGACCTATGTGTGATTTCTTGGAAGCTGCTGGGTCAAAACAAATGGAAAAAAAGATTTGGTTTTGGTGCGCAGGGGGGGATCGAACTCCTGCCCTCTGCCTGCGCGCGCTGGGTGCTAACCAATTGGGTTGTGACTTGTTTGGTGACAGAGAAGGGGATCGGGGGGGAATAAGGTGTGGGTGCGCTGTTTAACTGAATTTCTGCACGCTAACTGCTAACTGAACCTGGCGGACAGAAAGCGATGGATGGCCGCCGGCAGCGATAGCTGCTCGCCGGAGGGGCGCCATCCGCGGTGTGGGTGGCGTGCGGTGCTCGAGGACGTAAGGGAGAGGAGGAGGAAGGAGATCGAGAGGGGGAGGATCACCTCGAGCTGCAGGAGGAGGCGGTCGGGGCGGACAGGGGTCGGTTCAGGTGGTTTGGCCGGCGGCTTGGAGCGGACGGCGGCGGCGATGGGAGGCCTCCCGGCCCAAACCGAGGGAATGAGGAGGGAGCCCGCGGTGGGGCGGCTCCATTCCCGCCCTCGCCGCGGCCGGAGGAGGGCTAGACGGCCGGCGATCACCGGCGGCAGGAGGAGCTTTTCGGGTGTGTTTCAGTTTACAGAAGGATTCAGAGGAGGTTGCAGGGAGGAGGCAGAGAAGAAAGAGAGGGGAAGAAGGGAGAGGACGGCGGGGGAGAGGGAGAAGGAGCTAGGGTAGGGTCTAGGGCTAGCCATGGAGTTTATAGGGAGGGGTGGAGGAGTGGTGGCCGTCTGCTCCCTGTTCTCTGCAACGTGGACACCTGCGATGGAGACCGTACATAGAAGAAGATGACCCCGAGGGGGGTATTGGGCCCTGAGGGAAAAAGGTGGGCTGGGCTTCTCTCTCTCCCTTTTAGCTTTTATTCTTTTTATTCTATTTGTTTTTTTTTTTGCTGCAAGAAAATGGAAGGAAAAGGTATGTTTTGGGGTTTAGGAAAATTAGAGAAATTTTGGGTGAGTTTATTAAGTCAAAAACAATCACTTGCCAAGTTGTTTTTTTCAAAAGTTCAAATCTAAATTGTTATTTGTGATTTAACTCAAATTTGAAAGAATTTGCTTATGAAGTGATTAATATTGAAAACAATATTTTTAATAGGGTGAACCCTATTGCTTAAATTAGAACAAATGATTAGAGTTGTTTTGGTGATTTTCATAATTTGAAATTGGGTGCTGTTTGAAATTTGATTGAATTTTGAACAACATTAGAATTAATTGATTGATTAAAAGCCACCATTTTTAATAGTTGAACTTTATGGATTAATTGGAAACAAATAAGATTGATTTGTTTTGCAATTTTCATAACTTTCAAAAGGGTTGTTGTTTTGGAAATTAATTGAATTTGAAAGGGGTTGGTATTAAATGAATTTTTGATAGAAACAAAACAACAGTTTTGAAATCACACTTTAATGGAAACAATTGATTGTTTTGATTTGAAACATTCATTTTGGAAATTGTAACATCACAAGGATGAAACAAAAGGTTTGAAATTCAAATAGAAAACAAAGGAAAACAAATGAAAACAGTTGGAAAACAAATGAAAATAGAGGAAACAAAAGGAAAACAAGCAAAACAATTGCAATGAACATGATGTCATGATGCAAAACATAAAATAACAGAGAGCAAACATTCTAATGGCTATTTTTCATACTTGGGATGTTACAAAACGCCCCCCTTGAAGGAATCGCGCCCCAAGATTCCTGCTGAGAAAAGAAAAGGTCCGGATACTTGTTGCGGAGATCCTCTTGAGCTGTGACACGTGAAACACATCGTGCACCTTGGATAGTTTTTCTGGAAGTTCAAGACGATAGGTAATCCTGGCAACTCTTCTGGAAAGACGTCAGGGAATTTGGAAACCACCGGAACATTTTCAATTAGAGGTAGAGGTTTTGCATCGAGGGTGTATAGCTGAATAGAACTTGATTCATTTGGAGAATAGACTATCTGGAATGTGGTGCTTCAGGAATGCTTCCTCGAAACAACCCCGGGTGATAGGAATGCCAGCTCTCATAGCCTGGTAGTTTCCCACCATGAAGCTGCCTGACCCTTCAGTAGGTAGGAGGCATACTAAAATCAACAACAACAACCTTTCTGGCCAGATAGACTTGATATTTGGGAAGTTTTGATTAGGCGCCGGTAGAAGAATTGAAGTGGAAAACAACAACAAGGTTTCAACGGACGAAAAGGATGTTGAGAAGAACAGGATAACGAAGCAACATCGGGAAACACGAGAACAAAACTCCTGAGGTACTACGGAAAACCCATCCGGGCTTCTAAAGGATCAATATCTACTGCTTAAGGAATAGAGGATCTGCTTCCGGGGCTTACACGCCTCCGTTCTCAATCGTGAGTAGGCAACATGATAAATCATGTCACAACCACCTCCATTCCTATGGTCTAGTAGATATAACCATCCTAGAGAAACCAGAATTCGTGAAAACCTAACTTGAAAGTTTAGATGAGAATAGAAAACAACGTTGCACTTCCTTACCAGAAAAGGGAGGGTGGGTGGGGAAAGAAGAAAAAGAACAGAATTCCTACTCTCACGTTTCATTTTTCCTATATAGCTACAAAATAGTTTCTAGACTCAACTGCGACCAGTAAAAAGGGATCCTACAGGCAGACAGGCTCTGATACCATTTGTCGCACCCGGACTTCTAGGGGATACTCACAGTCCGTTAAACAGCAGATAAATGGCTTACGGGGCATACCGGCACCCGCATATCAATGTGAGCAGGCCAACACGTAAAGGTGTGACAACCATTCTCTTACTATTCATCGTCTGCGCAAACCATCCCATAGAAACCCAGATACTTCCGTTGACGTACTTCAAAACATACACACATGGTACGTCAACGGCATTGGAACAAGTGATATCACAACAGATCTCTACGACACAAAAGATGGAAATAAGTTGCAAATAGCTCTCATTAGAGCAGAGATAGCAAATACAATCATCCAGAGGACACATGTCCCATCAATTCATCATTACATCACAGCGGAAGCATTCAACATGTCTGAGTACAGACAAGAACCAAATAGGCCTAAGAGGCCGGAAACGAACAGACGGAGCCCATCCACGAAGTCTCGGATCCTGCCCGGGTCCGCTATCTACTCGTCAGCAGTCTCGTCATACTCCACGTAGTAGCCACCATGGGGATCCTCGGAAACGTAGTCTGCGGAAACCACAGCCCCAAAGGGGTCAGTACATAAACGTACTGGCAAGCAAGACTCACAATTCACCAAAGTGTAACCCGTCAACACCAAGCACATATGCTTTGGGTTCAACGGAAGAAAGGGGTTATGAAAGATGCTGCAACTGGCTGCTCTAACCAACTACAGAAACATACTACAACTTCTGGCTAACAGAAAAGAGATAAGATCGCGTATCGTAACCAACCTATCAACTAATTCCAAACAAACCCATCCTGGATCTCGCCCCTTATCCAAAGAAGCAATCCGAGGACAACTCACACAGTTGGATTAATGATGGTTCAGATTATTGTGTCAATCAGCCTATTACTAGTCAAGTTGTTAATCATTGGGTGTAAGGCTGTTAATCATTAGGTTTAAGTTGTCCTGAGTACTTGTTAGCCAGTACTTTCACCAAGTAGTCCATAACCGCGGAAAACACGGCTTCTCGAGAAGATTTATCCCTGCAGGGGTGCACCAATTTGGCCGTACACGTAAGAATAACCCGCCAGACGGGGATCAAACCCACCAAGCGAGGTACTCAACACAACCCAACTCTTCTTCGCATCAAGCCCAAAGCACCTTGGGCGCACGGCTAATCGAGCCCCGAAGAAAGGGGACCCTCATAGCACTCTAAGAACGTGTCCCCCTATATGCCGACTACAAAAGTTCCACCCTGGCCTGGGCTCGCAAAAACATGCATGCGGCAAATGGAAAACACGAACTAAATGAGGCGATTTGGACGAGATGTGAATCGAATCAAATTGAGGGGGGCGCCCATACTCGCTTCCCACATGCGGTTAGTGCGCTCATCATGGATCAGTAGACAAGACCCTTTTCCTATTAGGGTCGACACTAGCAGGCCTCAAAACCACACAGGGCCTCCTGCCGGTGCCTTATCATCAAATTATTATTAACAATATCATTAGCATGATTCATTGTTTAACATCGAGCCCCCAGAACATAATGAAATAGTAACAGAAAGTAACGGGTAACAGACTCGAGCAAAACAACCTAAGCATGCTAGTAAGACACGGGCTCAACAATGGGGTTGTAGGAGTGGAGGTGAGGCAATATCAGGGTTAAGGGATTCATGTGATAGGTTCGAACAGAAACAACTATTCATAGGGCTAGCAGAATAGACAACGGAAAAGTATCGGTATCCAATGTTGAAAGGAACACAGTGGTTCATGTGAGTGAATACTTGCCTGCAAACCCAGTAGCCTGGTACTGAGCTAGATCCTTAGAAGGGGTGTCGTAAGTATCGTCGGTCTCAACGTCGTCGTGTATCCGAGAAGAAGCAAACAAACAATGCAGAAAGATAAACAATCAATAACATGGCATAGTGCACAAACATGGGATGATGCATAACCATTTAATTGATGCATCAAAATAAACTAGTTGACAAGATAACAACATGATTAAATGGACCCACATGCAATTGGATTGCATATGAAAAGCCCATGAATTATGGTTGAAATAATTGTTTTACAACTAATCATCATGTGTAAGTGAATTAGCATGATGCATGGAAGAGGAAAACAGCAAAATAACAACAATAGAACAATTGGAAATAAGGTTTACCAAGTTTAGAAATTCATTCATTAAGTTAGGAAATTTTGGTTCCTTAAAGGTGTCACACAAGCATTTGTTGTTTTCATCAAGTTTAATTGTTCAAAATAGATAACAAAGTTCATATTTGGAAAGAACACACAATTTTAGGTGGAATACATATTTCACTTGTTGAAAAAGGATTTCAAATAAATTATTTATGAATTAAACAAGTTAAACAAGATTTAATTGAAATTTATGCAAACATGAACTTATTTGGATTTTTATTTGTTCAAAACATTACACCAAATTCATATTTCAAAAGTTTATACTTTTATGGTTTGAAAACATATTTTATATGTCCCAAAAGAATTTAATTTGATCAAGTTATGAATTTAACAATATTAAATGATTTAAACAAGGTTTAAATCATTTAACCAATTTTAATTATTCAAAACATGCAACAAAGTTTATATTTGAAAAGGTGGTTTAATTTTGCATGGAACATATTTTATTTGTGGAAAATGGATTTAAAATGATCAAGTTATTATTTTGGCAATTTTAAATGCATTAAACAAGAAACAGTTGTTTTCAGCAATTTAAAATATTCAAAACAGCAAACAAAATTTATATTTGGAAAGTACATGAAAAGTTGATCGGAAAACATATTTAGTTTGTGGAATTTGGAATTTTTATGCTCAAGTTATGAATTTTGCAAGTTTAAGTGAATTAAGCAAGTTTTTTAAATATTTCACCAATTTAAAATATTCAAAACAGTAAACAAATTTTATATTTGGATAGAGCATTTAATTTGGGACAGAAAACATATTTAAAAATTTGAAATTGTAGTTGGGATGAATTACTTATGCATTTTACAAGTTAAGGTGCAAATCTGCCATTTTTATCACCTCTAGGGACTTGGAAAGAAATTTACAGGGACTTAGAAAAGGATTTACAAGGACCTATGTGTGATTTCTTGGAAGCTGCTGGGTCAAAACAAATGGAAAAAAGATTTGGTTTTGGTGCGCAGGGGGGGATCGAACGCCTGCCCTCTGCCTGCGCGCGCTGGGTGCTAACCAATTGGGTTGTGACTTGTTTGGTGACAGAGAAGGGGATCGGGGGGGAATAAGGTGTGGGTGCGCTGTTTAACTGAATTTCTGCACGCTAACTGCTAACTGAACCTGGCGGACAGAAAGCAATGGATGGCCGCCGGCAGCGATAGCTGCTCGCCGGAGGGGCGCCATCCGCGTTGTGGGTGGCGTGCGGTGCTCGAGGACGTAAGGGAGAGGAGGAGGAAGGAGATCGAGAGGGGGAGGATCACCTCGAGCCGCAGGAGGAGGCGGTCGGGGCGGACAGGGGTCGGTGCAGGTGGTTTGGCCGGCGGCTTGGAGCGGACGGCAGCGGCGATGGGAGGCCTCCCGGCCCAAACCGAGGGAATGAGGAGGGAGCCCGCGGTGGGGCGGCTCCATTCCCGCCCTCGCCGCGGCCGGAGGAGGGCTAGACGGCCGGCGATCACCGGCGGCAGGAGGAGCTTTTCGGGTGTGTTTCAGTTTACAGAAGGATTCAGAGGAGGTTGCAGGGAGGAGGCAGAGAAGAAAGAGAGGGGAAGAAGGGAGAGGATGGCAGGGGAGAGGGAGAAGGAGCTAGGGTAGGGTCTAGGGCTAGCCATGGAGGTTATAGGGAGGGGTGGAGGAGTGGTGGCCGTCTGCTCCCTGTTCTCTGCAACGTGGACACCTGCGATGGAGACCGTACAGAGAAGAAGATGAACCCGAGGGGGGTATTGGGCCCTGAGGGAAAAAGGTGGGCTGGGCTTCTCTCTCTCCCTTTTAGCTTTTATTCTTTTTATTCTATTTGTTTTTTTTTTTTTGCTGCAAGAAAATGGAAGGAAAAGGTATGTTTTGGGGTTTAGGAAAATTAGAGAAATTTTGGGTGAGTTTATTAAGTCAAAAAACAATCACTTGCCAAGTTGTTTTTTTCAAAAGTTCAAATCTAAATTGTTATTTGTGATTTAACTCAAATTTGAAAGAATTTGCTTATGAAGTGATTAATATTGAAAACAATATTTTTAATAGGGTGAACCCTATTGCTTAAATTAGAACAAATGATTAGAGTTGTTTTGGTGATTTTCATAATTTGAAATTGGGTGCTGTTTGAAATTTGATTGAATTTTGAACAACATTAGAATTAATTGATTGATTAAAAGCCACCATTTTTAATAGTTGAACTTTATGGATTAATTGGAAACAAATGAGATTGATTTGTTTTGCAATTTTCATAACTTTCAAAAGGGTTGTTGTTTTGGAAATTAATTGAATTTGAAAGGGGTTGGTATTAAATGAATTTTTGATAGAAACAAAACAACAGTTTTGAAATCACACTTTAATGGAAACAATTGATTGTTTTGATTTGAAACATTCATTTTGGAAATTGTAACATCACAAGGATGAAACAAAAGGTTTGAATTTTGGTTTGAAATTCAAATAGAAAACAAAGGAAAACAAATGAAAACAATTGGAAAACAAATGAAAACAGAGGAAACAAAAGGAAAACAAGCAAAACAATTGCAATGAACATGATGTCATGATGCAAAACATAAAATAACAGAGAGCAAACATTCTAATGGCTATTTTTCATACTTGGGATGTTACAAAACTCCCCCCCCCCCTTGAAGGAATCGCGCCCCGAGATTCCTGCTGAGAAAAGAAAAGGTCCGGATACTTGTTGCGGAGATCCTCTTGAGCTGTGACACGTGAAACACATCGTGCACCTTGGATAGTTTTTCTGGAAGTTCAAGATGATAGGTAATTCTGGCAACTCTTTTGGAAAGACGTCAGGGAATTTGGAAACCACCGGAACATTTTCAATTAGAGTAGAGGTTTTGCATCGAGGGTGTATAGCTGAATAGAACTTGATTCATTTGGAGAATAGACTATCTGGAATGTGGTGCTTCAGGAATGCTTCCTCGAAACAACCCCGGGTGATAGGAATGCCAGCTCTCATAGCCTGGTAGTTTCCCACCATGAAGCTGCCTGACCCTTCAGTAGGTAGGAGGCATACTAAAATCAACAACAACAACCTTTCTGGCCAGATAGACTTGATATTTGGGAAGTTTTGATTAGACGCCGGTAGAAGAATTGAAGTGGAAAACAACAACAAGGTTTCAACGGACGAAAAGGATGTTGAGAAGAATAGGATAACGAAGCAACATCGGGAAACACGAGAACAAAACTCCTGAGGTACTACGGAAAACCTATCCGGGCTTCTAAAGGATCAATATCTACTGCTTAAGGAATAGAGGATCTGCTTCCGGGGCTTACACGCCTCTGTTCTCAATCGTGAGTAGGCAACATGATAAATCATGTCACAACCACCTCCATTCCTATGGTCTAGTAGATATAACCATCCTAGAGAAACCAGAATTCGTGAAAACCTAACTTGAAAGTTTAGATGAGAATAGAAAACAACGTTGCACTTCCTTACCAGAAAAGGGAGGGTGGGTGGGGAAAGAAGAAAAAGAACAGAATTCCTACTCTCACGTTTCATTTTTCCTATATAGCTACAAAATAGTTTCTAGACTCAACTGCGACCAGTAAAAAGGGATCCTACAGGCAGACATGCTCTGATACCATTTGTCGCACCCGGACTTCTAGGGGATACTCACAGTCCGTTAAACAGCAGATAAATGGCTTACGGGGCATACCGGCACCCGCATCTCAATGTGAGCAGGCCAACACGTAAACGTGTGACAACCATTTTCTTACTATGCATCGTCTGCGCAAACCATCCCATAGAAACCCAGATACTTCCGTTGACGTACTTCAAAACATACACACATGGTACGTCAACGGCATTGGAACAAGTGATATCACAACAGATCTCTACGACACAAAAGATGGAAATAAGTTGCAAATAGCTCTCATTAGAGCAGAGATAGCAAATACAATCATCCAGAGGACACATGTCCCATCAATTCATCATTACATCACAGCGGAAGCATTCAACATGTCTGAGTACAGACAAGAACCAAATAGGCCTAAGAGGCCGGAAACGAACAGACGGAGCCCATCCACGAAGTCTCGGATCCTGCCCGGGTCCGCTATCTACTCGTCAGCAGTCTCGTCATACTCCACGTAGTAGCCACCATGGGGATCCTCGGAAACGTAGTCTGCGGAAACCACAGCCCCAAAGGGGTCAGTACATAAACGTACTGGCAAGCAAGACTCACAATTCACCAAAGTGTAACCCGTCAACACCAAGCACATATGCTTTGGGTTCAACGGAAGAAAGGGGTTATGAAAGATGTTGCAACTGGCTGCTCTAACCAACTACAGAAACATACTACAACTTCTGGCTAACAGAAAAGAGATAAGATCGCGTATCGTAACCAACCTATCAACTAATTCCAAACAAACCCATCCTGGATCTCGCCCCTTATCCAAAGAGGCAATCCGAGGATAACTCACACAGTTGGATTAATGATGGTTCAGATTATTGTGTCAATCAGCCTATTACTAGTCAAGTTGTTAATCATTGGGTGTAAGGTTGTTAATCATTAGGTTTAAGTTGTCCTGAGTACTTGTTAGCCAGTACTTTCACCAAGTAGTCCATAACCGCGGAAAACACGGCTTCTCGAGAAGATTTATCCCTGCAGGGGTGCACCAATTTGGTCGTACACGTAAGAATAACCCGCCAGACGGGGATCAAACCCACCAAGCGAGGTACTCAACACAACCCAACTCTTCTTCGCATCAAGCCCAAAGAACCTTGGGCGCACGGCTAATCGAGCCCCGAAGAAAGGGGACCCTCATAGCACTCTAAGAACGTGTCCCCCTATATGCCGACTACAAAAGTTCCACCCTGGCCTGGGCTCGCAAAAACATGCATGCGGCAAATGGAAAACACGAACTAAATGAGGCGATTTGGACGAGATGTGAATCGAATCAAATTGAGGGGGGCGCCCATACTCGCTTCCCACATGCGGTTAGTGCGCTCATCATGGATCAGTAGACAAGACCCTTTTCCTATTAGGGTCGACACTAGCAAGCCTCAAAACAACACAGGGCCTCCTGCCGGTGCCTTATCATCAAATTATTATTAACAATATCATTAGCATGATTCATTGTTTAACATCGAGCCCCCAGAACATAATGAAATAGTAACAGAAAGTAACGGGTAACAGACTCGAGCAAAACAACCTAAGCATGCTAGTAAGACACGGGCTCAACAATGGGGTTGTAGGAGTGGAGGTGAGGCAATATCAGGGTTAAGGGATTCATGTGATAGGTTCGAACAGAAACAACTATTCATAGGGCTAGCAGAATAGACAACGGAAAAGTATCGGTATCCAATGTTGAAAGGAACACAGTGGTTCATGTGAGTGAATACTTGCCTGCAAACCCAGTAGCCTGGTACTGAGCTAGATCCTTAGAAGGGGTGTCGTAAGTATCGTCGGTCTCAACGTCGTCGTGTATCCGAGAAGAAGCAAACAAACAATGCAGAAAGATAAACAATCAATAACATGGCATAGTGCACAAACATGGGATGATGCATAACCATTTAATTGATGCATCAAAATAAACTAGTTGACAAGATAACAACATGATTAAATGGACCCACATGCAATTGGATTGCATATGAAAAGCCCATGAATTATGGTTGAAATAATTGTTTTACAACTAATCATCATGTGTAAGTGAATTAGCATGATGCATGGAAGAGGAAAACAGCAAAATAACAACAATAGAACAATTGGAAATAAGGTTTACCAAGTTTAGAAATTCATTCATTAAGTTAGGAAATTTTGGTTCCTTAAAGGTGTCACACAAGCATTTGTTGTTTTCATCAAGTTTAATTGTTCAAAATAGATAACAAAGTTCATATTTGGAAAGAACACACAATTTTAGGTGGAATACATGTTTCACTTGTTGAAAAAGGATTTCAAATAAATTATTTATGAATTAAACAAGTTAAACAAGATTTAATTGAAATTTATGCAAACATGAACTTATTTGGATTTTTATTTGTTCAAAACATTACACCAAATTCATATTTCAAAAGTTTATACTTTTATGGTTTGAAAACATATTTAATATGTCCCAAAAGAATTTAATTTGATCAAGTTATGAATTTAACAATATTAAATGATTTAAACAAGGTTTAAATCATTTAACCAATTTTAATTATTCAAAACATGCAACAAAGTTTATATTTGAAAAGGTGGTTTAATTTTGCATGGAAAACATATTTTATTTGTGGAAAATGGATTTAAAATGATCAAGTTATTATTTTGGCAATTTTAAATGCATTAAACAAGAAACAGTTGTTTTCAGCAATTTAAAATATTCAAAACAGCAAACAAAATTTATATTTGGAAAGTACATAAAAAGTTGATTGGAAAACATATTTAGTTTGTGGAATTTGGAATTTTTATGCTCAAGTTATGAATTTTGCAAGTTTAAGTGAATTAAGCAAGTTTTTTAAATATTTCACCAATTTAAAATATTCAAAACAGTAAACAAATTTTATATTTGGATAGAGCATTTAATTTGGGACAGAAAACATATTTAAAAAGTTGAAATTGTAGTTGGGATGAATTACTTATGCATTTTACAAGTTAAGGTGCAAATCTGCCATTTTTATCACCTCTAGGGACTTGGAAAGAAATTTACAGGGACTTAGAAAAGGATTTACAAGGACCTATGTGTGATTTCTTGGAAGCTGCTGGGTCAAAACAAATGGAAAAAAAGATTTGGTTTTGGTGCGCAGGGGGGATCGAACGCCTGCCCTCTGCCTGCGCGCGCTGGGTGCTAACCAATTGGGTTGTGACTTGTTTGGTGACAGAGAAGGGGATCGGGGGGGAATAAGGTGTGGGTGCGCTGTTTAACTGAATTTCTGCACGCTAACTGCTAACTGAACCTGGCGGAAAGAAAGCGATGGATGGCCGCCGGCAGCGATAGCTGCTCGCCGGAGGGGCGCCATCCGCGGTGTGGGTGGCGTGCGGTGCTCGAGGACGTAAGGGAGAGGAGGAGGAAGGAGATCGAGAGGGGGAGGATCACCTCGAGCTGCAGGAGGAGGCGGTCGGGGCGGACAGGGGTCGGTGCAGGTGGTTTGGCCGGCGGCTTGGAGCGGACGGCGGCGGCGATGGGAGGCCTCCCGGCCCAAACCGAGGGAATGAGGAGGGAGCCCGCGGTGGGGCGGCTCCATTCCCGCCCTCGCCGCGGCCGGAGGAGGGCTAGACGGCCGGCGATCACCGGCGGCAGGAGGAGCTTTTCGGGTGTGTTTCAGTTTACAGAAGGATTCAGAGGAGGTTGCAGGGAGGAGGCAGAGAAGAAAGAGAGGGGAAGAAGGGAGAGGACGGCGGGGGAGAGGGAGAAGGAGCTAGGGTAGGGTCTAGGGCTAGCCATGGAGTTTATAGGGAGGGGTGGAGGAGTGGTGGCCGTCTGCTCCCTATTCTCTGCAACGTGGACACCTGCGATGGAGACCGTACAGAGAAGAAGATGACCCCGAGGGGGGTATTGGGCCCTGAGGGAAAAAGGTGGGCTGGGCTTCTCTCTCTCCCTTTTAGCTTTTATTCTTTTTATTCTATTTGTTTTTTTTTTGCTGCAAGAAAATGGAAGGAAAAGGTATGTTTTGGGGTTTAGGAAAATTAGAGAAATTTTGGGTGAGTTTATTAAGTCAAAAACAATCACTTGCCAAGTTGTTTTTTTCAAAAGTTCAAATCTAAATTGTTATTTGTGATTTAACTCAAATTTGAAAGAATTTGCTTATGAAGTGATTAATATTGAAAACAATATTTTTAATAGGGTGAACCCTATTGCTTAAATTAGAACAAATGATTAGAGTTGTTTTGGTGATTTTCATAATTTGAAATTGGGTGATGTTTGAAATTTGATTGAATTTTGAACAACATTAGAATTAATTGATTGATTAAAAGCCACCATTTTTAATAGTTGAACTTTATGGATTAATTGGAAACAAATGAGATTGATTTGTTTTGCAATTTTCATAACTTTCAAAAGGGTTGTTGTTTTGGAAATTAATTGAATTTGAAAGGGGTTGGTATTAAATGAATTTTTGATAGAAACAAAACAACAGTTTTGAAATCACACTTTAATGGAAACAATTGATTGTTTTGATTTGAAACATTCATTTTGGAAATTGTAACATCACAAGGATGAAACAAAAGGTTTGAATTTTGGTTTGAAATTCAAATAGAAAACAAAGGAAAACAAATGAAAACAATTGGAAAACAAATGAAAACAGAGGAAACAAAAGGAAAACAAGCAAAACAATTGCAATGAACATGATGTCATGATGCAAAACATAAAATAACAGAGAGCAAACATTCTAATGGCTATTTTTCATACTTGGGATGTTACAAAACGCCCCCCCCCTTGAAGGAATCGCGCCCCGAGATTCCTGCTGAGAAAAGAAAAGGTCCGGATACTTGTTGCGGAGATCCTCTTGAGCTGTGACACGTGAAACACATCGTGCACCTTGGATAGTTTTTCTGGAAATTCAAGATGATAGGTAATTCTGGCAACTCTTCTGGAAAGACGTCAGGGAATTTGGAAACCACCGGAACATTTTCAATTAGAGGTAGAGGTTTTGCATCGAGGGTGTATAGCTGAATAGAACTTGATTCATTTGGAGAATAGACTATCTGGAATGTGGTGCTTCAGGAATGCTTCCTCGAAACAACCCCGGGTGATAGGAATGCCAGCTCTCATAGCCTGGTAGTTTCCCACCATGAAGCTGCCTGACCCTTCAGTAGGTAGGAGGCATACTAAAATCAACAACAACAACCTTTCTGGCCAGATAGACTTGATATTTGGGAAGTTTTGATTAGACGCCGGTAGAAGAATTGAAGTGGAAAACAACAACAAGGTTTCAACAGACGAAAAGGATGTTGAGAAGAACAGGATAACGAAGCAACATCGGGAAACACGAGAACAAAACTCCTGAGGTACTATGGAAAACCCATCCGGGCTTCTAAAGGATCAATATCTACTGCTTAAGGAATAGAGGATCTGCTTCCGGGGCTTACACGCCTCCGTTCTCAATCGTGAGTAGGCAACATGATAAATCATGTCACAACCACCTCCATTCCTATGGTCTAGTAGATATAACCATCCTAGAGAAACCAGAATTCGTGAAAACCTAACTTGAAAGTTTAGATGAGAATAGAAAACAACGTTGCACTTCCTTACCAGAAAAGGGAGGGTGGGTGGGGAAAGAAGAAAAAGAACAGAATTCCTACTCTCACGTTTCATTTTTCCTATATAGCTACAAAATAGTTTCTAGACTCAACTGCGACCAGTAAAAAGGGATCCTACAGGCAGACAGGCTCTGATACCATTTGTCGCACCCGGACTTCTAGGGGATACTCACAGTCCGTTAAACAGCAGATAAATGGCTTACGGGGCATACCGGCACCCGCATCTCAATGTGAGCAGGCCAACACGTAAACGTGTGACAACCATTCTCTTACTATTCATCGTCTGCGCAAACCATCCCATAGAAACCCAGATACTTCCGTTGACGTACTTCAAAACATACACACATGGTACGTCAACGGCATTGGAACAAGTGATATCACAACAGATCTCTACGACACAAAAGATGGAAATAAGTTGCAAATAGCTCTCATTAGAGCAGAGATAGCAAATACAATCATCCAGAGGACACATGTCCCATCAATTCATCATTACATCACAGCGGAAGCATTCAACATGTCTGAGTACAGACAAGAACCAAATAGGCCTAAGAGGCCGGAAACGAACAGACGGAGCCCATCCACGAAGTCTCGGATCCTGCCCGGGTCCGCTATCTACTCGTCAGCAGTCTCGTCATACTCCACGTAGTAGCCACCATGGGCATCCTCGGAAACGTAGTCTGCGGAAACCACAGCCCCAAAGGGGTCAGTACATAAACGTACTGGCAAGCAAGACTCACAATTCACCAAAGTGTAACCCGTCAACACCAAGCACATATGCTTTGGGTTCAACGGAAGAAAGGG
>CM054061.1:300358226-300604298 GCA_028641055.1 Alopecurus myosuroides
TCGTGATGCTGAAATCAAGAAGATGGTAGAACACATCAAAGAAGGCAAGGAGAAATTTAAGTCCTTCTCAATTGATGACAAGGGAACTGTGTTCTTCGAAGGACGCATTGCAGTTCCTCAAGTTCAAAGTCTCAAAGATGTCATTCTCAAGGAGGCTCATGAAACTCCTCTTTCCATACAACCTGGAAGTACAAAGATGTACCAGGACCTTAAGACACTGTATTGGTGGCCTGGCATGAAACGTGAAATTGCTCAATACGTTTCTGAATGCGACGTTTGTCAACGTGTTAAGGCAGTTCATCAGAAAAGCCGGTCTTCTCCAACCTCTGAAAATCCCTGAGTGGAAGTGGGACATGATTGAAATGGACTTCATCACTGGTTTTCCAAAGTCCAAGAAGGGCAACGATGCAATCTTCGTTGTCATTGATCGTCTCACTAAAGTAGCTCACTTCTTTGCTGTCAAAGAAACAATCTCAGCTAGCCAGTTAGCAGAGCTCTACACAGCAAAGATTGTTCCCCTTCATGGTGTTCCGTTGGAAATAAGCTCAGACCGTGGAAGCATATTCACTTCTCATTTCTGGAAAAGCTTTCAAGAAGCTTTGGGCACCAAACTTCTGTTCAGCACAGCCTATCACCCTCAGTCTCAAGGGCAAGTCGAAAGAGTCAATCAGATTCTCGAGGATATGCTCAGAGCATGTGGTATCTCCTTTGGCATGAAATGGGAAGAATGCCTTCCATATGCTGAATTCTCCTACAACAACAGCTTCCAGGCAAGCCTAGGCATGGCACCATTTGAAGCTCTCTATGGCCGCAGATGCAGGAGTCCAATCAATTGGTCTGGAGCTGGTGAACGTTCACTCTTAGGCCCTGACATTGTTAAGGAAGCCGAAGAGAAAGTTCGCATCATTCGTGACAATCTCAAGATTGCTCAGTCTCGTCAGAAAAACTACTATGACAGCAAGCACAGGGATATGATCTATGCACCTGGTGACAAGGCATATCTCCGTGTAACTCCCCTCAGAGGCACTCATCGTTTTGGTGTGAAAGGAAAGCTTGCACCAAGATACATTGGTCCTTTCAACATTCTCTCAAGGCGTGCGGAAAATGCCTATCGTCTTGAACTTCCGGAAAAGCTATCCAAGGTGCACGATGTGTTTCACGTGTCACAGCTCAAGACGTGTTTCAAAGATCCAGATCGTGCAGTTGATCATGATTCCATTAAACTGCAAGATGATCTATCTTATGAGGAGCACCCTATTCGTATTCTCGATGAGACCGAGCGTAAGACTCGCAACAAGAGCACCAAGTTCTTGAAAGTGCAGTGGTCCCATCATTCCGATAAAGAGGCAACGTGGAAGACCGAAGAGGATCTTCGCAAGAAGTATCCGGACCTTTTCCTTTCTCAGTAGGAATCTCGGGGCGCGATTCCTTCAAGGGGGGGCGTTTTGTAACATCCCAAGTATGAAAACTTCCATTTAGAATATTTGTTTCTTGTTTTATTAAAGTTTTGCATCATGTCATCATACTCATTGCATTTGTTTTCCATTTGTTTGCATCTGTTTTTCTTTGTTTTCACAATTGAAATTCAAACAATATTCATATGTTTTGTTTCATACTTGCTCTGTTACAATTTTTCCAAATAAAAAGTTAAAATAAAACATCCATTTGTTTCCATTAAACCATAAGGTTCAAACTATTTAAAATTATGGCTTTGAATAATTCACTTAATTCAAATGTTAATCAAATTCAATTACAAACAGCAACCATGTTTGAAATCATGAAATTTATAAAACCAATCAATCAATTGTTTCAAATAACCTTGAATTTAAAACTATTAAGTTGCTTAATTCAAATTAATCAATTAATATTAAAATCTCATCAAATTTCAAACAATTTCCAAACAGCAATTTAATTTGAAATTTTTGGAAAACCAAAGTTGGCAATTTGTTGCTGTTGTAATAACTAACTTACCCAAATTTTTCTAAATTCTTCTAACACCCAAAACTTATCTATTTCTTCCTATTTTCATTTCAGCAAAAAAAAGGGGGGAAGAAACAGAAAATTAAAAAAGAAAACGAGAGAGAGTGGGGCAGTGGGCTGCGCCCACCATCCCAGCTACCCCCCACGGCCCGATACCCCTTCGGGGTCTTCTTCTCGCGGTACGGCGCGCATCCGCCACCGCCACGTCGACGGCAGCGACAGCAGACGGCCACCGTGCGCCCTAGCCCCCTATAAAGCTACCCCCTAGGCCCCCCGAGCTGCCCTAACCTAGCCTCACCCTCCTCCCTCGAGCTGCGCCGTCATTTTTCCCTCTCGCTGCCGGAATCCTCCATCCCTGAACCTCTGAACCTCACACCGGCGACACCCTTCTGAACCCATGGCAATCGCCGTCGATCTGAGCCTCCACCCCGCTGGCTAACCACGGGGATCAGCCCCCCGTACCAACCTCTACCTCCTGGACGCCTCCGTTGAGCCCGAGAAGGACTGCATCCCCGCCGCCATCCTCGCAGTTGTCGGCGACGTCCACCTCGCCGTCGAGCTCCTCCCTCTGAAACTCCTCCCGGTGATCACCTCCTCCTCACCCCTCTCCTCCTATCTCTCTGCACGCACGCACACCACGTCTGCACGCAGCACCACGCGCACACGGCACCGCAACGCCGCAGCAGCTCGCCGCCGTTGAGCCGTCGTGCCCTCTGTCAAAGTTCAGAAACGCGCGCAGTAAAATTCAGTTAACGCTAACTGAAGAATAACCCCCATGCACATCCCTTTCCTGACAAGCGAAACAGCACACCGTAGTGGTAACGCACCACTGCTTGCGCTTCCGCAGCGCGGGTTCGAGCCCTGCGCTCGCGATTAAACCCCAACCTTTTTTTCGCTAGGGTGCTGACAGGCAGGCCCCCCTGTCAGCGACCACTGCTGCCACGTGAGCGCCACGCAGCCCAGGGGCCCTCTGTCAGTGGCTGTGGCTAGCCACTGCGGAGTGAAATAAGTTTTCAGCTTTTCTTTTTCAAATTAAATCCTTTTTTTTCTTTTACAGAATAGTCCCTAGACTTAAAATGCTAATAACTTTTATTTTCTAACTCCAAATAATATAAATAAAATATGTACACTGCACCAAATTTAATTCTCTACATGATTCCATCATTTGTTTTCTGTTTTGAATATTTCAAATTGCATTCAAATTTCAAATTCAAACAATTCATTTAAAATTTGTTTAATTCCATAAATAATTCATACTTAATTCAAAAGCCACATATAAAATATGTTTTCCATGCTATTTTGAACCACCTTTTCAAATATAAATTTTGTTTCATGTTTGAATAATTAAAATTGGTAAAATAATTTAAACCTTGTTTAAATCATTTAAAATTTGCTAAATTCATAACTTGCTCAAATTAAATTATTTTTGAATATATAAAATTTGTTTTCAAACGAGAAAGGTATAAACTTTTCAAATATGAATTTGGGTTAATGACTTGAACAAATAAAAAATTCAAATAAATTCATACTTGAATTTAATTCATTTAAATCTTGTTTAACTTGTTTAATTCATAAATAATTCATCTTAATTCCTTTTTCAATAATTGAAACATGTAATCCACCTAAAATTTTGTGTACTTTCCAAATATGTATTTTGTTATTTGTTTTGAACAATTAAAATTGATGAAAACAACAAATGCTTGTGTAACACCTTTAAGGAACCAAAATTCCCTAACTTAATAAATAAAATTCCAAACTTGGTAAACCTTATTTCAAAATTGTTTCTATTGTTGTTATTTTTCTGTTTTCCTCATCCATGCATCATACTAATCCACTTTCACCTGTTGATTAGTTGTAAAACAATTATTCCAACCTTAATTCATGGGCTTTCCATATGCAATCCAAATTGCCTGTGGATCCATCTAATTATGTTATGTTACCATGTCAAATAGTTTATTTTTATGCATCAATTAAATGGTCATGCATCATCCCATGATTGTGCACTATGCCATGTTATTGATTGTTTATCTCTCTGCGTTGTTTGTTTGCTTCTTCTCGAATAGACGACGACGTTGAGACAGACGATACTTACGACACCCCTTCTGAGGATCTAGCTCAGTACCGGGCTGCTGAGTTTGCAGGCAAGTATTCACTCACATGAACCATTGTGTTCCTTTGAACATTGGTTACCGATACTTTCCATTGTCTATTCTGCTAGCCCTATGAATTGTTGCTTCTGTTACGAACCTATCACATGTTATCCTTTAAACCTGATATAGCCTCACCTCCACACCTATAACCCCATTGCTTGTTGCCCGTGTCTTACTAGCATGCTTAGGTTTGTTTCTGCTCGAGTCTGTTACCCGTTTCTTTCTGTTACTATATTTTTATTATGTTCTGGGGCTCGATGTTAAACAACAACCTGTTAATTTTGAGGTAATAATAATTTGCTGATAAGGCACCGGCAGGAGGCCCGGCGTGGTTTTGAGGCCTGCTAGTGTCGACCCTAATTAGGAAAAGGGTCTTGTCTACTGATCCGTGATGAGCGCACTAACCGCATGTGGGAAGCGTGTATGGGCGCCCCCCTCAATTTGATTCGATTCGCATCTCGTCCAAATCGCCACACTTAGTTCGGGCTTTCCATTTGATGCACTCATATGCAGGTACGAACCCGAGGCCAGGGTGGAACTTTTGTAGTCGGTATTTAGGGCGGCGTGGTCTTAGAGTGCTATGAGGGTCCCCTTTTCTTCGTGGGGCTCGATTATCCGCGCACGCACAACACGTGGTTCTTTGGGCTTGATGCGAAGAAGAGTTGAGTTGTGTAGAGTGCCTCGCTTGGTGGGTTTGATTCCCGTCTGGCGGGATATTCTTACGTGTACGGCCAAATTGGTGCACCCCTGCAGGGATAAATCTTCTCGAGAAGCCGTGTTTTCCGCGGTTATGGTTAACTTGGTGAAAGTACTGGCTAACAAGTACTCAGAACAACTTACACCTAACTAATGATAACTTGACTAGTAATAGCCTTATTGCCACAATAACTGGAACCATCATTAATTCAACGGTGTGAGTTATCCTCGGATTGCTTCTTCGGATAAGGGGCGAGATCCAGGATGGGTTCGTTTCGAGTTAGTTATAGTTGGTTACGATACGCTATCTTATCTCCTTTCTGTTAGCCGGAAGTTATAGTATGTATCTGTAGTTGGTCAGTGCAGCCAACTGCCGCACCTTTTGTATCACCCTTTCTTCCGTTGAACCCAACGCATCTGTGCTTGGTGTTGACGGGTTACACTTTGGTGAACTGTGAATCTTGCTTGCCAGTACGTTTATGTACTGACCCCTTTGGGGCTGTGGTCTCCGTAGACTACGCTTACGAGGATCCCCGTGACGGCTACTACGTGGAGTTTGACGAGGCTGCTGACGAGTAGATAGCGGACCTGGGCAGGATCCGAGACATCGTGGATGGGCTCCGTCTTTTTGTTCCCGGCTTCTTAAGCCTATTTGGATTTGTCTGTACTCAGACCTTTTGAATGATTCCGCTGAGATGTAATGATGATATGTTGGGACATGTGTCCTCTGGATGATTGTATTTGCTATCTCTGCTCTAGTGAGAGCTATTTGCACTTATTTTCATCTTTTGTGTCCTAGAGATATGTTGTGCTATCATTTTGTTAAACGCCGTTGACGTACCATGTGTGTATGGTATGAAGTACGTCAATGGTAGTATCCTGATTTCTATGGGATGGTTTGCGCAGACGATGGATAGTAGAGAATGGTTGTCACACGTTTTACGTGTTGGCCTGCTCACATTTAGATGCGGGTGCCGGTATGCCCCGTAAGATATTTGATCTACTGTTCAGCGGACTGTGAGTATCCCCTAGAAGTCAGGGTGCGACAGTCTGGGCCCCCCAGGTGCCCTCTGCCATCGCTCTTTTGCATATATAATCCCCCCGATATATTAACCCAAAAAATATACCACTTTTTCCCGAGAAACACCCGAGGCTGCCGTCATCGTCACCCCGAGATCGGGAGGGTTCTCGAGCTCTCCCCGACACCCTACCGGGAGGGGAATTCATCACCGGAGGGGTTGATGGGGGGGATGGTAACCCGGTAGGCCAACTCCAAGGTGTGATCCGGCCCAAAGGGTGCTGCACAGGATCCGGCTAAGAATATAGAGACTTCTGGAAGGCCCAAAGTGTGTAGGCCTCGTAACCCGGATTGTGGGTTGCGGTAAGGAAAGCTAGGGTTTGTAAGTAAAGTTCGAATAGGACTCAAGATGTGCCTTGAAGGGCAAGTTAGGGGTGTACGGGTGCTTTATAAACCGGCCCCTAGGTTTGGTTTGCCAGAGATCCAAGTCATAGTTGTAACACCTATTATCGAGTATCCAGCATAATTCATATTGAGATCCGGCGAGTTATTTTCCGGTTCTTAGATTGCTTTCCGCCATGTCTTCCTTCGAGCTAAACCCTCTCCCGAATACCTGTGTCGACTTGCCCCAAGATCAGTTACCCCCGGTAATGTCTGCGGTGATTATCCCACGACAGTTGGCGCCCACCGTGGGGCCTGCGTCCAAAGGTGTTTGCATCACGGGAGAAGCTCGGAAAAGCATGGAGAACCTCGTCGTCGGTGAGATCTACGATGACCACGAAGGAAAGAAGATGGTGGACGATTCCGGCTGGGGGCCTGAGTCGGATCGCCTCGAATCTGGATCGGTCGTGACGATCGGCCGAATCAACGTCTTCATCGGCATGGTATGTACCTCTGGTTCGATTCCTGACAATTTTTCTGATCCTGTATCAGGGGAGGCTGCGTACGCCCAACCCGATAGAGAAGAGTCAGTCGGAACAACATACCAGGCAGAGGAGCCTATTACACGTTGGGAACAGCCGGAGGAGCCGGCATGGACTCCACGCGACCCAAGCGATGGAAAGGATGACACTGCATCCATTAAGGACTTGCTGGAAGATCGGTATGAGAAGGAAAACAGCGAGGAAGAACAATACGAATCTACACCGGGCATCATGCGCCGGGTTGCAGTTTATGCGGCTCCCGCGATCAATCTCAATCAAGAAAACGCAGCCGCGGCGCCAGTCGGGGCGGCTCAGGCAGTGGCCCAGCAGCAAGGTACAGTTGACCCGGTCTTGGTCCAGGTCGATGGAGAATCGGCATCAGTCACCAGTCGCCCAGCAGACGAGGAGCGACACGCAAATATGTTTGGGTTCCAAGCAAACCGGACACCGGGGGCGGGCCCTTCGAATCCGCGCCACCCGGCTCTGTTTGATAATAATTTGATCTTGGACCCCACGGTCTTGGCCACAGTTATTACCCCAGAAAACGCGGCAGAGCGCGTAAGAGACCTGGACGTGGCTCGTCGTGCATTGGAGCAGCAAAGAAGGCAAGTAGAAGCAGAAAGGCAGGGGATGGCCGCGCGGCAGCGCGAATTGGATGACCGAGAGACCCGGCTCCGGGAGGAAACGACAAGGATGCACCAAAGGCACCGAACTATGCTGCCGGCAACAGGAGGGGTTATTAACCCGACTGCCCTGGTGTTCACGCCTCAAGATCAGCCGATTCCACCAGTGAACCAAGGGACCATACCGCGACCGTCAACAGGAGCACAGCCGGTAAACGCGCCAGCCGGGTTACCTTTGCCGCAGACGGGGGTGACAGCCGGCAATACCATGCCACCACCACCATCACGATTCCACACACCAGCAGGCCATTATAACAATCCCATGGACAACGTGTACGCAGCAACGCTCGCATTGAACCAGATTCCTGTAGGAGATTCGCCTCATGCAGAGGGAACCCGGCGAGCGATCGATCTGCTACACACCGCGGTAGCACAGCAAGCCAATTATCCGGATCATAGAAGCGGAATGCATGGGACGCCGTACGTCAGTCAGCAGCAGGGCAATGTCCAAGCAAGTGCGGCACGACGAAGGGAAGAGCAACAGCAAATGCCGCCTCCACCGCGTATCCAGACAGTACCAGTAGTATCAGCAGCGCAGGCGGTGGTGGACAGTTCCAGGGCCAGAAGAGCCGGGGCCGGGTCTGCAGGGCACGAATTGCCGGTGGCGCCGCACCTCGTGGCACCCCCAGCCGGGTCACGTGTCTCCCGAGTAAGACCAGCCCCAACCACCCTGGCGGGACCCAAGTGCCTCTCGGACGATATCAGAGCAGAACCTTACCCGGAGAAGTTCAAAGAACCGGGGAAAGTAGTAAATTATGAGCCAACAATGGATCCAGAAACGTGGCTGAGCAGCTACGAGATGGCGATGTCAATTCGCAACGCATCCGAGAATCTCCAAGCCAAATTCATGTACTTAATGATGTCAGAGGGAGCAGCAAAGTTATGGTTCACCAATTTACCGGAAAAGTCGATCAAATCGTGGGAGGAACTAAAGACCGCATTTATCAAGCACTTTCATGGGACGTGCAGAAAGTTATTTACTATTGATGATTTAGAAAGATGCGTTCAGAAGAAAGGAGAGTCAGCACGCAGCTGGGTACGCCGGGTTATGGAGATACTCCACTCGTCTACAGATATCCAGCCTAAGGACGCGCTACAAGCTATGGCAAAAACATGTAAGTATGTTCCTTTAGTGCAAAAGCTAACTCGCATGAAATCTAGTAGGAATGCAGCGGAGGTTACGATGGGAGAGTTAATGGATGCATGCAACAAACACGCTGCAACGGATACCACAGAGGAGGAAGTTGATGACAAGAAAGCAAAAGCAAACACAGGTAACAGTGGGAAAACCGGCAATGGATCGGCGCCAAACAATAATGGAAATAGCCAGAACAAACGCCCGTTTGAAGGGAATCCCGAGTTTGTAGCCAACACGGAGGCCGGGTCTTCAAGACCTAGATCCGAAGGAAATTTTAATACTGGAAATCACAATGGGGGACACTACCAAGGACCTCCAAGACCAAACAACAGTTGGGACATATTTAGGATGGCATGCCCGAAGCACAGCAGGAACGGCAAGCCGGCCAATCATTCATTGGAGCAATGTGCCGACTTACAAAGGTGGAAGAATGAGGAAGTGAACAGAGCCATGCGAGGTGCAGGCCGAGGAGGAGGCCCGGGCCTAGGTGGAAATTTGGGCAACGGACCGCCCCCAGCCGGCAACCCGCCAGCTGGAAATCAAGGTAACAATCAAGGGGGAGCGGGAGGTTTTCAAGCTAACCCCAAACAGCTGGGTCAATATCATGTGCACACTACGGGAGGCTCTAACAAGGATAAGAAGATACTGAAACAAGCAGTTAATTCGGTCTCTTCCGCTGTTCCAAGATATTTGAGGTGGTCAGAACAAGAGGTAACATGGAGCAGGAAGGATCACCCGGACAGAGTTGACCACCCGGGAGTCTTAGCTTTGGTAGTGGCACCACAGGTCAACGGCTACGAACTGAAAAAAGTCTTGATGGATGGAGGAAGTAGTATCAATATCCTGTACTGGGAAACTTTTCTGCGTATGGGCTTAAAGGAATCGCAGCTGCAAAAGAGTACAACAGTTTTTCACGGGATAGTGCCGGGTCATTCGGCATGCCCCGAAGGAAAGGTGGCACTGGAAGTAGCTTTTGGAGAGTCAAAGGACAATTACCGAGTCGAGTGGCTCACCTTTGAGGTAGTAAAGTTGCGCAGTCCTTATCATGCATTGTTTGGAAGGCCGGCTTATGCCAAGTTCATGGCAAGGCCGTGTTATGTGTACCTACAGCTGAAAATCCCGGGTCCCAAGAAGACCATTACAATACACGGAAATCGAGATATAGCAGCTGAATGTGATGAGGGAGATGCGGCAATGGCCGAGCAAGCCTGCAGGAAGGAAGAGCTCAAACATTACCGCTCTCAGGTGGACTTAGAAGAGAGAACAACGTCAAAAAAGCCGACTCCTGAGGGGGACAAAGCAAAAGTCAGGGCAGAACAAAACCCTACGATGGTAGGCTTCATCAGGAGCGATCCTTTCAAAACTTCTAACAGGGAAGAAGAAGACGTACCGCCATCCGCAGCTGATCACGCTTCAAGGACGATATACCCGGATTAGCTAGCAAATCCGGTACTCATTATGAAAGGGCCTAGCAAGTGGAGAATGTGCATCGGCCGTACCAACGCGAGGCCGACTCTCGAGAATAACTAAAGCGGTGTAATGGGCGGCAGGTTTCATACGCACTCTTTTCCTATCCAGGGTACCTAAGGGGACTGGAAGGTTTTTAATGAGGCGGCCTGCTGATTCAAAAAAGAAATTTTTATCAATAAAAGAAGATGGTCTCGAGTCTTATCATGGTCTTTGCTTCAGTTACAAGTAAGTAATGCTTGTTATTATCAATACGTCAATATCATTGAAATACGTCACGTGCATATAGGTCTTCGGGGATTGGTGTGCTTAAATAAGTAATCACAAACCCGGAGACTCGGCCTTGATGCCTATGAGTTATGAGGGCTGATTACTCGAAAAAACGGGTACGGCTGCAATCTTATAACCGGACAAAGGAGCCAAATTTCTTGATTATTCTTACTTAAGCTCGATGTGACTCGCGCTAAAGTGGCATGATGTGTTCACTTACGATTACAATCAAACTATGCAGCCCAATGGGACTTGCTTGACCCTGTTTTTCGTATAGATGTAACAGCATGGTATCCACGCGAAAGCCGGCTTACAGTACAAGATAATCAAAAGGGTCATCTAAACCACAAGTCCATGCAGAGTATAAGGCTTAAATAGCCGGAAACTCAACAAGTATCAAGCATGACTTCAGTATTTATGTGAACAGCTATTGGTCTTCAGCTTGGTAAAGAGCAGTTTGTCATCTGAGAAAGGCCACGCCCCCTTAGCTCGTACTTTGGGCCATGGGGACTGGGAACTTCGAGACAGAAACAAACTGCTTAACTACTAAAGCTCGTAAACCTTAGTTTCCGAGTCTTGGGGACTTAAAGAAAAGTCCGTCTATCAAAACCTACGATACTCGGTTAGCCGAGTTTCAAAAGGGAATCAAAAGCAAGAGTTCAAAGTATCGAGAATAAGCTTACATGTAACACAAGGATCGAGATTATCAAAAGCCGGGAGAGGCAAAGAGTTATCATAAATTAACAAGCGCAAAGTCATAATATCAGTATCAATGTTGCACAGGCGCACCGCTAAAAATCATATCAGTCTTGAGAAACGCAAAAAGCACTAGGTATCATCCTACTCGGCATCCTGGGAGTGGTCCTCCGGGTCTTCGTTTTGGACTTGCTCCTTGGCTTTGCCAGCAGTTTTACCCGGACTCTTCACGTCAGGACGGACAGGCGGAGGAACGGCTGGTGTTGAGGTAGACGGCTTTACACCTAGTTCGGTTTCTCTCTTCGCAGCCTCTTCTTTCCTCCTGGCCAGGTCAGTCGACCACTTTTCCAGCATATCAAAAGGAGGGGGTGCCTCCACCAGAATAACCTTGCCCTCAGGGTCATATGAGCTCATAATTGTGTTTAGATCCATTTTATCTGCCAAAGTTGTGGCCGAGTGACGTACCGAAGATTGTATAGCTTTGAAGTCCTGGGGTTTAAACTTAGACCCGTCAGCCTTGAATTCTGGGAACCCGGATACTACCTTGGCCGGGTCAAGCTTAGGAAAATAAGCCTTCGCCAGCGTCAAAGCCCGGGTCATCCCAATCCGGCAAGACGAACGCTTCAATATTTCAATCCATCCAGGCGCTGTGGACAAGGCCTGCATGAGATTGTCTTCGCCCGGGTATACCTCCGAAGGCCACTTTATAGCATCCAGCAAAAGTTTCGTGCCGGCAAAAAATGTCCGGAGCACAGTCTTTAGAGTTTTGGCCTGAGTAACGGCGTTCTCCTCCGGAGCAGCAAGGTTAGCACCTGCAATCGAAACACACAAAAGCATATCAGTAATATTGGTTATTACAACGGCAAGATAGAGATACGCAAGTTAATTGCAAATAACAAACTTACTTACCAAGATACGGTAAGTGTCCGTAATTTGAGTCGACAGGTTATTCAGCGAGGATTGGGCAGCATTGTATTTGTTCTTATATTTGGAGACGTCTTTTTTCAAAGTCTTTATCTCCGCTTCAAGGGTTTCCCTACGTTTTGTTTCCGCAAGCAAGAGCTGCTCAGTTTTAAGTAATGTTTCATCCGACTGAGTTATCTCCGCCTGCAAAGAATGAGTGCAACTGTAAGCCGGGTATCACGAGAATATTTCCTTTTGAGAAAATAATTACAGAAAATTATTATGCGAAGTGCCGAGAATAATTACAGAAAATTATGCTCGGAACTTGGGGACTGGATGTATAGTAAGAAGTATCAAGTAAGATTACCTGATGTGCTGCAGCCATACGCTCTAGGATATTTCCTTCTGAAGCTTTCATGGCGAGAAGAGCGCTCATCAGCTGGTTAAAATCAGCGTTATCCGAGTTAGATGACTCGGGTACCTGGAAAGTGGGAAAAGGAGCTTTTCTTGTAACAGGAGGTGGCACCCGGGTCATCCGAATGTCGGAGTCTGGTCCCCCTCCCGCGCTCGAAGCTGCTCCCTTCTCCTTCTCGCCTGCGTGCGAAGCGATTGGATATCCGGTGTCATGCCTAGCTAGCTCCGGTGGCGACGCTTGCTCGTCGCCAGTTGTGGTGAAGGCATCATCAGCCGGCTCGTTCTCGACCCGGACCTTAGCCTCAGTGTCCTCCTGGTCGCTAATAACAACCGTGGCTCTAAAGAAGGTGCGAAGGCACAATTAATCTTTGGTTATGAAAAAGGCGATAAAAGCTCGGTATAATGTCAAGAAAAGGCGTTTACCCGGTGTTCACCGGGAAGTCCGAAGGAAAGCCGCTGCTAGATCCGGAAGATACTGAAAAATGCCAAGCAAGGTTTGAGATTATGTTGCAAAGGAATGTCCGGAAAGAGTTTTTATTTACGATATAAATACCAGAGTGTCGAGCCGGGGGCGATGAAGTGCCCGGGTTAAGAGCCTCGTTGCCCGGGTGGTTCCGGGTTACTCGTCGCCTAGTCGCGGGTGGCTCCTTCATTTATGATCAAAAGGGGTGAAGGCGGGGTTAGCCCCGAAATGACGTTATGGGAACAAAAATTAAAGTGCAAGGGAACGAAATAAAAACCTGGAGGGCGATCCTCTGGGATTTCCTTTTGGATCCAGCTTTGGTGGCCGGCTCCGGCTCGTCCTCCTCGCTGGCGGACTCTTCCCGGCCATCTGTCTCTTCTTCCTCGTCTTGGTCATCTCGTTCTGAAAGGTATTGAAGTTATAGCATAAGGAAAAAGAGGAGGCAGGATATAATGCGTGCGAGGGGATTGAGTATGCACCTTCATCCGAGTTAGCGGCATCGTCTTCCTCCTCCGCGTCTTCGGAACTAGGAGGAGTGTTGACCGTCCAAAAGTCATTATCGGCCTGAGGTGAAAATGCCAGGGCAATGGTTAATATTGAGTCAAGAAAAGCGGATAAAGGTAAGCTTGTTAAAATCCAAAATCAAGAGGTAAAAAGCTTACCGCGGGGGCGGGGTTCTCGAGTGTAAAAGGTTCTAACCCGGCTATGTTCCGGATTACCTCGAGCTTCTCTGTTAAAAAACCCTTGATCGTTTTGTTCATGTCATTAGGGGCGAAGGTGCTGGTAGAGTATCGGATCGGGTCCGTGGTTTGACCCGAATATTCACACATCAGCTTCTCACGAATGGAGTTTGGCTGGATGCAGAAGTTGACCCAGGTCTTCACCAGGTTTAGCCCGACGAGGCCTCGAGCCGATAAGATAGAGATCTTAGCCAGCAAAGGCAAGATAGCCTCCCTGTCTGAGTCAGAGGCGAAGGCATTGAAAGACTCGGAAATGTCAAGCTGACCCTCCGAGTAACCCGGCAACTTCTTTTCGCCGGGAGGGGAGGTATCCTGGCAGTAGAAGTACGAGAGCTGCCAGTGCTTTACGTGAGAATTGAGAGTGATAGGAGGCATCAAGGAGTTCTTGCGGCGCTGGATAGAAACCCCGCCGCAAGTAAGAAGTGCGCCGTCGCCGCTTTCGCGGCACGGCTTGCACTGAAAGAGTTCAACGAAGAGAGCCAAACTTGGCGGAGTGCACAAGTAAGACTCGGAAAGAACGATAAAGTGGGAGATGTTCAGAACGGAGTTTGGGCCTATATCGAAAATACGGAGGTTGTAGTGATCTAGGACGTCACGAAAGAAAGGGTGACCCGGAGGCCTGAAGCCCCGGGTCACGTGTTCGACGAAACATATTACCTCATCCGTTGCTGGAGAAGGCCGGGTTTCGTTGCTTGGTACTCTCCAGTGGATAGATTCCTGGGGAGGAAGGATTCCCAGCTCGACCAACTCCTCCAGTTTGGCCTTGGTAACGGAGGATCTCCCCCAATTGGCTGAAATGGAGTTAGTGGATTTAGCTTTAGCCGACTGTTTCCCATGCCTCTTGGGTGCCATGGGGTTGACCTGGTGAAACATCAAAGGAAAGGAGGTGAGAAGCGAAAACTCGGAAATTAATGAATAATCAGTTACCGGTAATTTAAACATGATCCGGGTATTGCCTTGCTGGATCAAGTACGATCTGTCCGGGTATCGCATGTCGTTACGGAAGCTGTGAAGTTTTTCCGTAAAGCAAGTGTCTGGGGAAGGTAGAGGGATACCCTTATGTCTATTATCAGCAAGTGAGCCGGAGAAGTGAGATTTTCCGGATGATAAGAACAAGGGCGGAAATTTTTGGTGGTCCGAGCCCAGATGGGAAATCCAATTTCTGTATTTAAGGCCAAGCTAACGATACTTAGTGGTAGGGGAGTAAGATAAGCTGCGCATCCTATCTATGGGAGTGGTTATGGTAAACACTAGTGAGTCAATTCGGCAGGGCCCGAGAAGCTGCAGGCGACTCGATTCAGATCTGGTCTAAGGAAAAGCTAAGAGATTGCAAGGTTAGGTTGGAGGATATCGAGAACTTACCGGAGGAGGTTGAAGTAGGGATTTGCGGAGACAGATGGCGCAAGATTGATGCCCTTTCGCGATTTCTGGCCGGTGAATCGGGGGCTTAGTGGTGGATTTGGGAGCTGGAGAGGGTTGCACGGTGGCGGAGCGCAAGCGATGGCGGATGGGCTTCGGCGATGTGCGTAGGGCCTCCGTGGTGGCGCTCCGCGAACTCGAGCTTGAGGAGAAGAGGAATGGGGGAAATGAGCCGTTAGGGTTGAGTTTGCTCCTTGGGGTCTATTTATAATAGCCCGGGTGGAAAAGCCTAACCTAACGGGCGAAACCCGGGAGGTGCGGAGTAATAGTTGGCTATTTTGAAATTTGAAAGACGCGCTTTGTGCACATATCGATATAACCCAGAGAAAAAGGAAGGGGAAATCTCTTTCCTGGTATTAGCGACAGTTATCGAGGAAGATGTGAAATCATCGAGTTTCCTATTAAGACTCAAGTCTGGAAGATTGAGGGAGAGCCTTTGGGGGAGAGCCGGGTTGTTACCTGATCCCCTTGGTGCTAATCCCAGCCATTCGTCAACATATTGTGTCTTGATCTTCATGTGTTTTTGTATCCAATATTTCTGCAGGGAATAGCCAGCACTTCGAAGAGTAAATCTTGGAAGCCCAGGCTATTCTGGGGACTACTGATGGGGGGGATGGTAACCCGGTAGGCCAACTCCAAGGTGTGATCCGGCCCAAAGGGTGCTGCACAGGATCCGGCTAAGAATATAGAGACTTCTGGAAGGCCCAAAGTGTGTAGGCCTCGTAACCCGGATTGTGGGTTGCGGTAAGGAAAGCTAGGGTTTGTAAGTAAAGTTCGAATAGGACTCAAGATGTGCCTTGAAGGGCAAGTTAGGGGTGTACGGGTGCTTTATAAACCGGCCCCTAGGTTTGGTTTGCCAGAGATCCAAGTCATAGTTGTAACACCTATTATCGAGTATCCAGCATAATTCATATTGAGATCCGGCGAGTTATTTTCCGGTTCTTAGATTGCTTTCCGCCATGTCTTCCTTCGAGCTAAACCCTCTCCCGAATACCTGTGTCGACTTGCCCCAAGATCAGTTACCCCCGGTAATGTCTGCCGTGATTATCCCACGACAGGGGTCTACACCACCATGTCCTCCTCCGAAGTGATGCGTGAGTAGTTCATCCCTGGACTACGGGTCCATAGCAGTAGCTAGATGGTTGTCTCCTCCACTTTATGCCTCATGTTTAGATATCGTGAGCTGCCTCACATGATCGAGATCATCTTTATGTAATGCTACATGTTGTGTTTGCTGGGATCCGATGAATGTTGAATGATATGTCTTCTGATTATCAATCTATCATGTTATCTTCATTCATATGTTATTTATGATCTTGCGTGCTCTCCGTTATTAGTAGATGATCTAGCCAAGTAGATGCTAGTAACTCCAAGAAGGAGTATTTATGCTCGATAGTGGGTTCATGCCTCCGTTGCATCTGTGCTCGAGTGACAGAAACGTGACGGATGGAGGATGTGTTGTTGCCATTAGGGATAAAACAACAGTGCTTTGTGTAAAGATGATTCTATTGTTTACATTACACACTTTGCTTAATGCAATTATCTGTTGCTTGCAACTTAATACCCACCGTTTGTTCGGATGATATTCGGAGGGTGGATTATTAGTCATAGATACGGTTGGATGACGGTCTATGTATCTTGTTGTAATGCCCGCATGAATCACATAGCAATCTTTATGTCTTGCATATGCACTACGGTGCAGCCTTCATTTCTGTCAATTGCCCAACTGTAATTTTCTCACCACACATGTTATTATTCTTTCACGGAGAGACACCACTAGTGAACTGGGGGCCCCGGTCCATTTCCTCATACTGATAATACAACCATTGTTTCCACTACTCTCATACTGCTGCTATTATTTTCATACTTTTTTCCACACCATACGTTTAACCTCTTTGTGTTCAGCAAAAACGGTGAGATTGACAACCTCACTGGTTTGTTGGGGCAAAGTGATTTGATTGTGTTGTGTAGCTTCCACGTTGCTGCTGAACCAGTAGTGCGCTCTGCCATCTCAGCTGTATCAACCTTATGAAGTTACTCCTTCCTCCTACTGGTCGATTAAACCTTGGTTTCTTTTTTAGGTAAACTTGTCGCTCCACTCTTCATACCTTCCTCTTCGCACCCTGGGGTCTCCCAACAAACGTGTGATCACAGGCATCAACAAACCTAGCCCCTCTTCGCACCCTGGGGTTTGGGATGGTTTTCACAAATGTCGACCACTAGGGATAGATACCATCAGCTAGGTAGTATCCTTTGTCATATGGGGTGCCATTGACCACATAGTTCACCTCCGGCGCATTGCCCTCGAAGATCCTTGCAAACATCGTCGACCGCTAGAGCACATTGATGTCGTTGCAGCTGCCACCCATGCCAAAGAACGAGTGACAAATATCGATATCTTGGGATGCCACCGCTTCAAGTACGACTATGCACTCCCCAGAATGTCCCTTGAACTATACCCAGCAAGCAAAGGGACAGTTCACTACTAGGAAAAAGGGCATCAGTGGCGCACCATGGTGCGCCACTACTATCGCGCCACTGATACTCCAGAGCATCAGTGGCACACCAATGTGGTGCGTCATTGATTCCCCATAGTATCAGTGGCGCACCAGTGTGATGCACCACTGATTCCCCCAATTTTTAATTTTTTTTTCTTCACTCAAATTGCTCTAGCCCAACTTTGGTCAACTTCCCACTAGGTCATCCATCCTCAAATTGCTCTAGCCCTAGCACGCTTAACATCTTAGTTCCATCCGACTGTAGTCCCGGGAAAGAAGTTATAACTTACTGATATACGTATCATATCAATCCTATTAAGCCCTTGAGTATGAGGTCACACATTTACCGTTTGATAACAGTAATTTGAAAAGTTTGACCAAAGTTTGAATAATTTGACCACACGTTGACTAGAGTTTGACCAATTTTTTTTTAAAATCAGTAACAATATTTTAACTAGTTTGACCACACATTGACCAGAGTTTGACTATAGTTTGACCATACATTGACCAACGTTTGATCATAGTTTGAATAGCTTGACCATCCTTTGAATAATTTGACCATACATTGACCATAGTTTGACTAGTTTGACCATACGTTGACCAGAGTTTGACCACACAATGACTAGAGTTTGACCGGAAATTGAATAGTTTGACCATACATTGAGAACCATTTGAATAGTTTGACCATAGTTGACAAGAGCATCCGTGGCGCACTGCTCACTGGTGCGCCACTGATACCTGGCACCCATGTATGTCCATTAGTATCAGTGGAGCATCATGCACAGGTACGCCACTGATAGGTGCGCCACTAATACATGTATGTCCATTATTACCAGTGCACGGTGCGCCACTGATTCTCCATAGCATTAGTCGCGCGCCATACACCATGCGCCACTGATACTAATGTACATACATGAGTGCCACGTATCAGTGGCGCACCTTCCACTGTGTGCCATTGATGCTCATGTGCACCTGTGCTATGACCATCAGTGGCGCACGAATACATGGAGCGCCACTAATGCCTGGACATGTTTCCTCCCAATCATATCAGTGGCGTACGGCTACATGGTGCACCACTGATGCTAATCCATCTATAGCCATTTTCCTAGTAGTGGTTCTTGCACTCCCATTGCATGCAATATATTCTTCCAAACATGCCAGGGAATCCCATTTGCTTGTTAATGGATAGAAGTCGGGTTGTGTCTTCAACATTCGGCTACCTCAGGTACTCCTCCCCAAACACCGAAATCACCACTTTATAGAATTTATACATTCAGTCTAGGTAGGTGGTCTCACTCATGCGCATGTACTCATCAAAAAGATCTCCAGCAAGCCCATATGCAAGCATTCGAATAGCTGGAGTGCATTTTTGATACGAGGAAAAACCAAGATTACCGAGGGCATTGGGCTTGCATCAGAAGTAATCATCATGCCCCAGTCACGCCCAACCGAATTCGGTTGAACACAAGTCTCGCCATCCGGAACCATCGTCAGAAAACATGAGTAGGGAAGATTGGCCTTGTGAGGTGGAAGTAATCTTTGTACAGTTAGACATGGCGCTCTTCTCTGTTCGGGTCCAGCACCGGTGAACGGCCGAGGACCAAACCCCTAAACAATGGTTGCATCCTCCAAATGTGCTCATTAACGAGGAGTGTGGCAATCAAATCCTCTCTCTCATCATCGAATGAACCAGAGTCGGGCGATGAGTACATCATGTTGTTGCAGTAGTAATCATTCGAGCTATCCATGGTCGAGAGGGGATGAGATCGTACCTCGAGCAAATGGCCGAACAGTTTGGCCATACTCAGGGACAAGGATCCAACCGACAGGGCCTTGGGAGTGGTGAGAACACGACCAGCTAGGTGTGGCATGATGGAAAATTTGGCGAGGGCAACAGAGGCGGATCCGGTGATGGCGACGGCGGAAGCAGAGCGATATGGCTAGCGAAGGATGGAGCGAGGCGAGGCAGAATGCGCATATGTGTCCCTAGCGGTCAAGCCATGGTTTGACATACCCGGAGCTGCTCGCTCGTCCATGTGCATCCGGCCATGACCCAAATCCGTCCCAAATTTGGGCCCGGACTGGGTCAAAACGGACAGGAAAACAGGCAAATGTCTGAATAAGCTAAATCGGTCACGCGAGTCGGGTCATGACTTTGCGCCCTCCGAAGCTAATCGGGCGCGGCCGGACCAAATGCCCTAGCACCTTGTAGATGCTCTAAGAACCGTCTACAGGAGGGTCCAACCCCGAATAGTAAGATTTGTGTAAATTTTAATTATCCCGGCTTGTTTTGAGCTTGGCGTGGGCCTGTGATTCATGGGTTTCCTGGTCCCATATTGATCTTTCCAGGACGTTTGACAAAACGGCCGAGAGCCCTTAATTTGATGTTCATTTTGCCGCTCTGAACCCATTTAATTTTATTAGCCAGCATTTCCTGTCATATTTGATTGAAATTAAAACTCGACAGCCGAGAACACGAATTGTGGAGTGTGGACATGTAGCACCTCTCATGTGATAATCCTTTTGCACCTTCAGACCACTACATAAGCCAGGATACCCCACGGCAGAAGCACTCGTCTCCACAGAGTTATTCACTACATGGAGAGCTATCCAAGTGCGTCGCTGCAATGGCGGCCTGATCATCGCTCCCAAACCACATGGTAAGGATCATCGGTAACCATCTTCTTGAGGACGTCGGCGATCTCGACTAGTACATGAACATGCACCTCGTCTGCCATGACTGGAGTTTCGCGACCATCAACCCTAGGGACGAGCCATGCGAGTCTAGCTTCCGCCTCCAGCAGTGGGTCATGTTGGACGAGAAGCATCCTATAAGAGGTGAGACCCTTGGCTGCCGCTTCCTCAACACCGTCAACATAGAACTCACCAGGATCGTCGACTACTAATTCATCACCAGCATGGGAGGCCTCGTCGTCGTGGCAAGCAAGGCCACACCGCATGCCGTGAGCGTCTTCAACCCATTACCAGATTCCTTCATCGCGTTCATGGCGTCCATTCGTAAATCGGTACAGCACACCAAGGCCTATCTGCACCAGGTTGGCCCTCTTCCGACTCCTTATTCCTACTTATCTATAAAAAAATGGTTTAAACATTTTAAAGAAATCTTATTTCCTGCAATATGAAAAATGTATAAGCAATAAAAAAAAATTGCAGATTAATTTGCAACAAAAAATGGTTTCAACATTTTAGAGAAATTGTATGTTTAAAGCAATATAAAAATGTTTAACCAACAATATTTTTGCTGCAAATTTATTTGCAACAAAAAATGGTTTCAACATTTTAAAGAAATCGTATGGTTGCAGCAAATATAAAAAATGTTGGAGCGACAATTTTTTTTCCTGCATATTTATTTGCAAGAAAAAATGGTTTCAACATTTTAGAGAAATCGTATGGTTGCAGCAAATATAAAAAAATTTCAACAATTTTTTGTGTTGCAGATTTATTCGCAATAAAAAATGGTTTAAACATTTTAAAGAAATCGTATGGTTGCAACAAATAAAAAAGATTAAACAGCAATTTTTGTGTATATTTGCACCAAACAAAGGGTCAGTTCTTGCACTCCCATTGCATGCAATGTATTCTTCCAAACATGTCAGGGAAACACATTTGGTCGTTAATGGACAGAAGTCGGGTTGTGTCTTCAACATTTCACTACCTTAGGTACTCCTCCCCAAACACCGCAATCACAACTTTACAGAATTTATGCATTCAGCCTAGATAGGTGGTCTCACTCATGCGCGCATGTACTCATCAAAAAGATTTCTAGCAAACATTCGAATAGTTGGAGTGCATTTTTTATACGAGGAGAAACCAAGCTTACCGAGGGCATTGGACTTGCATCGGAAGTAATCATCATGCCCCCATAACGCCCAACCTAATGCGGTTGAACACATGTCTTGCCATCCAGAACCGTCGTCAGAAAACTTCAGTAGGGAAGATTGGCCATCTGCGGTGGAAGTAATCTTTGTACAGTTAGAAATGGCTCGCTTCTCTGTTCGGGTCCAACACCGGTGAACGGCCGAGGACCAAACCCCTGAACAATGATTGCATCCTCCAAATGTGCTCATTGACGAGGAGTGTCGATTTCAAATCCTCGCTCTCATCGTCGGATGAATCAGAGTCGGACGATGAGTACATCATGTTGTTGCAGTAGTACTCATCCGAGCTATCCATGTTCGAGAGGGGATGAAATTGTACCTCGAGCAAATGGCCGAACAGCTTGGCCATACTCGGGCACAAGGCTCCAAGCGGCAGGGGACTTGGGGGCGGTGAGGACACGCCCAGCGAGTTGTGGCTTGATGGCAAATTTGGCGAGGGAAACAGAGGCGAGCTTGACGGAGGCGGATCCGGTGATGGCGACGGCGGGAGGACGGAAGCCGAGCGATATGGCTAGCGAAGGATCGGACGAGGCGAGGCAGAATGCGTATATGTGTCCCTGGCGGGCAAGTCATGATTTGACATACCCGGAGCTGCTCGCTCGTGCGTGTGCTTCCGGTCGTGACCCAAATCCATCCCAAATTTGGGCCTTGAGTGGGTCAAAACGGACAGGAAAACACGCAAATGTCTAAATAACCTAAATCGGTCACACGAGTCGGGTCATGACTTTGCACCCTCCGAAGCTAATCGGGCGCGGCCAGACCAAATGCGTTGGCGCCTTGGAGATACTCTAAGAACCGTCTATGGGAGGGTCCAACCTCGAACAGTAAGATTTGTGTAAATTTTAATTAGCTAGGCTTGTTTTGAGCTTGGCGTGGGAGTGTGATTCGTGGTTTTCCTGGTCCTAAATTAATCTTGCCAAGGTCTTTGAGAAAATGGGTGGGAGACCTTAATTTGATGTTCCTTTTGCCGCTCCGAACCCCAATGAGTTTTATTAGCCAACATTTCCTGCCATATTTGATTGAAACTAAAACTCGACGGCCGAGCACACGGATTGTGGAGTGTGGACAGGTAGCACCTCTCCTGTGATCGTCCTTTTGCACCTCCAGACCACTACATAAGCTAGGATACCCCACGGAAGCACACTCGTCTCCACAGAGTTATTCACTACATGGAGAGCTATCCAAGTGTGTCGCTGCAATGGCAGCCTGATCATCGCTCCCAAACGTCACGGTAAGGATCGTCGCTAACCATCTCCTCGAGGACGTCAGCTATCTCAACTAGTACATGAAGATGCACCTCGTCTGCCATGACTGGCGTTTCGCGACCGTCAACCCTAGGGACGAGCCATCCGACTCTAGCTTCCGCATCCAGCAGTGGGTCATGCTGGAGGAGAAGCATCCTATAAGAAGTGATACCCTCGTCCGCTGCTTCCTCAACGCCGTCAACATAGAACTCACCAGGATCGTCGACTATTACCGCATCACCAGCATGGGCGGCCTCGTCGTCGTGGCAAGAAGGGCCACACCGCATGTCGTGAGCGTCTTCAACCCATTAACAGATTCCTTCATCGCACTCATGGCGTCCATTCCTAAATCGGTGCAGCACACCAAGGCCTATCTGCACCAGGTTGGCCCTCTTCCGACTCCTAATTGCTACTCATCTATAAAAAAATGGTTTAAACATTTTAAAGAAATTTTATGTTTGAGCTAAAAATGTTTAACCAACAATTTTTTTGCTGCAAATTTATTTGCAACAAAAATGGTTTCAACATTTTAAAGAAATCGTATGGTTGCAGCAAATATAAAAATTGTTTAAGCGACAATTTTTTTTGCTGCAGATTTATGTGCAACCAAAACTGGTTTCAACATTTTAGAGAAATCGTATGGTTGCAGCAAATATAAAAAAATGTCCAAGCAACAATTATTTATGTTGCAGATTTATTCGCAATAAAAAAATGTTTCAACATTTTAAACAAATCGTATGGTTGCAACAAATAAAAAAAATAGGAATTTTTTTGTTGAGATAATATTATATTTGCACCAAGCAAAGGGACAGTTCTTGCACTCCCATTGCATGCAATATATTATTCCAAACATGCCAGGGAATCCTATTTGCCCGTTAAAGGACACGTTAAAGGACAGAAGTCGAGTTGTGTCTTCAACATTCGGCTACCTCAGGTACTCTCCCCAAACACCGCAATCACAACTTTACAGAATTTATACATTCGGCCTAGGTAGGTGGTCTCACTCATGCGCATGTACTCATCAAAAAGATCTCTAGCAAGCATTCGAATAGCTAGAGTGCATTTTTTTACGAGGAGAAACCAAGCTTACCGAGGGCATTGGACTTGCATCGGAAGTAATCATCATGCCCCCATCACGCCCAACCGAATGCGGTTGAACACATGTCTCGCCATCCGGAACCGTCGTAAAAAAACTTGAGTCGGGAAGATTGGCCTTGTGCGGTGGAAGTAATCTTTGTACAGTTAGACATGGCTCGCTTCTCTGTTCGGGTCCAACATCGGTGAACGGCCGAGGACCAAACCCCTGAACAATGGTTGCATCCTCCAAATGTTCTCATTAACGAGGAGTGTGGCAATCAAATCCTCGCTCTCATCGTCGAATGAATCAGAGTCGGACGATGAGTACATCATGTTGTTGCAGTAGTACTCATCCGAGCTATCCATTGTCGAGAGGGATGAGATCGTACCTCGAGCAAATGGCCGAACAGCTTGGCCATACTCGGGGACAAGGCTCCAACCGGCAGGGGACTTGGGGGCGGTGAGGACACGGCCAGCGGGGTGTGGCGTGATGGCAAATTTGGCGAGGGAAACAGAGGCGAGCTTGACGGAGGCGGATCCGGTGATGGCGACGGCGGGAGGGCGGAAGCAGAGCGATATGGCTAGCGAAGGATGGGACGAGGCGAGGCAGAATGCACATATGTGTCCCTGGCGGTCAAGCCATGGTTTGACATACCCGGAGCTGCTCGCTCGTCCGTGTGCATCCGGCCGTGACCAAAATCCATCCCAAATTTGGGTCGGTAGTGGGTCAACATGGACAAGAAAACAAGCAAATGTCTGAATAACCTAAATCGGTCACACGAGTCGGGTCATGACTTTATGCCCTCCAAAGCTAATCGGGCGCGGCCAGACCAAATGCGCTGGCGCCTTGGAGATGCTCTAAGAACCGTCTATGGGAGGGTCCAACCTCGAACAGGAAGATTTGTGTAAATTTTAATTAGCCAGGCTTGTTTTCAGCTTGGCGGCAGCGTGTGATTTGTGGTTTTCCTGGTCCTAAATTAATCTTGCCCAGGTCTTTAAGAAAACGGGTGGGAGACATTAATTTGATGTTCCTTTTACCGCTCTGAACCCCAATTAATTTTATTAGCCACCATTTCCTGCCATATTTGATTGAAATTAAAACTCGGCAGCCGAGCACACGGATTGTGGAGTGTGGACAGGTAGCACCTCTCCTGTGATCATCCTTTTGCACCTCCAGACCACTATATAAGCCAGGATACCCCACGGCAGCAGCACTCTTCTCCACAGAGTTATTCACTACATGGAGAGCTATCCAAGTGCATCGCTGCAATAGCGGCCTAATCATCGCTCCCAAACGTCATGGTAAGGATTATCGGTAACCATCTCCTCAGGGACATCGGCGATCTCGACTAGTACATGAACATGCACCTCGTCTGCCATGACTGGCGTTTCGCGGCCGTCAACCGTAGGGACGACCCATCCGACTCTAGCTTCCGCCTCCAGCAGTGGGTCATGTTGGACGAGAAGCATCCTATAAGAGGTCATACCCTTGGCCGCCGCTTCCTCAACACCGTCAACATAGAACTCACCAGGATCGTCGACTACTACATCATCACCAGCATAGGCGGCCTCGTCGTCTTAGCAAGCAGGGCCACACCGCATGTCGTGAGCGTCTTCAACCCATTAACAGATTCCTTTATCGCGTTCATGACGTCCACTCCTAAATCGGTGCAGCACACCAAGGCCTATTTGCACCAGGTCGGCCCTCTTCCGACTCCTTATTGCTACTCATCTATAAAAAATGGTTTAAACATTTTAAAGAAATCGTATTTCCTGCAATATGAAAAATGTTTAAGCAATAAATTTTTGTTGCAGATTTATTTGCAACAAAAAATGGTTTCAACATTTTATAGAAATTGTATGCTTGCAGCAATATGAAAATGTTTAACCAACAATTTTTTTACTGCAAATTTATTTGCAACAAAAAATGGTTTTAACATTTTAAAGGAATCATATGGTTGCAGCAAATATAAAAAATGTTTAAGCGACAATTTTTGTTTTTGCTGCAGATTTATTTTCAACAAAAAATGGTTTCAACATTTTAGAGAAATCGTATGGTTGCAGCAAATATAAAAAATGTTCAAGCAACATTTTTTTATGTTGCAGATTTATTCGCAATAAAAAATGGTTTCAACATTTTATAGAAATCGTATGGTTGTAGCAAATATAAAAAAATTAAACAGCAATTTTTTTTGTTGCGATAATATTATATTTGCACCATGCAAAGGGACAGTTCTTGCACTCCCATAGCATGCAATATATTCTTCCAAACATGCCAGGGGATCCCATTTGCCTGTTAATGGATTGAAGTCGGGTTGTGTCTTCAACATTCGGCTACCTCAGGTACTCCTCTCCAAACACCGCAATCACAACTTTACAAAATTTATACATTCAGCCTAGGTAGGTGGTATCACTCATGCGCATGTACTCATCAAAAAGATCTGTAGCAAGCATTGAAATAGGTGAAGTGCATTTTTTATACTAGGAGAAACCAATTTTACCGAGGGCATTGGACTTGCATCGGAAGTAATCATCATGCCCCCATCATGCCCAACCGAATGCGGTTGAACACATGTCTTGCCATCCGGAACCGTCGTCAGAAAACTTGAGTAGGGAGGATTGGCCTTGTTCGGTGGAAGTAATCTTTGTACAGTTAGACATGGCTCGCTTCTCTGTTCGGGTCCAACACCGGTGAACGGCCGAGGACCAAACCCCTGAACAATTGTTGCATCCTCCAAATGTGCTTATTAACAAGGAGTGTAGCAATCAAATCCTCGCTCTCATCGTCGGATGAATCAGAGTCGTACGATGAGTACATCATATTGTTGTAGTAGTACTCATCCGAGCTATCCATGGTCGAGAGGGGGTGAGATCGTACGTCGAGCAAATGGCCGAACAGCTTGTCCGTACTCGGGGACAAGGATCCAACCTGCAGGGGACTTGGGAGCGGTGAGGACACGGCCAGTGGGGTGTGGCGTGATGGCAAATTTGGCGAGGGAAACATAGGCGAGCTTGACGGAGGCGGATCCGGTGATGGCGACGGCGTGAGGGCACAAGCAGAGTGATATGGCTAGCGAAGGATGCAACGAGGCGAGGCAGAATGCGCATATGTGTCTCTAGCGGTAAAGCCATGATTTGACATACCCGGAGCTGCTCGCTCGTTCGTGTGCATCCAGCCGTGAACCAAATCCATCCCAAATTTCGGCCGGGAGTGGGTCAAAACGGACAGGAAACAGGCAAATGTCTGAATAACCTAAATTGGTCATGCGAGTTGGGTCATGACTTTGCGCCCTCCGAAGCTAATTGGGCGCGGCCAGACCAAATGCGCTGGGGCCTTAGAGATGCTCTAAAAACCGTCCACAGGAGGGTCCAACCTCGAAAAGTAAGATTTGTGTAAATTTTAATTAGTTGGGCTTGTTTTGAGCTTGGCGTGGGCGTGTGATTCGTGGTTTTCCTGGTCCTAAATTAATCTTGCGCGGGCCTTTGACAAAACGGGCGGGAGCCCTTAATTTGATGTTCCTTTTGCCGCTCCGAACCCCAATTAATTTTATTAGCCAGCATTTTCTGCCATATTTGATTGAAATTAAAACTCGACAGCCGAGCACACGGATTGTGGAGTGTGGACAGGTAGCACCTCTCCTGTGATCATCCTTTTGCACCTCCAGACCACTACATAAGCCAGGATACCCCACGGCAGCAGCACTCGTCTCCACAGAGTTATTCACTACATGGAGAGCTATCCAAGTGTGTCGCTGCAATGGCGGCCTGATCATCGCTCCCAAACGACATGGTAAGGATCATCGGTAACCATCTCCTCGAGGACGTCGGCGATCTCGACTAGTACATGAACATGCACCTCGTCTGCCATGACTGGCGTTTCGCGACCGTCAACCCTAGGGACGAGCCATCCGACTCTAGCTTCCGCCTCCAGCAGTGGGTCATGCTGGACAAGAAGCATCCTATAAGAGGTGATACCCTCGGCCGCCGCTTCCTCAACACCGTCAATATAGAACTCACCAGGATCGTCGACTACTACTTCATCACCAGCATGGGCGGCCTCGTCGTCGTGGCAAGCAGGGCCACACCGCATGCCGTGAGCGTCTTCAACCCATTAACAGATTCCTTCATCGCGTTCATGGTGTCCATTCCTAAATCGGTGCATCACACCAAGGCCTATCTGCACCAGGTTGGCCCTCTTCCGACTACTTATTGCTACTCATCTATAAAAAATGGTTTAAACATTTTTAAAGAAATCGTATTTTCTGCAATATGAAAAATGTTTAAGCAATAATTTTTTGTTGCGGATTTATTTGCAACAAAAAACGGTTTCAACATTTTAAAGAAATTGTATGTTTGCAGCAATAGAAAAATGTTTAACCAAAAAAAAAATTTCTGCAAATTTATTTGCAACAAAAATGGTTTCAACAGTTTCAAGAAATCATATGGTTGCAGCAAATTTAAAAAATGTTTAAGCGACAATTTTTTTGCTGCAAATCTATTTGCAACAACAAATGGTTTCAACATTTTAGAGAAATCATATGGTTGCAGCAAATATAAAAAAATGTTCAAGCAACAATTTTTATGTTGCAGATTTATTCGCAACAAAAAAAATGGTTTCAACATTTTAAAGAAATCGCATGGTTGCAACAAATTAAAAAAATGAGCAGCAATTTTTTGTTGCGATAATATTTTTGCAATAATTTTCTAAGTCATTTGCCAATAAATTCCATAACAAATCTAACGAAAAAATATTGTTTACAACAATTCAAACATTGATAATTTTCCGTGCGATAATATATTTGCAATAAATTTCTAAGTCGTTTGCCACAAAATTCGACAACAAATCCAACTAAATAAATAGTTTTAACAATAGTGTACAATATTTTCAGCTGACTCAAGTAACAAATCAAATCCATGCTAGATACATTTGCAAAAAAAAATCGTAACTCATTGTCCATGAAGAATCATGAGTTGCGGCAGGCTCCCAAGGCTAAGAGAGAGAGCGCGCGCTCGTTAGCTAGTTGTACTAGGTAGCTTTGCCAAACATAGCTAACTACCTACTCTGTTCCATAATGAAGCCTTTTTAGCAGGGGCAAATTTACCAGGTAGGCTTCGTTAGGATCGAGTGTACCCTCCATTTTCAGCAAGAAACTATCAAATATGTATGCTTCGGCCATGTTATTGATGAAAGGTCAAAAATTTGCTAACGAGGGAAGCAAAAAATGCTAGAATGGAGCTAAACTGAATCTTTTAACAATCCAAGCAGGAAAACATCACATATGTAAGTGCAACACTAATTTGTACTTCTATGTTCCAAAAATACATTATAGACTAGGTCTTGTTGCCTTTTGAAAGAATGCACTTAGTTCATTGAGCCTACCCTATATTTCCATCCAGAATTTGCCACTGTTTTTAGTTAACTAATTAGATTGCTTAAAAGACTTACATTATGGAAGGGGGTAGTAGTTGTTTACTACTGCTCCACACGTGTGTGTGTGTGTGTGTGCGCATGCGGATAAGAAGGAAGAATGTATCAAAAGGGCGGGCCTCAAAGGGACTTGTTGTTGTGTGCAGCGAAGGAAGGGAAAACTCCAACATAGACAGACCCATGCGGACGCGTGATGGAAGGAGGCAGAAGAAGAAGGCTACACGCGCGTGGGCTGGAGCGACCGATAGGTTAACATTATTTTCCTTATCTCAAGGCCCACGGCTGGCGTTTCGTGACCGTCAACCCTAGGGACGAGAGCCATCCGACCCCTAACTTCAGCCTCCAGCAGTGGGTTATGCTGACGAGAAGCACCCTAAGAGAGGTGATACCCTCGGCCGCCGCTTCCTCAACACCGTCAACATGGAACTCACCAGGCTCATCGACTACTACTTCGTCACCAGCATGGGCGGCCCCGTCGTCGTGGCAACCAGGGCCACATCGCACGTCGTCAGCGTCTTCAACCCATTCATAGATTCCTTCATCGCGTTCATGGCGCCATTCCTAAATCGGTGCAGCGCACCATGGCCTAACTCCACTAGGTAGGCCCTCTTCCGACTCCTTATTGCTACTCATCTGTAAAAAAATGGTTTAAACATTTTAAAGAAATCGTATTTTCAGCAATATGAAAAAAAAAATACACAACAATTTGCTTGCTGTAGATTTATTTGCAACAAAAAATGGTTTCAACATTTAAAGAAATTGTATGTTTGCGGCAATATAAAAATATTTAACTAACAAGTTTTTTGCCGCAAATTTATTTGCAACAAAAAATGGTTTCAACATTTTAAAGAAATCGTATGGCTGCAGCAAATATAAAAAATGTTTAAGCAACAATTTTTTTTGCTCCTGATTTATTTGAACAAAAAAAAGGTTTCAACATTTTAGAGAAATTGTATGGTTGTAGAAAATATAAAAAATGTTCAAGCAAATTTTTTTATTGCATATTTATTTGCAACAAAAAATGGTTTCGATATTTTAAAGAAATTGTATGTTTGCAGCAATATAAAAATGTTTAACCAACAAGTTTTTTGCCGTAAATTTATTTGCAACAAAAAAAAGGTTTCAACATTTTAAATAAATTGTATGGTTGTAGCAAATATAAAAAATGTTCAAGCAACAATTTTTTATTCCAGACTTATTTGCAACAAAAAATGGTTTCAACATTTTAAAGAAATCGTATTGTTGAAGGAAATATAAAAATTGTTTAAGCGATAACTTTTTTTGCTGCAGATTTATTTGCAACAAATAAATGGTTTTGACATTTCAAAGAAATCGTGTGGTTGCAGCAAATTTAAAAATAAGTCTAAGTAACTTTTTTTGCTGATTTATTTGCAACAAAAAATGGTTCAACATTTTAAATGAATCGTATGGCTGTAAAAAATATAAGAAATGTTTAAGTAGCAATTTTTTTGTTGCGATAATATTATCGCAATAATTCCTAAGTCATTATCGCAACAATTTTCTAAGTCATTTGCGAATACAACACAAAATCTAACGAAAAAAATTACTGATTACAACAATTCCAACATTGATAATTTCCCGTGCGATAATATATTTGCAATAAGATTCTAAGTCGTTTGCCAAAAACATTTATAACAAATATAACTAAATAAATAGTTTTAACAACAGTGTACAATATTTTCAGATGACTCAAGTAACAAATCCAATCTGTGGTAGATGCAGTTGGAACAAATTTGTAACTCATTGTCCAATGAAGAATCATGAGAGAGAGAGCTAGTACTACTAGCTAGCTCCGCCAAAATAGATATCTACTCACTCTGTTCTATAATGTAAGCCTTTTTAGTCAGGGGAAAATTTACCGGGTAGGATTCGTTAGGATCGAGCCTACCCTCCATTTTATATGTATGCCTCAACCATGTTATTGATGAAAGGTCAAAATTTTGCTAATGAGGGAAGCAAAAAATTGCTAGAATGGAGCTGAACTGAATCTTGTAACAATCCAAGCATGAAAACATCACATATGTTAGTGCAAGACTAATTTGTGCACCTATGTTTCGAAAATACATTGTGGACTGTGTCTTGTTGCCTTCTGAAACAATACGCTTAGCTCTTTGAGCCTACCCTATATTTCCATCTAGGATTTGTCACTGTTTTTAGCTAACTAATTAATTTGCTAAAAAACACTTACATTATGGAAGGAAGGTAATAGTTGGTTACTACTACTCCACGGGTGTGTGTGCATGCGGATTAGAAGGAAAACAGTATCAAAAGGGCGGGCCTAGGGACTTGTCGTTGTGTGCAGCGAAGAAAGGGGAAAATCCAACACAGACAGGCCCACGGGGACGCATGGTGACAGGAGACAAAAGGAGAAGGCTACACGCCCCCGTGAACTTGAGCGACCGATAGATTACCAACACTAGTTGAATGCCCGTGCGTTGCCACGGGGTTTTAAAATTTCTTTCTTAGTCACAATATATAAAATGTCTTCTCTTTTGAGGGCATTGGTGGGTAAGTTTAGTGAAATTAGATCTATCGGATATAGGGTTTTGATCTTCTAAAATCAAAGGTCGGATCAAAAGGCTCGCTACCTTCTCTAGATACTTGATTGGAAGAGAGGATAGATGTAAGAGAGTCAAAACACTTCGGTGGAAGAAGGGTATAATGGAAAGTCAATCAATATTTCATCCGGAACTAAATAGGTCATTTACGACTCAATGGTTTATCAATCAAATACATCAACATCCCAAAATACTACCCGCTAACGCCCTCACTCTTTGACTTAGAGGTTTTAGCCCCACCTTTAATTATATCTTAGACTTATACTCTTCCTTAAATACATCCACTTTTATCAAACTTTGTGACACTTAATTCCGGACGGAGGGAGTAGATGGCAAGTCTTTTGCCACGTTTTGGAAAAAAAGACTGCTTCTCCCTGAGCGTTGATTTGCGTGACCGCCATCCAGCAGTTTCCGGCGTGCACAAGCACGATCAAGCAGAATAGCAGATGCTCACCAGACGGCGTCAGTGTGCACGCCAACGCCAACATGCCAGCAGCAAGCTATGTATAGCAGAGCTTGGTCTTGACTCCTCACGCTAATGTCCCGTAATTAGTGTAACACAGCTCGACTATGCTGAAAACGTGTTATTTGTGCAAGGTTTTTCATGACGTGCGACGGTAGTTTATAATCATGGATTCCTAAATGCAAATTGTGCATTCCCTTAATTTTGACTTCGAGCTGTTGATTTGATTGGGTCAAAATACTCTGCGATATTTTTCAGCGTCTCCCTTGAGTGGTTTTTTTTTTAATGGTGGCAAAAGATTTACCACGTTACATTAAATGAGGAGAAGAGCTGTGACAATAACATGGTTTTACAAAACGAATTACTCTCCCAACATTACAAAACTCAAACTCTTTGCTCCCGCTATGATCCAGGGCTTGGTCTCGGCCTCAACAATTCCAAGGAGAATTGGAGGTGGCGCGGACTTGTTGAAAACTAGAACACCGCAAAGGAAGATGCGAGACGGAATACTACTAGTACAGAAGTCCTCACTGGTGGAGAACAGGGCACTAGCACCGGTTTGTAAGGGCCTTTGGGCCCGGATACAAATCCGGTGCTACGTATCCGGGACTAAAGGCCCCCCCCTTTAGAACCGGTCTATCACAAACCGGTGCTAAAGGACTCCACGTGGGCGCCGAGGAGTGCGCGCAGGTGGAGGACCTTTAGAACCGGTTGGTAACACCAACCGGTCCCTAATGATTTTTTTCCCCTGTTTCTCTTCAGGGTTTCCGATTCCGTATTTAGGGTTTAGGGTTTAGGGCGTGTTCCGTATTTTCAGGGTTTCCGTTTACGTGTTTCCGTTTACGTCTTTCCAATTCCGTGTGTCCGTGTTTCGTTTTTTACGAACACGGAATCGGAAACACGTAATCGGAAATACGTACGTATCCGGAAACACCAAATAAAAGTGTTTCCGATTCCGTGTTTGCGGTTAAATGTTGATGCACCAAATAAAAGTACATATATATATACATGTAACACGAAGTAATCGACCGAGCATTATATAATCTGAAGTTCGTTTCCAATAGTTGTATACTTGCATAGAGAAGGGAGCATCAACATTGGTTCATAGGATGGAAAAATTCTCCGCCTTCATCTATGACTTGCGTGAGGAGAAATCCTGCCAATTCCTCTGCAATTGCCATGCAGCGTTCGATTGGTTTGAGCATCGCCCGCTTTCGTGCCATCTTTAAAAGAAGTAGATGAAAACAATTAAGTTATGAACAAAACTAAACATAATTGATGGCAACATAAATAAATTTGTGAAGATCCGGTTACGTACCTCTAGATTTCTGGAAGTACGGGATTTCTCATTGATAATCCTGTGTATGAACTCGCAAACGTAGTATCCACAATAATCAGTGCCCTGTGGTTGTTGCGGGACGGTCTATATACGAGAAACATAATTCAGTCAAATTAATAATAATCAAGAGAATGGTAATGGTATTGAAACCAGGTACGTAGTACTACTTACTTTGTTAATCTGAAAGTGGAGCTTGTCTGTCCATGTACCGGGTTCTTCCTTGATGAACATTTGCCAAACCCTGGCCGACAAAAGAAAAATGAATACAAGAGTTAGTTATTACTTACTTGATAGCAGGAAATGAACGAAAAAGAGGCCGATGAACGAAAAAGGCCGATATATATATATACTTTTGAAGCATCTGACGCGCGCTCTTCCATGTGTCAGCGCCCCAGATTAACGAGTCCCAGACTTCAACTTGTCCTTGATCGATTCTAATGATGAACAATATGAAGTGGCCGCTGCGCACGTGTACACACGCAGTCATGCATACTCATCAATTACACTTAACATCAGGTAAGCAAAATGGAATGTCTACAAGACAGTAACACTCACTTGAATCCGTAGGGCCAAAGTATTTCTTTTTTGGTACTTTGTCGCTTCAAAAACCTTAGCAAATCATCTGGTGTATCCTTGTTGAACCTTTCTATTGTGTTTTGATGATACGAATACGGGTCAATGAACCCAAATTCCCAGATTCCTGCCATCCTGCATTCACGAATCTTCATTCTGCATAGTAGCGTACAAAAAGAATGTCGTGAGTGATAATTATACGGGCAATGAACGCGAGCTTAACTGAATAATTAAATTACACAAATAAATCACTTACAAACAGTAGCAGCTGAGGATAGACTTGTCGAGGGCACGTTGATTGTACATCTGGAAGAAATCATCGAACCCAAGCTCCACACCGTACTCTCTGAAGTAGTGTTGATCCTGAACTTGAGCCATGATACAGTCTCTCTTTTGCCTTGCGGCCTCCAAGTACCAATCACGTAAATTCCATAGTTGGGTTGTTAGAGCAGTAGGATTTTCGACCAGAGGGTGCTCGGGCTTGTATGTATATACCACATCAGCAATAGCGTAACCCACATCGCCCATGCGTGGACCGGACACTGAAGCCTGGTCAGATAACACCTTGAGCGGGGCAATTGACCGTGCTTCTTGTTGTCCGAGCTGGGGAACTTGTTTCCCGCATTTCGTCTGCTCTGCCTGCTTCATCTCCTCCGTCTGCTTCATCTATGCGGTGTGCGTCTTCTCAATGTACCGTTCATAGTCTCAAAGGGGCGGCGGTGGCGGCGGTGCAGGATAATATAAGTTGTCGATGGTCCGCTCAATTTTCCACTTTGGGATGTCCTTCAGAGTTTCCTTCCAGACGTCTGGGGGGGGCTTCAAGGGAAACCGTGCGAACCATGCTTTGGTTTTGGCTTTCACGGCATCGATTAGTTCCTCCGGAGTCATCAGGCCTGGTAACTCCCGGGGAGTCTCGACTTTCTTGCGTTTCCTTTGTATCTTCTTGGGAGGAGTCTTGTTTCTTCTAAACTGCAGCTTCCGCTTTGCCGTACCCGTAGTGGGCGCATCCGTCGGCTCACGGGAGTGCACGGGCGATGGACCCTCGACCTCGGGCTCCCAATCTTCGTTGTGGGGTGGACTTGGAGGTGCGTTGGGGGTGGACTTGGAGGTCGTGCATTCTCTGTACGAAAGTGAAAAAACTATTACAAATAGGCTTGCATGTGGTGCAACATTCGGTAATTGATGGAGGTGGTGCATTTGTACCTGGAGGAGTCGGTGGCCTTGGCGCCGCGTTAGGAAACACGATGTGTTTCTTATTCCACAAGATGATACCAAGCCTTTCGTCACAATCTTACGCTTGCCTTTCTTGGTCGATGTTGAATACGTGACTGCCATACCGTGACTTCTTATGTCTGCCTCTGTGACAACCGGTCGTCACAATCTTACTCTTGCCTTTCTTGGTACCGGTTGCTGTTAACAACCGGTGCTAAAGGGTCTTTAGCACCGGTTGTTAACAGCAACCGGTACTAAAGGCCTGTACAGGGGGGCGCACATTTCTTTTTTTCTTCTTTCTGTTTCCAAAGGGGGGTGTAGAAGAAAACAAACGGTATCGCCATCATACAGCCCCACCGTGTCTACTTGGTGCATATATGCATACCAAATGCACGGCAGGACGTATGATGGCGAATCCGCATGTTTTGTATTTGCTCGATGAACTGAATATATGATGTATCAAACCTTAAAGGTGGGTGTAGAACAAAACAAACGGTATCGCCATCATACAGCCCAACCGTGGCTACTGGGTGCATATATGCATACCAAATGCACGGCTGGGCGTATGCTGGCGAATCCGGATGTTTTGTGTTTGCTCGATGAACTGAATATATGATGTATCAAACCTTAAAGGTGGGTGTAGAACAAAACAAACGGTATCGCCATCATACAGCCCCACCGTGTCTACTGGGTGCATATATGCATACCAAATGCACGGCAGGATGTATGATGGCGAATCCGGATGTTTTGTATTTACTCGATGAACTGAATATATGATGTATCAAACCTTAAAGGTGGGTGTAGAACAAAACAAACGGTATCGCCAGCATACAGCCCAACCGTGGCTACTGGGTGCATATATGCATACCAAATGCACGGCTGGACGTATGCTGGTGAATCCGGATGTTTTGTATTTGCTCGATGAACTGAATATATGATGTATCAAACCTTAAAGGTGGGTGTAGAACAAAACAAACGGTATCGCCATCATACAGCCCCACCGTGTCTACTGGGTGCATATATGCATACCAAATGCACGGCAGGACGTATGATGGCGAATCCGGATGTTTTGTATTTGCTCGATGAACTGACCGGTGTATGAAGGTGGGTTATATATAGGGCCCTCTGGCTCACAAAGTGTTGAGCTAGGGTTTTGATCCAACGGTTAAGAAACACCCTCATCCACCGGCTCACAACAGCTCGAAAGAAACACACCATAGCCCTGATCGAACGGCTCACAACAGCTCGAAAGAAACACACCCCGGATCCAACGACTCACAAGCGCTTGAAAGAAACACACGATCCGTGTGATTCTATCTGATTGGTCCAAACGAAACCCTAACCCATTTAGTCCGGTTGGTGTCCCCAACCGGGACTAAAGGGATTATCCGTTTCTATTTTTCTTCTTGCCTTTCTTCTGATTGCGCCGTAATAACCATGGAACATCTTCATCATTTAACTGAATGCTTGGATCATCTTTGACTTTGAAGGGAGGAATTTCATCAAATTTATTGTAATCTTCTGACATGTCTGTCTTGTCCTCGACTCCCACGATGTTTCTTTTCCCTGAAAGAACTATGTGGCGTCTTGGCTCATCGTCTGATGTATTCGCTTCCTTATCTTTTCTTTTTCTCGGTCTGCTAGACATGTCCTTCACACAGAAAACCTGAGCCACATCATTGGCTAGGACGAATTGATCATTGTCGTACCCAAGATTCTTCTGATCCACTGTTGTCATTCCGTACTTCGGGTCTACCTTCACGCCTGACAGGTTGAACCATTTGCACCAGAACAAAGGGACCTTAAAGGAAGGTCCGTAGTCAAGTTCTCATATCTGCTCTATGTAACCATAGTATGTGACCCTTTGCCCGTTGTCGTCTTTTGCATCAAACCGGACGCCACTGTTTTGGTTGGTGCTCTTTTTATCTTGGTCTGCCGTGTAAAATATGTTACCATTTATCTCGTACCCTTTAAAGGTCAATACAGTCGAAGATAGTTGCTTGGCCAACAAGTATAGCTCATCTTCAACAATGTTGTCATTAATGAGACGTCTTTGCAACCAACCGCCAAAAGTCTTCGCGTGTTCTTTAGCAATGAAATCTTCAGGTTGCTCCGGATATTCCGAGCGTAAAATATCCTTGTGTTCCTGGATATATGGAGCCGCCAAGCTGGAATTAACTAGAACTGTGAAGTGTGCTTGAGTGAAAGATTGCTCGTCCATACATGTTGTTGATTTCTCTCCTAGCGTGCCTTTTCCACGCAGTCTCCCCTCATGGCGCGACTGAGGAACACCGATCGGATTCAGGTCAGGAATAAAGTCAACAGAAAACTCAATGACCTCCTCTGTTCCATAGCCCTTGACCATGCTTCCTTCTGGCCTAGCACGGTTTTTAACACAATTCTTCAAGACTCCCATGAACCTCTCAAAGGGGAACATATTGTGTAAGAATACAGGACCGAGAACGGAAATCTCTTTGACTAGGTGAACTATGAGGTGCGTCATAATATTGAAGAAGGTTGGTGGGAACACCAACTCGAAGCTGACAAGACATTGGACCACGTCCTTCTGTAAACTTGGTAGAGTTGCTGGATCGATTGCCTTCTGAGAAATTGCGTTGAGGAATGCACATAGCTTCACAATGGGTACTCGCATGTTTTCTGGCAGAAGCCCCCTCAATGCAATCGGAAGTAACTGGGTCATGATCACGTGGCAGTCATGAGACTTTAGGTTTTGGAACTTTTTATCTTCAAGGTTTAGTATTCCTTTTATGTTCGACGAGTAGCCAGACGGCACCTTGATACTGCTCAGGACTTGGAAAAAGATCTCCTTCTCTTCCTTGGTAAGAGTGTAGCTGGCAGGACCTTTGAAATTCTCTGGATTCATCAGGTCGTCTCGTTCGTGCATACGTTGGTGGTGCATCCGTGCTTTTGGTGTATCTCTCGACTTCTTCCCATGCACGCCCAATAAGTTTAGCAGGTTCACGCAAATATTTTTCGTCACGTGCATCACGTCGATCGCAGAGCGAACCTCTAGGAATTTCCAATAGGGTAGTTCCCAGAATATAGATTTCTTCTTCCACATGGCTACGTGGTTGTCGGCGTCATTCGGAACAGATTGTGCGCCAGGACCCTTACCAAAGATTACTTTTATATCTTTGACCATGTCATATATATCAGTACCTTTAGGGAGGGTTGGCTTCCTCCGTGTATCTGCCTCGCCTTTGAAATGCTTTCCTTTCTTTCTTACGGGATGCCTGTCTGGAAGAAATCGACGATGCCCCGGGTACACATTATTGCCTATATGTATACTTTCAGTCTCGCCTAAACAGTGTGTGCATGCGCTGTATCCCTTGTTTGACTGTCCTGAGATGTTACTAAGAGCGGGCCAATCATTGATGGTTACAAACAGCAACCCTCGTAGGTCAAATTCCTCTTGTTTGTACTCGTCCCACACACGTACACCTTCGTCAGCCCACAACTCTAAAAGTTCATCAACCAGTGGCCTCAGGTACACATCAATGTTGTTGCCAGGTTGCGACGGGCCTGGGATAAGCACTGGCATCATAATAAACTTACGCTTCATGCATAACCAAGGAGGAAGGTTATAGATACATAGAGTCACGGGCCAGGTGCTATGACTGCTACTCTGCTCCCCAAACGGATTGCCATCTGTACTCAGACCAAACCTTAAGTTTCTTGCGTCACGTGCAAAGTCCTCGTACTTATCGTCGATGTTTCTCCACTGCGACCCATCAGCGGGGTGTCTCAGCATATCGTCTTCCTTACGGTCTTCTTTGTGCCATCGCAGCAACTTGGCATGCTCTTTGTTTTGCAACAAACGTTTCAACCGTGGTATTATAGGAGCATGCCACATCACCTTGGCAGGAACCCTCTTCCTGGGGCGATCGTCACCCTCAACATCACCAGGGTCATCTCGCCTGATCTTATACCGAAATGCACCGCATACCGGGCAGGCAGTTAAATTCTCGTGCTGACCGCGATAGAGGATGCAGTCATTGATGCATGCATGTATCTTATGCACTTCCAATCCTATAGGGTAGACAACCTTCTTTGCTTCGTATGTACTGCAGGGCAGCACGTTATCTCTTGGAAGCATCTTCTTCATTATTTTCAGCAGATTTTCAAATCCCTTGTCAGATAATCCATTCTCTGTCTTCCATTGCAGCAATTCCAGGGTGGTGCCCAGCTTTTTCTGGCCATCTTCGCAATTTGGGTACAACAATTTTTTGTGGTCTTCTAACATGCGCTCCAACTTCAACCTCTCGTTTTCACTTGCGCAGTTTATCTGTTCTTCACGAATGACCTGACGAAGATCATCATCAGACTTATCAACAATGTCCTCAAGTTCAGGCTCGTCTTCCCCCATTTCAGTATCACCGTGTTCACCGAACATAGGATAATTATCATTATTCTTTTCTTCTTCATTGTCTTCCATTACAACCCCTCTTTCTCCGTGCTTGGTCCAACAAAAATAACTGGGCATGAAGCCTTCTTGCAACAAGTGGGTGTGTATGGTTCTTGAGCTAGGGAAATTCCTCTTATTCTGGCATTTTTTACATGGACAAAAAATAAATCCATTCTGCCTGTTTTTCTCAGCCACATAGAGAGCCCAGCTTTTTCTGGCCATCTTCGCAATTTGGGTACAACAATTTTTTGTGGTCTTCTAACATGCGCTCCAACTTCAACCTCTCGTTTTCACTTGCGCAGTTTATCTGTTCTTCACGAATGACCTGACGAAGATCATCATCAGACTTATCAACAATGTCCTCAAGTTCAGGCTCGTCTTCCCCCATTTCAGTATCACCGTGTTCACCGAACATAGGATAATTATCATTATTCTTTTCTTCTTCATTGTCTTCCATTACAACCCCTCTTTCTCCGTGCTTGGTCCAACAAAAATAACTGGGCATGAAGCCTTCTTGCAACAAGTGGGTGTGTATGGTTCTTGAGCTAGGGAAATTCCTCTTATTCTGGCATTTTTTACATGGACAAAAAATAAATCCATTCTGCCTGTTTTTCTCAGCCACATTGAGAAAACTATGCATGCCATTAAGGAATTCGGGACGACGTCGATCACTGTACATCCATTGCCGGTTCATCTGCATTATATAAATTTATCAACAACCATTATGCTAAATCATCATGACTAAATTAATTAATTAATACAAAAAGTTCATCACACGTTAAAACCAAAGTAGCGTAGTGACCATACATAAAAACTCTCTCTAATTAATGCATTTAAAAACAACAACAAATACGATCAAAATCGCAACAAAGGTAACAATTGACCCGACGGCATAATGATACCAAGCCTCTTTACTAATTGCATATTTTCTAATCTTTCTAATCTTCAGGCGCATTGCGTCCATCTCGCTCTTGTGACCATCGACGACACCGGCAAGAACCTTTTCCAAGGTCATCTTCTCTCTTTCATTTTTTTTCAACCTTTCTTCAGTTGTTTTCAATCTTTTTTTCAAGCCAACATTTTCTTGTTGAACTAAGTGTAACTTCTCAACAATAGGGTCGATTGGCATTTCCGGTTCCACTACCTCCTAGATAAAAATATCTATGTCAAATTGGTCGGCGTAATTAATTGTCATATAATCAGGAAATGAAAATATGTAGTTATAAAAGATAATATACCACATCCGAATCATAGACTGGACGAGGGCCAACGGGGACGGATATCAAAACCATGGCGCTATATATATAAAAAAAAATATATACAAGTAAATATATATGTAAATCATACAAATCAAAATTTGTTTTGGTAAATAAAAACAATAGTCTCGCCAAGGTTGTGTCGGTGACGGGGCGATCGACGGCGGTGAGGAAGGGGACAAGGCGCGCGACACTAAAAAAAACCACAAATCATAATTAAATTTGAGCTCAAATTGCATCAAATTGTATACATAAGAAATGAATAACAAATTCTAGCGTAGGCATTTCATCAAACACCTAGCTAGCACAGCAAAAATAAAATAAGCAAAAAAACGAGCAAAACTTGCAATGCCGGAAGAGGGAATGTTGATGCTAACCGTAGAACGGATGGGTACCAATAATCTTGACAAATGGTGGAAAAAAATGGGGATGGATTAGAGCTCACAAGAGGAAGGAGGGAGCAAAAATGGAGTTGAGCTCGAGCTGGAAAAAATGGAGCTGAGCTCGGGGTGTAATGTAGGGTTTAGGGGAGGGCTTTAGGACCGGTTTGTATTACAAACCGGTTCTAAAGGTTCTGACAGCAGGACCCGCAGTTGCTACAAAAAAATGAGAAAACCTTTAGAACCGGTTTGTGATACAAACCGGTTCTAAAGGGTCTGTCCTCTGGGCCCCCCTCACTGCAGCAAATGACCGCAAGGCCTTTAGGACCGGTTTGTGTTACAATGTGCTTGGCTCAATGCCCTGTTTTCTACTAGTGCCTGAGCGGTAGTACCCTTCCCGATCTCCCTTATACAAGTATCATATTTACCTGGGTGAGCCTGAGCACACTTCGTAAAGTTACCGTAAGATTTTTCTTTTTTTTGTTATAATTATTCTTACTTATGGCCCGGTCGTAAGCTTGAGGCCAGCCAGAATTATCAGCTGAAAAAGCTACATGCATCAAGTTAAATTGTTTACAGCTGTTTCAATTGCCTAACAAAGTCATGCGATACGAAACCAACTCATCAATAAGTCAGTGCTGTATTAATGACAACACAACATCTCAAACACAGAGTGCACTCTCGATTTGGAGGATGGGGACTTCAGTCTTTGGGAGAATCTATCTTTCAACAAGCTGCCAGACTAGCTTAACTGGCATGTCCATTGACCAATTAGGCAATAGCACAAGTTCTGACATAGTCAAGCAATGAGTTTTAAAGCATCTGTTCCAGAGACAAGTGTATCTTCTACAAATGGCATAGTCTTCCACACTTTTAGTCCTACTGGTACTGGACTATCTTCAAGACCTGAAACATATAAACCAAGAATGGAGCGACTGAAAGAACAAGATAACCAAAATGTTTCTCCCCAAGCTGGCAATACAAACCTTGATTTGTGGTGTCGGTCTCTATACAAAGTGACATGTAATGTGAACTATTTAGCTCCGCGAGTATAAACTGCCAATTCTTATTCGACAGATGATCAAAACCAGAGTTGGAATCATTGCATACTTCTGATGCCTGGCAAATCCAACAAAAGTCAAGGCAAGACTTACTGTTAAGTTGCAACAATGTGATACAAAGGCGCCTGATTCCTGTGATGTATCATGATGTATAATAAAAATATTTAATACAAAGGCGCCTGATTCCTCTGATGTAACATGATGCATAATAAAAATATACTTCTAATTTGCTTAACATGACATCTGGTAGTTGGGCAAAATAAATGTTAGGTGTCCAGGAGACCCACATGTCAGAAGGTGTCGCAAAATATCATGTTCAGATACATACTTCCAAAGCTCCCTTACAAATGTAGCATATATCGAAGACACCGACAAAAGGAGTAAGGTCAAAGCTGCATACCTTAGAAATCATAATTCCCTGACTTGTTTCCAACTTGATTGAAAATGTACTAAATGGAGCACCTGAGAAACCCATCCCAAGAGCCTTTACATATGCTTCCTACAAATTTAGACATCAATGATAGTTGCATGTGAGCAATTTATTTTTGCAACATTGTACCCCTAATCAGTATCATGAATATTTAATTCACATAGGACAAAGTTTGCTGCAAACCCAATTTTGATGCTAACTCTTCTCACGATGATTCCTTTTTCCTCAAAGGTAAGATGCATCTATTAGTCCTTTACTTTGATTAATTTAATACAATCATTGCTATGTCAGGAAGGATTTAGCAAGTTAGCATCTAAAAATGGATTCGCACCAGGTATGTATTCCAAATCTGCATTTCTATAGCAAAACACAACAGAGCCAGATACATTACTCTTGAGATGGTCATATCATACTGGCATAAGCCAGTTGATAGATGTTTACCCAGTACTGGAAAATACCATCACCGCTCAATGTTCTAAAGAATGTGCATCTCCACAATGTAGTGGTTGCATAGGGAAGGACTATAAAACAAAGGAACAAAGAGAGCCTCACTAACTTTAAGAGTCCATAGTTTTAGGAATTCCTTTCTGCGAGCATCTGAATCAGAAATCTCAGCTAGATAATCAACTTCAGAAGGTGTGAAATAACGGCGAGCAAGAGATAAAATATTCTTGCTTGTATTCCGCTTCTTCTCTTCAATATCAATACCAATCTGAGACAATAAACAAAATAGCAACATCAACTTAGTAACTTACAAAGGAACAGAAACACGGTCATTTATTTCTCACTTTTGGTAGTCATAGGGACAAGGAACATACATGAGCATGCATGGCAATGCCACAGGCAATCAAAGAATTAGTGTGTGAAATGTTGAAATGCAAAGGTCGCTCAACAATGCTATCATCCCGTGGCCACAATATCTGATTAAACATGGAAAGCAACCAAACAAAAGTTAATTAGAAGTCTTTAAATTGCAGAAAAGTACTGCTGAAACCTAACCTCTTACCTCAGGTTTCCCAAATTTGTTCTTCTTAAACTCAAATGACCTCGGATCAATTTTACAGTCTGTATCTAGTCTAGTTCAAACAAATCAGAAATAAGCATATCAATAAGCCTGTTATGTGTCATGCTGTATAAAATATAATTGGAAAGAATTAACAGACAAGAATGTTGTAATTATCGGCAAGATAAAATGCTGATAAACTCAAACATTGAGCAGCATGCCAATCTTCCACATTACAGGTCAACTGGCAGATAGTTTTAACCTCTATTTTTATCACTGTTTACAAAAACTATGCACCAGAAAGTGACGTACATTTAGTAGATCCTACAATGTTACTTGGAGGGGGGAAAAGGCGGCTATGGATGCAAGAGGTCAAACTTATATGACATTGTTGATCTTGAATCACATGTTTACCATATATCTAGGACAGATGAATGCACAAATGGAAGCCATGCACAGGGAGTAAGTCAATGCATCTAAGAGACATAAATTGCATAATCGGCTGAAGCTATCCAGAGATATTAAGCGGTTTTTCTCACAAAGCTACAGGTTTTTCCTCACGATTACAGAAATTACAAAGTAAGAAAATTTGTTTATCTCGTTACCCTCACCCATGGAAATGATTATATTTGCTGTCAATTCTAACCAAAGTACAATTGTGAATCTAACATCTGCCACCAATTTCGCAATTAAATAAATCATAATAGCAAGAACTACAAATATCATATTTTCTTGCATGAAAGTAAATTAATAACAAGAATTACATTCACTAAATGCGAATGGCAATGGAATAGACAGTTAGTGATTACATACATCTTGAGAGGGTGGTGCGCAATAATGCACGGGACAACATAGCATCTTTCCGTAACGCCGTTCCTTTCATAGAGGCAGCATACTCTCTTTCAACAGGAGAAAGGAGTTCTTCGTACATATTCAGTTGAGACTGATCATTCAGCTCATCAGGGCAAAGATACCAAACATGCACCTCTCTACGAAAGAGATAGTCATAAACTAATGACTTCAAAATATTCCAGTGCATCAAATAACTATAACAAGAAAAGAAACCAACCATCTGTAAATAGAACAGTTATAATCTAATTAAGTAAAGCTTTGCCTAACCCAGAAGAGCATTTAACGACCAAAGGCGAGACCATGTATTTGTCCGCGGGGTATATAGATTTTGAAAAGAGATCAATAAAACCCAATACTAACTGATTATTGTGGGCCAAAATTCCTTCAGTGAATGCTCACTTCCAGTCCTTTCAAAATCCCAAACTACAACCGAAGCAAAAAATCTGCATACCCTCAAAACAAAAGGCAAACAATTGTTTCATCCACTAATAGTTGGATTATTCCTGATTTGTTCAATTTTCATGTACTATCTTATTATCATGCCCATAAGAAGTGTACATATTTCGCATTTAGCGAACCAAACAGGTTTAGGAATAGCAGGTAGAAGCTAGCACTCTTCAAAGTTCGAACTTCTGGCATTGTCTAATATAAATTCCTTTCCATATTCAAATAAATATACTAGAAAATGCCACATAGAATAAACTCGACCAACACGGACTAGCGCTTGTGGCTTTTGTAAATTAAGGAGAGAACGCCACGAAGCGAACCCTGCGCATCCCTCGCCTGTTTGCTGCCAGAGCAACATCACCAGGCACGTGTTGATCCAGGACAGGGGCAGCGTGTGGACTCTAGTTCCAGCTGTACGGCTGCGTGTGAGCGGGGCTCACCTTCCTTCCATGGTGCCGATATTTAATCCGGCGTATTAAAAAAGATCGGTATGCTGAATGAAAACCCTTTCAAATTCCCCATCTCCTTGTCCGCAATCTTACCCCGTTGCTGCTCTGCTCACATTCCCAAATTCTCCTCGTCGTCCAACCAAATTCCACAGGGCTCAACTGCACTCGCATCCCCAATTCCCGTCAATCTCAAACCAAATTCCACACGGCTCAAGCTCATGTGGCAGGTGTGCCTCTAACCCGCTTGGTCTGACACCTGGAAATTGCCATATGTGTCTGGAAGCGTAACCACTACCTGCCCCCAGATCTACCAACGTCCTTAGCATACTCGCAGGAACCACAACTTACACGGCAAAAAAGGATGGAAGGAAGAAGAAGAGCGCACCTTCGGGACTGGAGAGGCGGCGGGGACGGGAGAGAGGTGAAGAGGCGCCCGCCCGAAACACCCGGCGGCGGTGGCGGCTGGAGAGGCAGCACGCGGCAGCGGAGGAGGCGGTGGCTCATGCAGCATCCCGAAACTCCAAGCGTCCTCGGGGGCGGCGGCTGCTGCAGGAGAGGCATCGCGCTGCAGCGGAGGAGGCGGTGATGCATGCCTCTCCCGTCCGGTTTGGTTTATAGCGTGGGCTGCCGGTGGCAACAAGGGAGCTTGTTCTTGAATCCAACGAGCCTGTCGCCGAGCAACAAGAAACGGCGACAGGTAAGATTTCTAGTGCCATTTCACATTACAACAACAAAGCCCATTGGCTCCCAAGAACCTATCACAAATCATGCAATACTACAACATAAGAACCGAGAAAACAATTTGATGAGACTTACTTGTCGCGGCGCTAGGGTTAGGTGACTCGTTGGCGACGGCGACACAGATCCTGCAAAAGTACAGGAAAAAAAATGGATTAGAAGTACAAGGAACACCAGCTGCATAGATTTGGGGGAGCTAGAGAAGAGGAGGTCGGCTGCGGGAAGTGCAGAGAAGAGGACGTCGGCTTCGGGAGGGTCAGAGAAGATGAGGTCGTCGTTCACCTTTGGCAGTAGTTCCCCTCCCGTCGATCTAGGGTTGGGGGCTGGCAAACGGGAGGTGAGGGACGCCCGTCCAACAACGGGAATCGGGGGAGGACGGCGGAAGGTCGAGGATGGCCGGGAAAGGGGGAGGTAGAGGAGGCCGGAGGGGAGTTTACCAGTCCGGCCACCGCCGCCGGTTACTGCAGGTCGGGGAGTCCGGAAAATAACTATCCACCAATCAATTTAGACCAACTCTACGGTACGCCACGTGTGCACACAGATCTCAAAGCACTACAACTTTTTCTTCCCCAAATTTTAGTTTTTTTGCAATGACCCCAAATTAATCATCTCGGAGAAAAAAAAACTGTGTGTGCGGCCGCTTAGCCATGGCATCTACGAAATATTCCTTCCCTTAAAAAGAAAAAATCTAGGAAATATTCCTCTACTGGTCTGTTTTTTTTTGAAATGGAACACTGATATTCCATTAGCTTTAGCCGGCAGAATCGTCGTACAGAGCAGAGATTACAACTTCTGGTGCTGAATCAAACCAGACATGGCTCAGACCATGGCTACCAGTAGCTCCTAAACCTGTCAGGACATGTGCTGGCTTGTTACATTCACGGGGTTTAAACATAACGCGATGATCGATAAACTCAAGAGCTAGCCGTGCTTTGGCCTCCCGAAATAGAGCTCCCAGTGGCGAGAGGTCGAAAGATTTCATCTGCAGCGCTTGGAAAACCCCTGTGCAGTCTGAGACAAAAATAGGCCTTCCGATTCCCATAGTCACCGCGACATGGATCGCTTGGATTAGGGCCTCCGCCTCCGTCTGCAGTGCTTCACTGGCATGTGGAATAGCTCCGGCTGCAGCAAAGATCAGCCTTCTCTCATGGTCCCTAGCGACAGCACCCCATCCACCTTTGTTCTGCTGGCCATCGAAAGAACCATCAATATTGATCATAACCCACTCCATCGGTGGGGGACGCCATTTGTCTTCCCGCGGCTTTTTCTGTGCCTTTTTTGTCTGGTAAAACTCCTTCCATTCAGCACAACGCCGGTTTATTTGGAACTGGAACTCGTCCATACTTAGGCATATCTCCCCTCTATTAGCTTTATTTCTTTCAGTCCACCATGCCCATAGCAGCGCTACTGCTTGGAGCTTGCTATCCCCACTGGTTGCAATTAAAGTCTCAACCGTGGTAAGCGCCGAGTTGCAGTTGAGTAGCTTCTGTTAGCTTGCCACATTTTCATTACCTTCTTGCAGCGGAGGAACAGGTGACCCCCATCTTCAAAGGAAGTGGCACATACAGCACACCTTGTGTCAAGATCCACATGTCGCCTTTCGATGTTCATTCGCATCGGTAGACTGTTGTGGGCGAATCTCCAAATGAAATGGTGGACTTTCGCAGGGCATTCCAGCTTCCATATTTGTCTCCATACGCTTTGTTGCCACTGGCTGCCACACAGACCAGAAGATGTGCCAGTAGTTCTTTCAGGTTTCATCATATTGGCATGGACCTTATAGGCCGATTTCACCGAGAAGACACCCCTTTTATCATAGAACCAAGCAAGGTGATCCTCTTCATGCTCACAGATTGGGATTGCAAGAATTGCCTTTGCGTCATCAACATGGAACGTCTGTTGGACCAGCTGCACATCCCATGATTGTGTGGCCGGATCCAACAAGTCTGCCACCCGTGTGACAATGTGATGGCCCTGTGTTGTTCTTGGCTTCCTGGACTCCTCATTTGGAATCCATCGTTCACCCCATATGCTAATTTGTTGCCCATCCCCCACACGCCAAATGAGACCTTGTTTGAGTACTTCTAGCCCCTTTAGGATGCTTCTCCACGTATAGCTCATTCCTGGGGCTGGTTGCGCCATGAGGAGGTTGCCATCAGCGAAGTACTTTGCTCTGAGAACCTGGCTGCATAGGGATTCAGGGGCTTGTAACAATCTCCGGCCCTGACGTGCCAACATATCCATGTTAAACGAGTATAGGTCTTTGAAACCCAACCCTCCTTCCTCTTATGGTTTCATCATTTGTTCCCAGCTTAGCCAGTGTGCCCGGTTCTCCTCCTCATTCTGCGCCCACCAGAATTTACATATCATTTTGGAGATTTCATCGCACATACTCTTTGTGAGGTCAAAACAAGCCATTCCATAAGTGGGGATGGCCTGGGCCACCGCTTTTATGAGGATTTCTTTTCCAGCCTTGGATAAAAACCTCTCCTTCCATCCTCTTATTCTTTTCCAGATTTTCTCTTTGATGTATGCAAATATTCTGGCACGGTCTCTACCTATATATGCGGTAGTCCCAGATACTTACCACCTTGTGCTTCCGTGCCTAGTCCGAGTACCCCCATAATGGCTGTCTTTTTGCTTGTTGGAGTATTGGAGCTGAACAACACCGAGGATTTTTCCCAGTTGATCATCTGACCCGAGGCCAGCTCATAGTCATTGAGAATAGCATTAACAGCCTCTGCACTTTGCGCCGTGGCCTCCATAAGCAGTAGTGAGTCGTCAGCGAAGAGAAGGTGACTCACACTTGGGGCATTAGGGGCCAACTTGATTCCCCTTATCTGATTGTTTGCCTCAGCTTGGTGAATGAGTGTGGAAAAACCTTCAACACACAACAGGAATAGGTACGGGGAGATGGGATCGCCCTGCCTTAACCCTCTCCCTGCTGAAATGCTCTCAGTAATGTTACCATTGACCTTGAAACGGTACTTCACTGTACGAACACACTCCATAATACGATTCACATAAGCATCACAGAAACCGAGTTTTTTCATCACCCCTTCCAGGAACGACCATTCCACTCGGTCATAGGCCTTGCTCATGTCAAGTTTGACGGCCATGTAGCACTCCTTTCCCCTTCTCTTCCTCTTCAGAAGTGTGTCATCTCATATGCCAGGATGGTGTTATCAGAAATGAGACGACCTGGGACAAACGCACTTTGGTTGGGCGAGATGAGTTCATCCAAGATAACCTTCAGCTGGTTTGCAAGCACCTTAGATACGAGCTTATAGACCACATTGCATAGGCTTATCGGGCGGAGATCTTTCATACTCTCTGGGCTTTGCACCTTTGGGATGAGTACAACTACTGTTTCATTCCATCCCTCCGGTATACTGTCGCCTTGCAACATGCCTAGAACCTCTTGAACTACGGTGTCACCAACCGTCCCCCAGAACCTCCTATAGAACACTGCTGGCATGCCATCCGGGCCTGGTGCTTTAAGGTCACCAATGCTATCCAGTGCAGCCTTTACCTCCTCAACCGTGTACTCCTCAGTTAACTTGTTATTCATTTGATATGTCACCCTGGGCTGGATGTGCTCGAGGACGTGATCCATGTTTGTACCTGCCACGGGGGTAAACAAGTTAAGGAAATAATTAGATATGAGGGCCTGCAAGCCCTCCTCCCCCTCCACCACTCCACCATCATCTCCTCTCAGCTTTTTAATGGTGTTTTGTTTCTTCCTTTCTGAAGCCATTGAGTGGAAATATGATGTATTCCGGTCCCCGCCCTGTAACCAGTTCACGTGGGCCCTTTGTTTCCAGAAAATGTCCAGCTGCTCTTCTAACCGTTCAAGCTTGAAACGAGTAACCTGCTCCCTTCGGATGTTGTGCTCTGTTAAGTCTCCTCGACGAACTCTCTCCAATTCTTCCTTTAGTTTCTTTATACGCTTTTGGAGATCCCCAAGGACATCTTTACTCCAACCATGTAGTTCTTTGGAGACTGACCTTATCTTCCCCGCAAGTGTAGTCTCCCCATTCTGCCCAGCCGTTACCCACGCGTCCTGGACTACATTGTTGCACTCCTCCTCTTCTAGCCAACATGCTTCAAAACGCTTGTTTAGACCACCATCCCCAGTCCACTTTGGCCTATAGCATGGAGCCGGCTGAACATGTACGGCTCTATGGTCTGAGTGAAAAGCATCACCATTTATTACTTTGTAATTTGGGAACCGAGCTCTCCACATCGGGTTAGCCACTGCCCGGTCTAAGCGCTCACGAATGTAACCTTGAACACGGTAATTATTATTGCGCCATGTGAATATATCACCCTCAAAACCAAGGTCCTGGAGGTTACAGAAGTCGAGAGCATCACGAAACTTGTCCATGTGGCTTTGTGGTTTCGGGGTACCCCCTTTGCTTCTCAAAACTCAACAGAATTTCATTGAAGTCCCCTACGCACAGCCACGACAGGTTTGCTTGGTGATGGAGCGTACGCATCAGTCTCCAAGTTTCTTTCCTATCCTCCTGCTTTGGTTCTCCATAAATCCCGGTGAATCTCCATTTAAATCCATCTTCCTCTGTGATGTCAACGTCTATATGCATCCGACCCATCCACCTCAAACTAACATCAATGTTTCTCTTCCAAAACAGCGCCAATCCCCCACTCCTTCCCTCACATTTTTCGCAATCATGTGAGGCATTCCTAACTTTACTCGGAATCTATTCATTTTCTTCTCATCCAATTTAGTCTCGGACAAGAATAAAATGTCAGGGTCCTCCTTCTTCTGGAGTGCCAGAAGACCGTTGACTGCCGGGCCATTCCCCAAACCCCGGCAGTTCTGCGAGCTTATTTTCATTGGGCTCCGCGGACCTGACCTGGCAGCCCCGCTTTCAAAGTGTTTGCATCCCCACTACCATGTGCCTCTTTAGCTATCATCTCCACATCAGCCCTCTGCCTCTTCTTTATCTCCGACTCATCCGGTTCATCCTGCTCATACGGCCTCTTCTTCTCCTTTAGGGTGCTATCGTTTCTCCCCACCACATCCATGTTCTCCTTCTGGTTTCTGCCAGCGGTCATTCTCTTGTATTTTTTGGGGGGTTTGTTAGCCGTTGTCTCGTTTCTGGCCTCTTCACCTAACTTCTCTTTTTCCTGATTACTCCGATCGACGTCCGCCTGAACTGTATCTCCATGCATATTGGGCTCAATCATCGCCCCCTGCTCTCTGGACCCATGCTGGGCCTCCCTCCCTAAGCCCTGCACCATGCTATTTTGGGCCGCACCCATCTCACCTTCCTTTGATTTTCCTTTCAAAAGCAAGACATCATCTTTTTCCTTATTGAACTGTAGTTTCTTCTGTGAGGATGATTTTGCTTCGGTGACTGGAGGCTTTACAGGACTGTTAACCTCCTCGGAACCAGTGTCTGTGCTCACATTGTCCTTGGGGGCTGGTTTCTTCCACGTGAGGCTGTCACTCCAAGACTGGTACTGTCGACCGCTAGAGCTAGGACCCTTCCAGTTTTTTTCCCCCGCCCTATATTCTGGCTCCAAAGGGTCCTCCCTCCTTCACTTCTCCGTTTTGGGATATATGCTCTCAGCCACTTCCCATATTGTTGTTTCTCCCCCGGTGCGAGCCTTATGTGGCAGGCTTTATCATCGTGGCCAATGACCCCACAGGTGAAGCAAAATTCAGGGAGGTGTTCATATTCCAGCGGGCAGCATCTGTCTTTTCCCCCATCTCCCACAGAAGCTGTGACAACTCTCATGAGGGGCTCTGCAATTTTTATTCTCACTTTGATACGCAGGTACTCTCCTGCAGCCATCTCATCGTCCCCCACATCCACATCTATGTACTCTCCTATTTGCTTCCCTAATCTTTCGCCCGAACTCCTATTCATCATTCCCAGCGGGAGCTTCAAGACGCGGACCCAGATTGGTGTTGTTGCAAACTCATACTCATCGAGAGTCTTCATTGGATCAAAGTCCTCTAACACCATCAGATCATTCCCTACCATCCACGGTCCTTCCTCCAAAGCCTTCTGCTTTCTCGAGCTTTGCATGAAGGTAAACAGGAAAAGATTGGCACCCATTACCTTACATTTGATCCCCTTCAGTGGGCACCAGACTCGTCCTAGTGAGTTCTCCAGTCCTTCAATAAACGCTGGCTTTTCAGAAAGAAGTTTCCCCAAAGCTTGCACATCCACTGCCCCAACCTTTTTCCCATCCGTCCATCCCAGCTGAACACCTTCCCTCTCCGCATCCGACAACTTCAGATTCTGTAGTAGCCCTTCGACTCTGTCCATCTCCCCCCTCGCTGCAGTACGCGATCAGACCTGACAGTGGTTCGTTGTACTAGGAATTTGTATTACGATCACGTGCCCTAGCACCACGTGAAAGGCTTATGGGGGTGGAGGAGGGGCTGGCGGTGGGGGGTGGGGCCGGCGGCGTGGTGGAGGCTTGAATCAGTTCGGCGAGGGGCTTGGGCGATAGTGAACTGCCGGAGACGAGCCGGCGGGATCTAGATCGCCGGGGTTAAGCACGATCGCCACGAAATCGCCGGTGCGCAGTTAGCGGAACTGTCACTCTTGGGACGGACGGGGGTTGTCTATGGTTCTCTATCGCGGTTTCTACTGTTCTGTTTGGATGTAGGAAAAACTGGTTAGAATTGAATTGGCCAGGGAATTCCAAATCCAAGATAGAAAAGAATTGGGCTCTAATTCAAATTCCTGTTTGGATGTACAAAACATGGAACTTGATGTCTTTTTGAGTTTGGATAATATAAATATGTGTACATCTATAAAAAAATAATCCCAAATACTTACATAGTTGAAACAAATCATCCTTTATCAACACATCATTTTGAGTTGCATCTGAGAAGGTACATACGAAGAAAAACCACAACTAATCCTCACATCTGTCGCTCCCGTACAAGAAATCAGACGGGAGGGCATACAGATACAGACAAATGGCTAAGACGAGAGGGCATACAGAGCTCACACGGGAGGGCATGGCGCCACTCTGGTTGTTATTACCATGCCACCATCGTTCCCATGTTCAAACTACCTATTTTTGCCATTAATCCCCTACCGCATCTTGGGTTCCAGGGGCTCACTGGAGTGGGCATGTGACCATGGCAGGAAATAAGAGGGGAGGAGGGAGAGTAAGGATGGGAAGGAGAGGAGAGAGGGGCGGATGGGAGACGGAACAGAGGGGCCGGAGGAACCTACCGGCAGCGGCGCCTTGCCTGCAGGAGCGTGAGCGACGGGGACGAGCAAGCCTCCAGCCCGACTGCGGGATATGGAAGCGAACAAGTACGGTGACTTTTTTCCGAGACTTTCCGAGGGTGCCCGCTCGGAATCGCTGGGCGAGGTGCGTAGGCGCGCGTGCGGCTCGCTTGGAATTGGACCACCTTTTCCAAGCCCAATTCTTTTACTAACCCAAACAACAGAATTCGTCCCGACAATTCCAACTTGGCAATTTCATGCTAGTTTTCCTACATCCAAACAGGTGTACTGGTATATACCGGCACTTAGAGCATCTCCAGCCGCGCCTCCAGGAGCCCCAGGGCGACTTTTTTAGCGCCGGTACGCTGTTTTTCGCTCAGTCGCGTCTCCAGCGCATCGAATAGCGCCGGTTTGGGCCCTTTTAGCGTCCGGCGAACCCTGGCTGAACCCAGTGCGCTCGGGGGCTGCTGGGGGCTCCGGCGGAAGCAAAATCGTGCTTGTGGGCCAGCATAGTCGGGCGAAGGGCGACTTTTCCATGCCCTCTTTGCCCTCCCTTGCCGCATACCGCCCACCCTCGTTCTCTCCCTTGTCAATGTGGCGTCGCCCCTTGACCCCAAACCGCCGCGCCGCCGCTAGGAGCCATTTCGCTGCCGCAACAGCCTGCCGTAGACACGCCAACCTTCCTCCCTCCTCTGGACGAGCTCGCCGCTTTCAAGCGAGGCCACAGGAAGCCGGCTTTCCAGCACGACTGTGAGGTGTTCGGCGTTTTTCCTATTCGGCAATGGACTCCGACGATGAGGAGATGTTCGCCGCTCTGATGGACGAGGAAGCCGACGCAACCGTCGACGACGCCGAGCACCTTATGTGCCTCGCCGCTATGGCCGCTCTGTTTGCGCAGAACACGAAATCCCGGCATGGTGGATCAAAGTTCGGTCGCCGGAAGGGCAAAGAAAGGCAGCGAGTGGAGGGTTACTGCATCCTCTACGCCGACTACTTCGCCGATGCTCCATTGCATGATGAGGCAGTGTTTCGGCGCCGATTCCGCATGAGCCGGAAGCTCTTCCTCGACATTGTGCACGTTGTTCGGGAGTTCGACAGCTATTTCATTTTCAAGAAAGATTGCACCGGGACGGTTGGATTCACCTCGCTCCAGAAGTGCACTGTGGTTACGAGAATGCTTGCATAGGGCGCTCCCGACGATACCCAAGATGACATGGGCATGGCTAAGTCCACTACCTTTGAGTGTTTGAAGAGATTCTGCAAAGCAGTGGTGGCAGTGTTTGGTCCAAAGTACTTGAGATCACCCAATGTTGAAGACACTGTTCGGATCCTAGCACATAATGAAGCAAGAGGATTTCTGGGAATGCTTGGAAGCATCGACTGTATGCATTGGGCATGGAAGAACTGTCTGTTTGCTTGACAGGGGATGTACAAGGGCGCGAAAGGATCTTGTAGTGTGATACTTGTGACGGTGGTTACATAGGACCTCTGGATTTGGCACGCCTTCTTTGGAATGCCTGGAACTCACAATGACATCAACGTCCTGCAGTGCTCCCCGATCTTTGGAAATTTTGTTGAAGGCCATGCCCCTCCGGTGAATTATGAGATCATTGTAGCATCCCAACTTTTAATAAAGATGGAATACCCGTGTTATTGTGCTAGTCCCTGGATAAATTGCTAGAACCACAGTACAAGATGAAATATCATGCAAATACATCAAATTCTATTACATCGCATGATCCAGTCTTACAAAATATTATACAACTTGCATAGTTTTAGAAGACTAGCATAAAACAAAGAAATACAACGGAAAACATAGAACAACACTGAGCCCATCTTCTTCATGTGCCACAGGCAAAACATGTTGGCGATAGACTCGAGATCCTAAACGAAATCCTCGCTCGTCTTCAGAAACATCTGCAATATGGAATATGCAGCCACAAGGGAGTCAATACAATTTATTGTATTGGAAAGTAACACTATGGTGGATATAAATGGCAAGACTAATACTACATGCTTATTTGGCTGAGTGGAGTTTTGGCTAAGTTTGCATAAAGCCAGTTTTGTCCTATCTCTTTTGTAAAACAAACTTTTCTTTTCAAAGGGGTGGCAACATTGGATTAAGATCCAAGCACCACAATACTCTTCACTTGGTCAAAATTTTACTTATTGAAATTGGTGATGAGTTTCTTCCGTCAATCCTTGTCCAACTGCTCATAGTTGTCCATAACCGGGGACACGGCTAAGATCTTAGTTTGTTGACTCTGCAGAGGTTGTGCACTTTCACCCTTTGTCTTCAATTAGCCCAAACATCCTATACACCCGGAGTGCATCATAGAAAGGAGAGAATTAAGACGAGATCTTTCAGAAGAAGGAGTTCAACCGACCGGCAAGACCCGTTCCACCTATAATTATGCTACATCTGCTTGTCAAACCTGGGTTGAACCCTCACAACTTAGTGGATCAAGACAGAGCCCATATGTCAAAAGGCTGCACGGGAAGCTACTAAACTTACAAGGACATAATAATCGCTTTGTTCCTGGGTGGCCATCCGCAAGTGACAACCTCAAGTGGAATAACCCTTAGATAAGCGCCCTGAGGAAACACTCAACATAATCCAGTCTTACCACTTCCACCCAGGTGGTTCATTTATTAGTTATACTTAGAATTTTTTCTCAACATCTAGTAAAACAATTTGTAACATTGCATAGCATCTACTAAGTTCAAAGGATATCAAAATAACAAGGTATAAGGGATGGCTACACACTACTAGGATAATAGCATAGCATAATATAACTTATTAAAAATCCCTATCATGCATACTACTCAAAATCAACTAATGCATATAGAAAATAATGGGTAGTTGATGGTGTGTTACTTGCCTTGTTGAAGTTGGTGAATAAATCACACCCTCTTCACAAAAGATCGTTGCTCTCCGTCCAATCTATTCATTGAAAACACAATAACAAAATAAACAAACATGCTAGCAAGCAAACAAACAAGTGAAAAGAACATACAAAATAACATAACCAAAGGAGTTTAACTTAGTTGGCTAGGACAAAGGTCTAGGTTCAACTAACTTCATAACAAAGGAGATAACAAGTTAAAGTCTTGGTATTTTCCATTTGGGTCAAGGGCTGGACAAAAACAACTTGTTATTCTTCAACTTGTGTGGATAGCTCCAAGTCTTCACATGCTTGTCTTCTTGAAGATCATCTTCATGCTTCTATTGTAGTCTTTTCCTTGGATGGATTCTTCTCTTGATCTTGATAGATTTCTTCATGGCTTTCACTTCACTAATTTGGTTTGGGTATGGGATGGACACAAAATACCACTAAGTCAAGAGAAAGAAAATAAGAAGAGAGATAGAAAGAAAGAGGGAGATGTTTTCTTCTGGATTTCTTCACACTTGTACTTCCTTGAGTTGCTTCTAGTGGTGGAGTCTTTTCTTCAAAATTTCTTCATTGATCCTCCTTGTAGCTATTCATGTTGCCACCAAGTTGAAAGTGAAGAGCCTTCTATTGCTTGAGTCTTGTTTTCGATTTGCTAACTTCATGGATTCTTGAAGCAAGAATAGGGGGAAGGAGGAGTAGATAGAAAACTATAGTACTAGTGTTTGAGGTTCACTACTTGGTCTCTTATATGGTTTACATACTAGGTACTTGGTCTGGGATTCAAAATGGCCACAACAAACAATGGTAGAAAGAATAGAAACAAAATCTAAGGCATGATCAACTAGTGGTTCACTAAGATGGATTTTTGGTCCAACTTACAAGGAAATGGTTCAAGGTTGTCCAAAAAGGCTTAGGTACTGATTTTTCTGGTTCAAGGTTACCAAAAGGAGCAATTTTTCTTAAGGGAACATATTCTAATTATTTATAGAATTAAATCTATGTCAAAAATACTGAAATAGACAACTTATTTCTAAAATCAATTTTAATTTGAACAAAATTATTTTGGGACAGAGGTTGTGAAATTACTCATCCTAAGGTTTCCAAATATATTTTATTTGCAATTTTTGGATTTATAGAAATTGAATTATACCAAAATTCATCAAACAAGCATATTTGAATTTGAACAAATTTAAGTTTATCAAATTTGAATTTGAACAGTGCTAAAAGATTCTACAGATCCAGGGGATTTCAAAAAGTCCAAGTTTGCTAAATTTGGCCTTATGGTTAAAAAGATATGATGTTTCTAAGTTCTAGGGACTGTTCTGTAAATTTACAATTCTAATTTTATTCCGAATTAAAACAGAGACAGACTGGGCCGAAAATGGCTATTTGCTGCGCGGTGCGACGGATAAGAGGTGGGCTTGGGCCGGCTGTGCGCTGCGCTGGGCGACGGATAAGGTCATAACGCGCAAGCTGACGCGGCGCTCTCTGATTGGCCCGTACCGCTTCGAGGTGGGATCTAATCTCGGGCGTTCCTGATAGATCCGACGGCTAAGGGAGAGAGAGGAACTCACCGCTGTAAATCCTGCCGGAATTTGTCGCCGGCAATGGCGAGGACGGCGGCGCTCGCTCGGGCTCGGACTGCAGTGCTCCTCCGGTGGTGTTCGAGCTTGATGGAGACCACTGGGAGATGCAGCGCGACACGGTGGAGGTGATGATGACCACGGGGAGGCTCCTGGGTCTCTGCAACCACGACGGCGAGGTGGTCCCGAGGCGGCCGTGCTCCGACGATCTCGTCCTCGTTGCTACGCTGTACGAAATGGTACGACACGGTAATGAAAAACGCGCGCAAGGCCACGGGAAAGCAAGAGAACCATAGAGAGGCGGCGGAAACTCACTCAGGCGGCCGGAAACGGCAAAACACGACGGCGGATCCTGCGGACTCCGGCGAGCGATTTCTCCCGAATAGATTGATGAAACGAGGGGGAAAGGGAGGGGAAATGGAGAGCAGAGGAGGGGTTTTAAGGGGGAGAAAACAGCTCGGAGATTGATGGTGACATGACGTCATTCTTTTTTTTCTCTTTTCTTTAATAATTTTTGTTTAAAAAATCTAATTGACCTCATTTAAAATTCTAAAATCTTGTAATTCAATAACTTTCCAACAAAAACATTTTTGTACCATTTCAACCTATTTTATTTTTTTGAATTTTGAAAATTGTAATAAGTCCTTAATAGTGATTAATGTGATTTTTAATTTAGAAAAGTATAAAATATAAATATTTGCCAAATAAAATTTCAATAGCTTTATAATGATCGAATACTATTTTCCAAAACCAATTCAAAGTGTTTTCGTCTTTTATAATTTTTAAAATATGATGAAAACATGAATAGCTACTTGATAAAAAAAGAGAGGGTTAATTATAGAAATATGATTTAAATGATTTTAGAAAATATTTATATGATTCAAATTATTGTTCTCTAGGACCTTTTAAAATATTTTCGACATATGAGCAAATCACAAATAGTACTATGTGCTTTTCTATTTAGAAAAATAAATGGTACTTTGAAATGGGGTTTAATATTATTCAGAGGAGAGTCAAAAATGCCAATATTGTTTTCCATGGTTCTTTACTTGTTTTCATAAACAAAAAAAAATAACTTATATAAACATTTTATGGTTAAATTCTTGGTATAATATTTGGGGAAAACAAAATGGAAAACAACTTCTTTATAGAAACCAATTTATATTTTCAAGGTTTGCAAATAGGGAAAATAGTTTCTTTGGATAGTTATTTGTTTTGAGGATTTAGCTTTTAGAAAACATAGGTATTTGGAGTATCAATCCCAATAGCATTGGAAAAACAATTAATGTTTACCTTGTGTTTGAATTTTATTTGGTTTTTGATGGCTTGCTTTAATGGAAAACAAAAAGTTTCAAATTTTTGTGATTTTTGCACTTTCCAAAAATCAGGGATGTTACAAATGGCCACCAGTACAACAAGGGATACTACCTAGCAGATGGTATCTATCCAATATGGTCAACATTTATGAAGACTATCTCCAACCCAGTACCAGGAGGCAAGCAGTCTTGGTTTGCTCAGCGCCAAGAGGCTTGCAGGAAGGATGACGAGCGAGCATTTGGTGTGCTTCAATCTCGGGTTGCTCTTGTCCGGTACCCTGCTCTGACTTGGTCCAAGGAGCACATGTGGGAGGTGATGAACTGTTGTGTGATCTTGCACAACATGATCATCGAGAACGAGCGTGATGACCCAGTGTTTGACACTAAACCATATTTCAGACAGGTTCCTCTTGCAATTGTCGATTATCATGTGCCGGCAGAATGGAATGCATATCTAGATAGGCGACAGCAGATCCGAGACCCCCGGGTGCATCAAGAGCTGCAGCGTGATCTGGTGGAGCACTGGAGACTCAAAGGCAATGCCTAGTTTCATGTGTTTTTATTTGTGCTCAAAACTTGTTAAATTATGTTGCAATATTTGGTTTTCGGCGATTTGTGTGCAAAACTTTGTGGTAAATAAATGTTATGTGCCAAAATCATGCCAAATTAGGTTGAATTTAATCAAGCTTGGGCAAAAACATATGAAACTATGCAAATTCGGGCGAAAATGAACCGTTTGGCGCACTTCGCCTGGGTACGCGGCTGGGAAGCGACGCTCCCAAGGCGAAAAAAGGCGCCGGGCGCCCCTGAGAGGCGCTATTTAGCGCCGAAAATCGCCCCTGGGGGGCGAACGGCTGGAGATGCTCTTACGAGCCGAACCTAAGAGCATCTCTAGCCGTTCGCCCCACTAGGGCCAATTTTCGGCGTAAAATAGCGCCTCCTGGGGGCTATCCGGCGCTATTCTCGCCCTGGGGCGACGGTTTCCAGTGGCGTACCCACGCGACACGGCGAGATTTGACAAAATCAATGAAAAAACGACGAAATTTTGGCGAACTACTACGATTTCATTGAAGTTGGCCGAATATAGGCATTTTTTACATATTTAGGAAGGATTTTAAAAAAACTGCTACTACATGCCGAGGGCCTTGTACATATTGGTGTAGTCTCCGTCGACATCGGAGTCGGTTGGCGACTTCGCTTTCGGGGCAGCGCTGCTGCTGCCCTGCCTGGATCGCCGAGGTACATCGGCGGGGCGGGCAGGTGTCGTCGTCGTCGTTGCTGTCGGAGAGGAGGATGACAACGCCTGCTGACTGTGGAGAAGCTCGCTCTTCCCTGATAACGAGGGTCTGGCTTCGAGTTCGCCGACGCCGCGTCACTTCCTCTGGCTCCTCCTGGCCGACGACAAGAGGAACGGGAGCAGGAGCGGGCGTGGCCGTGGTGTGGCGGTTCCTCCCCCGCCTCATATGTCGCTCGATGTGGTCGAGTGAAGGGGTCGTTGCATAAAAAACAAAAAAAATCTACGCGAGAGACACCCGAAAGACCAAGATCTAATCTAGGAGACGAATAGTAACGGGCAACAAGAGGGTTAAGGAGAACCAGGGGCGGAGCTACAGTCAAATACCAGGGTCAAATGACCCCGATGACCAATTATGACAGCTACAGTTGCGGAGCTACAGTCCACAACTACGAGAGCTGATCCAACCTACTTATTATCTTGATCCGAGTCTTCTATTTATCTAGGATTTGATCGGAAGGTTACAGATTAAAAGACGGGAGCAGCGTTGGCATGGTGGTGTGGGACACGTACTTCTATTAAGTCTCAAATCTTTTGCAGCCTAGCACAATGTCAACTAAGAAAATAAATATAGTTAATTTCTCATGTATGTTTGATATAAATTTTTAGGTCTAAAGAATTTATTTCTAACTTTACGTGCGTAAAGATATAATGGGCCGGTTTGTGTAATTTGAAAAGAAAACCTCCACCACCAACGACCAATGATTCTGGCAAAAGTTCATCAGATAATAGACGTACATGTCCACCGCCACCACATTTTTCTCGCTTAGCAGTATTTCAATAAGAAGTGAATTAGGTAAATTCAGACCATCATTTCCTTATGGCTCGCCAATAGAAAAATAATATTATAATATGTACAGTCCAGTTTGCAAGATGAAGAAATTTGAGTTAGTTGTGTCACTTTCAATAATATGTATTATTGTTAGTTTAAGCCGCGAAACTAGTGCTAGTTTTGTTTTGACCCCTGCGACCTTTTTTCTGGCTTATCCCCTAAGGAGAACACATACCTTCGAAGACACAAAGTATTACGAGATCAAATCTCGTTGTTGGCGTAGTCGTACTCACACCGATCCCGAAAGCGAGAAGATGTGCATCGCAATCCGGCGGTGCCTCCGTGATCGGTCACACGTACGGTTGATGAAGACCTCCGTTCCCTCGTTCCAGCGGGGCGCGGAAGTAGAGGATCCCTCGGAACTCCAGCAGCACGACGGCGTGGTGTGGTGGAGAAAAACATTGCTCAGGGCTTCGCCAAGCGCACGAACAAGTAGTGGAGCAGCGGTAGGAGGGAGGAAGAGATGACACAAGTGTGTGTGTGGGAGAGGGAGCTCCCACCCCTCCTTTTATAGGAGGGGATGGCATCGACGAATTTTTGGTGTCTCCACCTCTCCCTCATCATGTGAGTGGAGTCTCCACTCAACCCACTCATTTTTCCATTAATTGCCACTCAAAATCCCAAGGGTTTTCTTTAATAAATAAATAAAACAATTTTATTTCTTTATTTTAATATTTGTTAATTCCATTAACAAACATTAACATATAACCACTTGAGTTAGTTGTTAAATCTATTAACAACCATTTGATAAGAATCCCCTTGAACTATTTCAAAATTACCCGAAACAATTCCGGTGACTATTTCAATATTCCCCGAAACAATTTCGGTGCTGTCCAAACTTTTCTCCAATATTCCGTATCCTCTCAAATGCGTCATCAAACCTTAAGTGTGTCACCCTACGGTTCGCGAATAACATACACATGATCGAGAAGCCTCTCCGATCAATAATCAACAGCGGGATCTGGAAATCCGTGATGACTCCTATATATTCAACGATGACTCTCGTGATCGTGTGAACCATCAAAGTCGTGAACTATTCCCTTTGTCTCGCGATATTTTACTTGTCCGAGATTCGATCATTGGTATCAACCATACCTTGTTCAATCTCGTTACCGACAAGTACTCTTTTCTCGTTCCCATGATATAGCATCCTTGTGATCATATCACGTGCTTGCAAGCGGTTTCGATGTGATATCACCGAGAGGGCCCAGAGTATATCTCTCCGTCATTTTGGATGGACAAATACCACTCTTGATCCATGGGCCTCAAATAATACTTTCCGAATACCTAACGGCACCTTTATAGTCACCCTATTACGGTGTGACGTTTGATGACATCAAAGCACCCTTCCGGTATCAGTGATTGACATGATCTCATGGTCTAAGAAATAAGTTACTTCGTACGCAAGATATAACAATATAAACTAAATGACTTGATCGTATTGTTATCTTGATATTGGGTCTATGTTCATCACATGATTCTACCAATAACATGACCCCGTTATTAACAACATCCAATGTTCATGATCAGGAAACCTTGATCATCTATTAATCAACGAGCTAGTTAAAAGAGAGGCTTCACTAGGAATGATTGTTTGTTTATTAAACACACATGTATCAACGTTTCCGGTTAATACAATTCTAGCATGAGAAATAAACATTTATCATAAACAAGGAATAAGATAATAACCACTTTATTATTGCCTCTCGGGCATATTCCCTTCATCGAGGACCCGGGCGAGAGTGCGCCCGGGTTTGCTCCACCAGATGCGACGGCCCGCGACATTGTTGAACGGACAACGACGTCGCCTAGAGGGGGGGGGTGAATAGGCGATTAAAACTTTTCCGGTTAAGGCTTGCTAAATGCGGAAATAAACTAGGTGTTTAAATTAACAAGCATACAACCTAAATATTCTATGGAAAACTAGATGCACCAACAACTTATGCTAAGCAACACAAGTAACAAGGTGATAGCAAGACATATAACTTCAAGCTTGAAGGCTATCACAATGTAAATTGCATAAGTAAAAAAGCTCGGGTATAGAAATAACCGAGGCACACGGAGACGATGATGTATTCCCGAGTTCCTCCCACAAAGGGGAGTACGTCTTGTTGGAGGGGTGTGAGATCGCCACGAAGGCCTACTCAACGCCACAAAGGCCTCACCCAATTCTACGATTAACCCCGCCACAAAGGCCTAGTTCACCTTCCACTATTGGCAACGATCAAACCCGAGGCATGCATCCATAACTCAATTGGAGGCTCTCGGTGTCACCACAATCTTGGGGCACGCATCCACAACTCAATTGGAGGCTCCCAAGAACACCACAAGTCATCTAGGGTCAAAGACCCAAGAGTAACAAGCTCACAAACTTTAAACTTCCACGAATCCTCGTGGAGAGAGCAAACCGATGCAACCGATGCAAATGGCAAGAGCACAAGTGCTCAAATCCTTCACTCTCAAATTCCAACAAAGCAACGAATGCTTATGGGGGAATAAGAGAGGAAGAACAATGGAGGAGAAACACCAAGAACTCCAAGATCAAGATCTACTAAGTTTCCCTCACTAAGAAGGAAGATGGATTGGTGGAAATGTAGATCGAGATCTCCTCTACCTTCTACCTCAAAGATATGCAAGAATCATAGGAGGGATTGGGAGAGGGGCAAGCTTTCCAAGGTCAACAATGGTGGGGGAGAGGGAGAAAAACGTGCTTGGAGGCTTGGGGACCAATGGGGAAGAAAGCCCCCTTAAATAGGTCCCCACAAAAACTAGCCGTTTTGTGTGCAGTCTGAGCAGGATATTCCGGTTCAAAACTGGACCAAATAATCCGGTTCGACAGGAATATCCGGTCTAAAGTGAATAATCCGGTAACAAATAATCCGGTTGGGTTCTGTCGCGAACAGGCAACTGAACCGGATAATCCGGCTCCTCCTGAATAATCCGGTACAAATAATCCGGTTCACTTCTGTTAGTTTTATCTCCAGTCCTTAGCCGTTTTCGGCTGAGAACTTCGGAGTGGAGGGACAGATGCCAACCGGATATTCCGGTTCAAACTTGAACCAGAATATCCCCCCCCCCCCCGCAATACTAACAAAAACAACAACACAAAAACTGCAATAAATTTTTCATCCGGACTCCGTTTTTGATGATCTTGGGCTCGTTTAAATCACCACAACAAGCACTACAATAATATGCATAGAAACATCATTGTCCAGCAATGAAAGATAAAACCAAATGAAGAAAGGTTTTGGCCTCTCAAAAAGGAACAACCGGTAAAACCTCCTACATGAAAACACACGTAACTTTTGCGAATGAACTCCGAACAGGGTAAATCCAATTGCATTGGAAAGATAATAGTAAGAAGTATTTAAATAGAAGTATGGAGAAGTTAACACACATGGAAGGTGTGGGAACATTCTCAAAGACGAGCGAAATATTTTCACCACCGAAAACGCAACAAGTTTTTCTTACGAAATCCGTTTTCGAGAAACCAAGGCTTGTCATGAAGATCACGACAAGCACTAAAACCCAAAGGAGACAAAAGCCAAATAAGAACCAAGAAAGATGATATGCAAAGTATGCAAAGGTTTGAGCTCTCCACAACGATTCGATCAAGTTACTCACTTGAGAGCCCCTCTTGATAGTACGACTATCTATCCTATAACCCGGTCTCCCAAAGACACGAGACCGGTAAAATAGAAAACCTATCAAGATTATACCTTTGCCTTGAGCATTCCACTTGATCTAGATGATGACGATCTTGACTCTCTCAAGTTGGATCTTCTTTCTTGATAGCGCTTGCTAGCACAAACTCCGCTTGATGAAGACTTGCAAGTTGCTCCCTCATACACCATTATGGGAGAGACTAGCTCCCCCATACACCATTATGGGAGAGACCCTTCGGCAAATCTTCACAAGGCCAAAGTCTCCAAACGGGTGGCAAGCATCAAGCATAGGATATCTTCTAGATGCTTCACTTGAGCTTCCACGTCAAGCTAGATGATGAACATCGCTTGACGATGAAATAGACCATGGGCTATAAGAAATCTTCCTTTGGTTCAAGCCCATGGAAAGATACCTAACCACACATAGAGATGCGACACACACATATCATGGGTTAGTTCACAAAGCTTTATTGACAATTGCTTACCATACCATGAGATACACAATCCCACTTGGTATATCTTGTAGCTTTGTGTGTTGATCACTTGCTTGATCAACCTTGTATCTTTGCTTCTCACTACTAAAGATGATGCCTTGAAGATGATAATGAAAGATCACCTAATCCTTTTCTTCAAGACATACTAGCAATAAGCTCAACTCAAACCATGACCATTCTTCATATAAATCCATGAATATAACAATGGCCATCAAGGAAGCTAATAGAGTTCAACACATAAACTCCATTATTTCCTATGGACAAGATCTACACGGATAACTCAATGCAAACATTAGTCCATAAGGATTGTCATTAATTACCAAAACCACATATGGGGGAACCATGCGCTTTCAGTTGTTGCGCCCCGGAACAGGGCCGTGGTTGGGGATTTCGCCGAGCTCCGCCTCGAAGCGGTCCTCGAAGAACGCCATCCAGGACGCCTCGTTGGTGGGATACCACTGCGGCTGGCGCCGCTCCTCCAGCGACATGCGCGCCCGAATCTCCTCGATTTTGGCGACGCGCTCGGGTCCGGTAGGTGGCGGAGGCACAGGTACGCCATCTGTGCCGAGCCGTCATGTCCTCGGCACACTCATGGCTGGCGGCGCGTGGAAGTTCACCTCGTACAGCAGCCTCGCCTCCCAGAGGTGCTGGGTTCAACGGCCGAACCCATTGGCGGGAGATTGGACTGCTCCGCCGCCGCGTGTCATCTTGACTGACCGGATGCGTCAATGCGCGCGGCAGCCGGGACGATGAGGACGACAAACCACCCTCCCACGGACAGGGCGGGTCCGCGAGCAAGAGAAACGGCGGGAATGTCTTTCGTGCGGTTTCGCGCCATTTTCTCTCCATCCGGCGGCCCAGCTATCCCCCGGCGCGCTGGGCTTGGCTTGGGTTCGCAGGGCGCTAAAATGGCCCAAACCGGAGCTATTTGGGCTCGTGGGGGACGACTGGGCGAAAAACGATGTACCAACACTAAAAAGGTCGCCATGGTGGGGCTCTTGGGGGCGCGGCTCGAGATGCTCTAAGAGGGCATGGCCGGCGAGAGCTGATACATGCTACAGCCATAGTGACAATCACATGCGCTCTCTCACCGTGGATGCCAAGATCTCTTTTCTTCGAAGAGGTTTGTACAATAATGTATAACTACATCATTGCTAGTTTAATTTTCATCAGACTAGCTACTGTTCTGACCATGGCCGTGTTCAGTAAGAGCATCTCCCCTCGCGCCCCCCAAATGCCGCCCCCAAACGCCTTCCCGTCCGGATGGGCCCGAGCGCGCTCACTCGCGCCCCTCATTGGGCATTCCCGTCTGGATGCCCCTTGTTCCCATCCGGCAAACCCAGCCCAACCCTGCCTCACAAAGACTCCCGTGGGGGGCGCCGGACGAGTCGTTTCGCGCCGCGGGCCTGTCCTGCCGGTGACTCAAACCGCCCACAAACCGACCCAAGTAGGCGAAATATGACAAAATCAATCAAAACAGCAAAAATTTGGCAAACTCTAAACGATTTCATTGAAGATGGCAAAATATAGGCGATTTTTACATATTTAGACATGATTTAAAAATAAAACGACGACTACATGCCGTGGGCCTTGTAGATCTTGGTGTAATCGCCGCCGTCGTCTTCATCGGAGTCGCTCGGCGACTCCCCCTTCGGGGCGGTGCTGCTGCTGCCCTGCCCTGGGTCACCGAGATACATCGGCGGGAAAGGGCAAGCGTCGTCATTATCGTCGCTGTCGGAGAGGAAGATGATGTCGCCTGGCGACTGTGGAGGAGCTCGCCCTTCCCTGATGACGAGGGTCTGGCTTCGAGTCCGCCAGCGCGGCGGCGCTTCCTGTGGCTCCTCCTTGAAGACGGCGATAGGAACGGGTGGGGGAGCAGGGCGGACGTGGTGCGGCAGTTCCTCCTCCGCCTGATCTGCCGCTCGATGTCGTCGAGGACCCGGGCGAGAGTCCGCCCGGTTTGCTCCAGCAGAGGCGCCGGCCGGCGGCATTGTTGCGCCCCGAAATGAGGCCGTGGTTGGGGACGTCGGCGAGTTCCGCCTAGAAGAGTTCCTCAAAGAACGCCGTCCATGAGGCCTCATTGGCGGGATGCCACTAAGGCTGGCGCCGCTCCTCTGGCGAGATGCGCGCCCGAATCTCCTCGATTCCGGCGACGCGCTCGGGCCAGGTCGGTGGCGGAGTGTAACACCTGGGGTGTTACCTGTTTGTTTTCTTCTTGCTTGCATCATATGCATCACATTGCATTGCACCATGTTGCATCATAACTGAAAACTCAAAACAATTTAAACTTCCACACCTTGCTCAACATTTCCAAATTCAAAATTTCAAAAACTAAACCACTCAATTGTTTTTCACTGGTTGAATTTGCTCTAATCAAATTGTTTGGTAATACAAATCTCCCTGTTATTAAAACCCTAATGACTAATTCAAAAATTCAAATCAATCTTATTTCTCATATTCCAATATGGGTTTAAATATTAAAAATTTGGCAAACAAATTAAATCAAATAATGTTGGTATGTTTGCTTGATATGTGTTAAATAAAACTTTGTTTATTTCTACAATTCCCAAAATCAAACCTTATTTAAATTCCAACTAATATTTCCAATTTTGAAATAAAAACCAACCTTGCTTTCAATTATTGTTTTGCAACTTAATAGCAATTATTTATCAAATTAAAACCCCAAACCTTTTCTATTCCTCTCTCTCTTTTCATTACAAAAAAAAAGGAAGAGAAAAGAAAAAGAAAAAGGGAAAAATCAGGAAAAGAGAGAGGGAGCCCACCCTTTTTCTCCAAGCCCACCACCCCATCTAGCCCATCTCCTTTCTTTCACCACCCAGCCCACCTTTCTGGCCCACCCCCTCTCTCTGTTTGTCATCTTCCTCAACTGTACGACAGAACCAGAACAACCATCCGATCGATCCTCCACCCCATGGATGAGCAGCCGTACTGGTTTCCCTCCTCCTTAAGTAAACCTACCCCCTACCCTCTACTGCCAAACCCTAGCTAGCTCTCCAACCCATCGCCGCCACCTCCCCTCCCCTCTCTGCTGGTTCCTGATCCTCTGAACCAACTGAACCTGAACACCCCCGTCAGACCGCACCCCCCACCTCGTTCCCTCACCGCCGGTCGCCTGGCCACCGCGAGGAGATCCTCTCTCCGGGAATGGAACCGGGGTGGATTCCTCATCGACTTCCGTGAAGGAGTGGAGGCGGGAGGAGGCCCGTGCCGGCCGCGCCGTCGCCGGACTGTCCCACCTCGCCGCTGTCTGTCAACAGACTCGACAACAGCTGCTTCCCCGACCTGAACCCCGGTGAGCCGCCTCCTTTCCCTTCGCCTTTTCTCCTGTGCTGCACCCGCCAAGCGCCGCGCACACGCCACCCACATCCACGCACTCGCCAGCAACCGCCGTAGTCCACACCGGAGAAAACCTCCGTCGATCGCTCCTGTAATCGCGATGCAGGTTTTCGTCTGTCAGTTCGTCAGAAGAACATCCGGGTCCAACACCTCAACCTGTACCCATCCTACATCCTATCACCAAACCGCAAGCCAGCGCACTGGTAGCGATGCCATCGCGCGCACCCCGCGAGCAGGGTTCGAATCCCCTCGGCCGCGGCTTTTTTTCACTTTTATTTCGCGCACGCAGGGACGGGCCCCGCTGGTCATTGACCGCGGTGGCTCCGTGGATTCCACCCACGCCCACGTGGCCGCCCTGGGCACGGGCCCGCGCCGCAGAGACCCCGGGCTGGGTTGCGCTGGGTGTAAAAACACCCCAGGGACCTGTATGAAATTCCTGCTCCCATCTAAGTCCTTTTCCTTGCAGTTTGGTCCCTGAAAATGAAATGTTAATAACTTTTATTTCCTAAGTCCAAATAATAAAAATAAAATATGCATCTTGACCCAAATTTAATTATCTACCTATTCAAAGCATTTTTTTTCTGTTTTGAAATTTCAAAATGCAATTTAAATTTGAATTCAAATAATTAAATTGCAAATTTCTAAATTCAATAACTAATTCATTATTAATCCAATAAATGCAAATAAAATATGTTTTCCATACCATTTCAACTCATCTTTCCAAATATAAATTTTGTTTCCTGGTTTGAATAATTTAAATTGCCTAAACAATTTAAATCTTGTTTAATTCAATTAAAAATTGTTTAATATTGTTTAATTCATAATTAAATAATCCTAAGTCCAATTTCAAAATGTGAAACATGTAATCCAACTAAAATTTGATTTTCTTTTCAAATATCAACTTTGTTATTTGTTTTGAACAATTTAAAGGGTTGAAAACAACAAGTACTTGTGTGTTCTCTTTAAGGCACCCAAAATTCCCTAAAATTAATAATAAAATTCTAAATTGCTACACCCTATTCTAATTTGATTCTAATGTTGTTATTTTGCTGTTTCCCTTTTGCATGCATCATGCTAACCCACCTACACCTGTTGATTAGTTGGAAAACAATTGTTTCAACCATAATTCATGTGCTTTTCCTATGTAACTCAAAATTGCATATGGGTCCATTTAAATTTGTTAACTTGTCAGCTAGTTTATTTCTATGCATCAATTAAATTGTCATGCATCCATACCTTGATCATGCTGGATCTTTTGCCGTAGTAGTAATTGTTGCATCCGGTGTTTGTTCGAGGTTCGTTGCTTCTTCCCGGATAGGACGTTGAGCTGATGCGAGCAACGACAAGTTCTGCTACCTTGCGGGATCTCAGGCAAGTATACTCACTTGCTGCCATATGGCTGCCTTTCATCACTTGTTACCGATTCTTTCCGTTGATTCTTTTCTGCTATCCTTAGTAGTAGTTGTTTCTGTTACGAACCCATCACATGAATCCCTTAACCTTGATCTTGCCTCACCTCCACACCTATAACCATTGCTTGTGCCCGTGTCTTACTAGCATGCTTAGGTTGTTTTGCTCGAGTCTGCTACCCGTTACTTTCTGTTGCCATCTCTATTATGTTCTGGGGGCTCGATGTTTAATCAATCAATCAATCATGCTACTGTTATTGTTAAATAATAAATTTGATGATAAGGCACCGGCAGGAGGCCCTTTGTGGTTTTGAGGCCTGCTAGTGTCGACCCTAATAGGAAAAGGGTCTTGTCTACTGATCCATGATGAGCGCACTACCCGCATGTGGGAAGCGAGTATGGGCGCCCCCCTCAATTTGACTCGATTCGCATCTCGTCCAAATCGCCTCATTTAGTTCGGGTTTTCCATTTGCTGCATGCATGATCTTGCGAGCCCTTGGATCCCGGGTGGAACTTTCGTAGTCGGCATATAGGAGGACACGTTCTTAGAGTGCTATGAGGGTCCATTTTCTTCTGGGCTCGATTAGCCGTGCGCCTAAGGTGCTTTGGGCTTGATGCGAAGAAGAGTTGAGTTGTGTAGAGTACCTCGCTTGGTGGGTTAGCTCCCCATCTGGCGGGTTATTCTTGCGTGTACGGCCAAATTGGTGCAACCCTGCAGGGATAATCTTCTCGAGAAGCCGTGTTTTCCGCGGTTATGGATTACTTGGTGAAAGTACTGGCTAACAAGTACTCAGGACAACTTAAACATAATGATCAAACATGTTACACCCAATGATTAATAACTTGACTAGTAATAGGTTTATTCACACAATAACTTGATTCACCTCTAATACCACTGTGTGTTTTATCCTCGGATTGCTTCTTCGGATAAGGGGCGAGATCCAGGATGGGTTTGTTTGGAGTTACTTCCAGTTGGTTACAATACTCGATCTTATCTCCTTTCTGATAGCCGGAAGTTGTAGTATCTCTCCGTAGTTGCTTAGTGCAGCCTGCTGTCGCTTATTTTCAATAACCCTTTCCTTTCCATTGATCCTAAAGTATTTGTATCTTGTGATGACTGGCTACGCCGGTATCTTGTGAGTATGGGTTTTATCCCCCTTGCCAGTACTTAACCGTACTGACCCACGAATCTCTTTCGTGGCTGCAAATTCCAACTTGCAGTCAACAGGTTTGAAGTCTGACGACGTTAGCTTGGGAATCCCTCCGGCTTGGCCTGGGCAGGGATTGGACGCTCTCGGTTATCTTCAGGACTCTTAGTCCAATTTGGATCTTGTCCGTAGACGGACGATATGTTGTTTCCTCCGCTGTTATTTTGGATCTTTGTAATGTATCAGTTGTATCCCTGGCTCGTCTGAGTCATCTTGTATCTATCTGTTTCTGTTGTAATTGTGGATTATTCGTGAGCTATTGTAATGTTATCATAAATGGCAACCTGGAATCGGTTATTATGCGGATTTGGCGGGAATGCTGAAATCTGCATAGTGCCCGATCTCGGGGCGTCACAAATGGTATCAGAGCCTTGGTTCCGATTCCCGATATTGTTTCGATACGAATGGTTATCGAAGCAACGGGTCCGCAAAGCCTGTAGGTTAACCTCGCTAACGGTCGTTGTTTCTAGAGTGTCACAAACTATTTCTGCTAAACTATTTTGGAAACATCTCAATAGGATTCTTGTTTTCTCCTTACCCTATTCTATTTCCCCTCCCATCTTATTTGTTTTGGAGTCTACTCTCGTACTCAATCTTTCAAAGTGTTAGGATCCTACGTGGGTGGACGTTTTCTGAACCTTTAACCTAATAGGTTCGATCATCGGAAGATTTCTGGTGGAAGAACATCGTCGTCACTCCGAGCAAGAATCTCTTGTTAGTGGTGTCGAGGAGATCAACTGGAAGCACGAAGAATCGATAGTCGAACCTCTTTCCCCTCCCGGGTTAGCAGGTGGATTGCGAGGGCGCAATCCCTTGTTAGTGGTGTCGTCTGTAACACCTGGGGTGTTACCTGTTTGTTTTCTTCTTGCTTGCATCATATGCATCACATTGCATTGCACCATGTTGCATCATAACTGAAAACTCAAAACAATTTAAACTTCCACACCTTGCTCAACATTTCCAATTTCAAAATTTCAAAAACTAAACCACTCAATTGTTTTTCACTGGTTGAATTTGCTCTAATCAAATTGTTTGGTAATACAAATCTCCCTGTTATTAAAACCCTAATGACTAATTCAAAAATTCAAATCAATCTTATTTCTCATATTCCAATATGGGTTTAAATATTAAAAATTTGGCAAACAAATTAAATCAAATAATGTTGGTATGTTTGCTTGATATGTGTTAAATAAAACTTTGTTTATTTCTACAATTCCCAAAATCAAACCTTATTTAAATTCCAACTAATATTTCCAATTTTGAAATAAAAACCAACCTTGCTTTCAATTATTGTTTTGCAACTTAATAGCAATTATTTATCAAATTAAAACCCCAAACCTTTTCTATTGCTCTCTCTTTTCATTACAAAAAAAAGGAAGAGAAAAGATAAAGAAAAAGGGAAAAATCAGGAAAAGAGAGAGGGAGCCCACCCTTTTTCTCCAAGCCCACCACCCCATCTAGCCCATCTCCTTTCTTTCACCACCCAGCCCACCTTTCTGGCCCACCCCCTCTCTCTGTTTGTCATCTTCCTCAACTGTACGACAGAACCAGAACAACCATCCGATCGATCCTCCACCCCATGGATGAGCAGCCGTACTGGTTTCCCTCCTCCTTAAGTAAACCTTCCCCCTACCCTCTACTGCCAAACCCTAGCTAGCTCTCCAACCAATCGCCGCCACCTCCCCTCCCCTCTCTGCTGGTTCCTGATCCTCTGAACCAACTGAACCTGAACACCCCCGTCAGACCGCACCCCCCACCTCGTTCCCTCACCGCCGGTCGCCTGGCCACCGCGAGGAGATCCTCTCTCCGGGAATGGAACCGGGGTGGATTCCTCATCGACTTCCGTGAAGGAGTGGAGGCGGGAGGAGGCCCGTGCCGGCCGCGCCGTCGCCGGACTGTCCCACCTCGCCGCTGTCTGTCAACAGACTCGACAACAGCTGCTTCCCCGACCTGAACCCCGGTGAGCCGCCTCCTTTCCCTTCGCCTTTTCTCCTGTGCTGCACCCGCCAAGCGCCACGCACACGCCACCCACATCCACGCACTCGCCAGCACCCGCCGTAGTCCACACCGGAGAAAACCTCCGTCGATCGCTCCTGTAATCGCGATGCAGGTTTTCGTCTGTCAGTTCGTCAGAAGAACATCCGGGTCCAACACCTCAACCTGTACCCATCCTACATCCTATCACCAAACCGCAAGCCAGCGCACTGGTAGCGATGCCATCGCGCGCACCCCGCGAGCAGGGTTCGAATCCCCTCGGCCGCGGCTTTTTTTCACTTTTATTTCGCGCACGCAGGGACGGGCCCCGCTGGTCATTGACCGCGGTGGCTCCGTGGATTCCACCCACGCCCACGTGGCCGCCCTGGGCACGGGCCCGCGCCGCAGAGACCCCGGGCTGGGTTGCGCTGGGTGTAAAAACACCCCAGGGACCTGTATGAAATTCCTGCTCCCATCTAAGTCCTTTTCCTTGCAGTTTGGTCCCTGAAAATGAAATGTTAATAACTTTTATTTCCTAAGTCCAAATAATAAAAATAAAATATGCATCTTGACCCAAATTTAATTATCTACCTATTCAAAGCATTTTTTTTCTGTTTTGAAATTTCAAAATGCAATTTAAATTTGAATTCAAATAATTAAATTGCAAATTTCTAAATTCAATAACTAATTCATTATTAATCCAATAAATGCAAATAAAATATGTTTTCCATACCATTTCAACTCATCTTTCCAAATATAAATTTTGTTTCCTGGTTTGAATAATTTAAATTGCCTAAACAATTTAAATCTTGTTTAATTCAATTAAAAATTGTTTAATATTGTTTAATTCATAATTAAATAATCCTAAGTCCAATTTCAAAATGTGAAACATGTAATCCAACTAAAATTTGATGTTCTTTTCAAATATCAACTTTGTTATTTGTTTTGAACAATTTAAAGGGTTGAAAACAACAAGTACTTGTGTGTTCCCTTTAAGGCACCCAAAATTCCCTAAAATTAATAATAAAATTCTAAATTGCTACACCCTATTCTAATTTGATTCTAATGTTGTTATTTTGCTGTTTCCCTTTTGCATGCATCATGCTAACCCACCTACACCTGTTGATTAGTTGGAAAACAATTGTTTCAACCATAATTCATGTGCTTTTCCTATGTAACTCAAAATTGCATATGGGTCCATTTAAATTTGTTAACTTGTCAGCTAGTTTATTTCTATGCATCAATTAAATTGTCATGCATCCATACCTTGATCATGCTGGATCTTTTGCCGTAGTAGTAATTGTTGCATCCGGTGTTTGTTCGAGGTTCGTTGCTTCTTCCCGGATAGGACGTTGAGCTGATGCGAGCAACGACAAGTTCTGCTACCTTGCGGGATCTCAGGCAAGTATACTCACTTGCTGCCATATGGCTGCCTTTCATCACTTGTTACCGATTCTTTCCGTTGATTCTTTTCTGCTATCCTTAGTAGTAGTTGTTTCTGTTACGAACCCATCACATGAATCCCTTAACCTTGATCTTGCCTCACCTCCACACCTATAACCATTGCTTGTGCCCGTGTCTTACTAGCATGCTTAGGTTGTTTTGCTCGAGTCTGCTACCCGTTACTTTCTGTTGCCATCTCTATTATGTTCTGGGGGCTCGATGTTTAATCAATCAATCAATCATGCTACTGTTATTGTTAAATAATAAATTTGATGATAAGGCACCGGCAGGAGGCCCTTTGTGGTTTTGAGGCCTGCTAGTGTCGACCCTAATAGGAAAAGGGTCTTGTCTACTGATCCATGATGAGCGCACTACCCGCATGTGGGAAGCGAGTATGGGCGCCCCCCTCAATTTGACTCGATTCGCATCTCGTCCAAATCGCCTCATTTAGTTCGGGTTTTCCATTTGCTGCATGCATGATCTTGCGAGCCCTTGGATCCCGGGTGGAACTTTCGTAGTCGGCATATAGGAGGACACGTTCTTAGAGTGCTATGAGGGTCCATTTTCTTCTGGGCTCGATTAGCCGTGCGCCTAAGGTGCTTTGGGCTTGATGCGAAGAAGAGTTGAGTTGTGTAGAGTACCTCGCTTGGTGGGTTAGCTCCCCATCTGGCGGGTTATTCTTGCGTGTACGGCCAAATTGGTGCAACCCTGCAGGGATAATCTTCTCGAGAAGCCGTGTTTTCCGCGGTTATGGATTACTTGGTGAAAGTACTGGCTAACAAGTACTCAGGACAACTTAAACATAATGATCAAACCTGTTACACCCAATGATTAATAACTTGACTAGTAATAGGTTTATTCACACAATAACTTGATTCACCTCTAATACCACTGTGTGTTTTATCCTCGGATTGCTTCTTCGGATAAGGGGCGAGATCCAGGATGGGTTTGTTTGGAGTTACTTCCAGTTGGTTACAATACTCGATCTTATCTCCTTTCTGATAGCCGGAAGTTGTAGTATCTCTCCGTAGTTGCTTAGTGCAGCCTGCTGTCGCTTATTTTCAATAACCCTTTCCTTTCCATTGATCCTAAAGTATTTGTATCTTGTGATGACTGGCTACGCCGGTATCTTGTGAGTATGGGTTTTATCCCCCTTGCCAGTACTTAACCGTACTGACCCACGAATCTCTTTCGTGGCTGCAAATTCCAAGTTGCAGTCAACAGGTTTGAAGTCTGACGACGTTAGCTTGGGAATCCCTCCGGCTTGGCCTGGGCAGGGATTGGACGCTCTCGGTTATCTTCAGGACTCTTAGTCCAATTTGGATCTTGTCCGTAGACGGACGATATGTTGTTTCCTCCGCTGTTATTTTGGATCTTTGTAATGTATCAGTTGTATCCCTGGCTCGTCTGAGTCATCTTGTATCTATCTGTTTCTGTTGTAATTGTGGATTATTCGTGAGCTATTGTAATGTTATCATAAATGGCAACCTGGAATCGGTTATTATGCGGATTTGGCGGGAATGCTGAAATCTGCATAGTGCCCGATCTCGGGGCGTCACAAATGGTATCAGAGCCTTGGTTCCGATTCCCGATATTGTTTCGATACGAATGGTTATCGAAGCAACGGGTCCGCAAAGCCTGTAGGTTAACCTCGCTAACGGTCGTTGTTTCTAGAGTGTCACAAACTATTTCTGCTAAACTATTTTGGAAACATCTCAATAGGATTCTTGTTTTCTCCTTACCCTATTCTATTTCCCCTCCCATCTTATTTGTTTTGGAGTCTACTCTCGTACTCAATCTTTCAAAGTGTTAGGATCCTACGTGGGTGGACGTTTTCTGAACCTTTAACCTAATAGGTTCGATCATCGGAAGATTTCTGGTGGAAGAACATCGTCGTCACTCCGAGCAAGAATCTCTTGTTAGTGGTGTCGAGGAGATCAACTGGAAGCACGAAGAATCGATAGTCGAACCTCTTTCCCCTCCCGGGTTAGCAGGTGGATTGCGAGGGCGCAATCCCTTGTTAGTGGTGTCGTCTGTAACACCTGGGGTGTTACCTGTTTGTTTTCTTCTTGCTTGCATCATATGCATCACATTGCATTGCACCATGTTGCATCATAACTGAAAACTCAAAACAATTTAAACTTCCACACCTTGCTCAACATTTCCAAATTCAAAATTTCAAAAACTAAACCACTCAATTGTTTTTCACTGGTTGAATTTGCTCTAATCAAATTGTTTGGTAATACAAATCTCCCTGTTATTAAAACCCTAATGACTAATTCAAAAATTCAAATCAATCTTATTTCTCATATTCCAATATGGGTTTAAATATTAAAAATTTGGCAAACAAATTAAATCAAATAATGTTGGTATGTTTGCTTGATATGTGTTAAATAAAACTTTGTTTATTTCTACAATTCCCAAAATCAAACCTTATTTAAATTCCAACTAATATTTCCAATTTTGAAATAAAAACCAACCTTGCTTTCAATTATTGTTTTGCAACTTAATAGCAATTATTTATCAAATTAAAACCCCAAACCTTTTCTATTCCTCTCTCTCTTTTCATTACAAAAAAAAAGGAAGAGAAAAGATAAAGAAAAAGGGAAAAATCAGGAAAAGAGAGAGGGAGCCCACCCTTTTTCTCCAAGCCCACCACCCCATCTAGCCCATCTCCTTTCTTTCACCACCCAGCCCACCTTTCTGGCCCACCCCCTCTCTCTGTTTGTCATCTTCCTCAACTGTACGACAGAACCAGAACAACCATCCGATCGATCCTCCACCCCATGGATGAGCAGCCGTACTGGTTTCCCTCCTCCTTAAGTAAACCTACCCCCTACCCTCTACTGCCAAACCCTAGCTAGCTCTCCAACCCATCGCCGCCACCTCCCCTCCCCTCTCTGCTGGTTCCTGATCCTCTGAACCAACTGAACCTGAACACCCCCGTCAGACCGCACCCCCCCACCTCGTTCCCTCACCGCCGGTCGCCTGGCCACCGCGAGGAGATCCTCTCTCCGGGAATGGAACCGGGGTGGATTCCTCATCGTCTTCCGTGAAGGAGTGGAGGCGGGAGGAGGCCCGTGCCGGCCGCGCCGTCGCCGGACTGTCCCACCTCGCCGCTGTCTGTCAACAGACTCGACAACAGCTGCTTCCCCGACCTGAACCCCGGTGAGCCGCCTCCTTTCCCTTCGCCTTTTCTCCTGTGCTGCACCCGCCAAGCGCCACGCACACGCCACCCACATCCACGCACTCGCCAGCACCCGCCGTAGTCCACACCGGAGAAAACCTCCGTCGATCGCTCCTGTAATCGCGATGCAGGTTTTCGTCTGTCAGTTCGTCAGAAGAACATCCGGGTCCAACACCTCAACCTGTACCCATCCTACATCCTATCACCAAACCGCAAGCCAGCGCACTGGTAGCGATGCCATCGCGCGCACCCCGCGAGCAGGGTTCGAATCCCCTCGGCCGCGGCTTTTTTTCACTTTTATTTCGCGCACGCAGGGACGGGCCCCGCTGGTCATTGACCGCGGTGGCTCCGTGGATTCCACCCACGCCCACGTGGCCGCCCTGGGCACGGGCCCGCGCCGCAGAGACCCCGGGCTGGGTTGCGCTGGGTGTAAAAACACCCCAGGGACCTGTATGAAATTCCTGCTCCCATCTAAGTCCTTTTCCTTGCAGTTTGGTCCCTGAAAATGAAATGTTAATAACTTTTATTTCCTAAGTCCAAATAATAAAAATAAAATATGCATCTTGACCCAAATTTAATTATCTACCTATTCAAAGCATTTTTTTTCTGTTTTGAAATTTCAAAATGCAATTTAAATTTGAATTCAAATAATTAAATTGCAAATTTCTAAATTCAATAACTAATTCATTATTAATCCAATAAATGCAAATAAAATATGTTTTCCATACCATTTCAACTCATCTTTCCAAATATAAATTTTGTTTCCTGGTTTGAATAATTTAAATTGCCTAAACAATTTAAATCTTGTTTAATTCAATTAAAAATTGTTTAATATTGTTTAATTCATAATTAAATAATCCTAAGTCCAATTTCAAAATGTGAAACATGTAATCCAACTAAAATTTGATGTTCTTTTCAAATATCAACTTTGTTATTTGTTTTGAACAATTTAAAGGGTTGAAAACAACAAGTACTTGTGTGTTCCCTTTAAGGCACCCAAAATTCCCTAAAATTAATAATAAAATTCTAAATTGCTACACCCTATTCTAATTTGATTCTAATGTTGTTATTTTGCTGTTTCCCTTTTGCATGCATCATGCTAACCCACCTACACCTGTTGATTAGTTGGAAAACAATTGTTTCAACCATAATTCATGTGCTTTTCCTATGTAACTCAAAATTGCATATGGGTCCATTTAAATTTGTTAACTTGTCAGCTAGTTTATTTCTATGCATCAATTAAATTGTCATGCATCCATACCTTGATCATGCTGGATCTTTTGCCGTAGTAGTAATTGTTGCATCCGGTGTTTGTTCGAGGTTCGTTGCTTCTTCCCGGATAGGACGTTGAGCTGATGCGAGCAACGACAAGTTCTGCTACCTTGCGGGATCTCAGGCAAGTATACTCACTTGCTGCCATATGGCTGCCTTTCATCACTTGTTACCGATTCTTTCCGTTGATTCTTTTCTGCTATCCTTAGTAGTAGTTGTTTCTGTTACGAACCCATCACATGAATCCCTTAACCTTGATCTTGCCTCACCTCCACACCTATAACCATTGCTTGTGCCCGTGTCTTACTAGCATGCTTAGGTTGTTTTGCTCGAGTCTGCTACCCGTTACTTTCTGTTGCCATCTCTATTATGTTCTGGGGGCTCGATGTTTAATCAATCAATCAATCATGCTACTGTTATTGTTAAATAATAAATTTGATGATAAGGCACCGGCAGGAGGCCCTTTGTGGTTTTGAGGCCTGCTAGTGTCGACCCTAATAGGAAAAGGGTCTTGTCTACTGATCCATGATGAGCGCACTACCCGCATGTGGGAAGCGAGTATGGGCGCCCCCCTCAATTTGACTCGATTCGCATCTCGTCCAAATCGCCTCATTTAGTTCGGGTTTTCCATTTGCTGCATGCATGATCTTGCGAGCCCTTGGATCCCGGGTGGAACTTTCGTAGTCGGCATATAGGAGGACACGTTCTTAGAGTGCTATGAGGGTCCATTTTCTTCTGGGCTCGATTAGCCGTGCGCCTAAGGTGCTTTGGGCTTGATGCGAAGAAGAGTTGAGTTGTGTAGAGTACCTCGCTTGGTGGGTTAGCTCCCCATCTGGCGGGTTATTCTTGCGTGTACGGCCAAATTGGTGCAACCCTGCAGGGATAATCTTCTCGAGAAGCCGTGTTTTCCGCGGTTATGGATTACTTGGTGAAAGTACTGGCTAACAAGTACTCAGGACAACTTAAACATAATGATCAAACCTGTTACACCCAATGATTAATAACTTGACTAGTAATAGGTTTATTCACACAATAACTTGATTCACCTCTAATACCACTGTGTGTTTTATCCTCGGATTGCTTCTTCGGATAAGGGGCGAGATCCAGGATGGGTTTGTTTGGAGTTACTTCCAGTTGGTTACAATACTCGATCTTATCTCCTTTCTGATAGCCGGAAGTTGTAGTATCTCTCCGTAGTTGCTTAGTGCAGCCTGCTGTCGCTTATTTTCAATAACCCTTTCCTTTCCATTGATCCTAAAGTATTTGTATCTTGTGATGACTGGCTACGCCGGTATCTTGTGAGTATGGGTTTTATCCCCCTTGCCAGTACTTAACCGTACTGACCCACGAATCTCTTTCGTGGCTGCAAATTCCAACTTGCAGTCAACAGGTTTGAAGTCTGACGACGTTAGCTTGGGAATCCCTCCGGCTTGGCCTGGGCAGGGATTGGACGCTCTCGGTTATCTTCAGGACTCTTAGTCCAATTTGGATCTTGTCCGTAGACGGACGATATGTTGTTTCCTCCGCTGTTATTTTGGATCTTTGTAATGTATCAGTTGTATCCCTGGCTCGTCTGAGTCATCTTGTATCTATCTGTTTCTGTTGTAATTGTGGATTATTCGTGAGCTATTGTAATGTTATCATAAATGGCAACCTGGAATCGGTTATTATGCGGATTTGGCGGGAATGCTGAAATCTGCATAGTGCCCGATCTCGGGGCGTCACACGGAGGCACGGATACACCGCCTGCGCTGAGCCGCCAGTTCCTCGGTGCGCTCATGCCCGGCGGCAAGTGGAAGGTCGCCTCGTACAGCAGCCTCGCTTCCCAGAGGTGCAGGGTTCGGCGGCCGAACCCATTGGCGTCCGCGCCGACGAGGTGGTGACGATAAACCATGGCGAGGAGAAGGCGAGAAGAGGATGGGGAGAATGGCGTCGAGGATGGCGAAGGGGCCGGGTTTATGTAGCCGGGGCGAGCAAGGCGAGGCGGCGGCAGCGCCCTAACTTGGCCGCGTACGCGATTGGACTGCTCCGCCGCCGTGTGCCGTCTTTACTGCGACCGGAGGCGTCAATGCGCGCGGCACCCGAGGCGACAAAGCTTTCCCTCGCTGACTCGGCGGGTTTGCAGCCCGAAGGGGTTTTTGTTGGGGCACCGAGTGGGGACGGGGCGGCCCCGTGGGCGCGGCGCGGTCCGGACGAGCCCCCAAAGGGTGGCCCCGGGCGCCGATCCGGACGTACTTGGGGCGCGAGTGGAGATTCTCTAATGATCTTTATCAACTCTTACATGCCTTGCAATTCGCGGTAGAACCGACCGGGACAATCTGTTCGGCGGACGCGCCGGCCAGGAAATACGGTGGCAAATTGACACTTGGCCGGCGAGGAAGGAGAACGGTTCCCAAGTGCAGCGACACAGTTCGTGGATGGTTTGGGGAACTACAAAAATGAAAATGATTTCGGGGAAGAAGATCCCACAATGCTTTAATATTCGTGTGCACACGTGGTGCACAATAGAGTTGGTCTAAATTGATGGATGGATAGACCTGTTCTCGTAGGATTATTTTTCGGGGCGTCCAAGGTCGCGACCCTATGTTTGCTCAGCTCGGGAACCGGTACACTACCGATTCCACACGTTTCCAAGGAGAAAATTGCACATAACACCAATCTTTGGTGCTAAAGTTGCAGAGAACACGGAAACAAAACACGTTTTTCATCTAGCCCCAGTTTTTTTCTAATGAGTTGCAGCTAGCCCAGGAAGTCGATTTAAGGGGTTAACAGTATCTAACATGTGGACCTATGTTGTGTATCAGCGTATCAGTGTATCCGGTATCCCCTCTGTAGAATTGTAGAATAGAACAAGTATACGATATTTTTAAATACTATTTTGATGCTCCGTGTTTATTTTACCTACTTGTAGACCTGTGTAGAATACCATTATACCGTATCTACACCCGGTAGTTTTCTAACAACTCAATCACTTGGTAGCATTTTGTACCATGGGCTACATGTTTTTAGACCATGCATTAAAGTTTGAAAAAATCCAAAATTAATTCTAGATATAGGAAATGATGACATCTACTAGTGTGCAAAAAAAAAGACATATATTGTATTTAGGCTGTAAGAAGACAAATTTCTAAATCTAAAACCGTGAAAGGTGAAAATTTTGAAAAAGATCAGATATATCCAGATTTTTTTGTAGGCTAGGATACGAAATATTTCGAGTTCTAAATTTGCAGTACGTCATTGTTAACTTCTATGTTTTTTCTCAAAAAAATGAAACTTCAAAATATTGATTTAAAAAATATAAAATACATGGTACGTATAGCTCGTCCTATAGAGAGACTGTTCACATATCCGAGTCAAATGTATATAGGCCTCTTTTAATGCACAACTATTTTTATACATGCGATATGTTATTTTTTTTTAAATTAACTAATGCTTTAAGCCTCGTTGCCAACGGAGGCTTCTCAGCGATTTGAGCCTCTCGCTGCCTCTGTGTTGTGGGTCCAGTTTGGCCTTGTTATCGTGTGTGAATGCGTGCCTGCGATTCCATTTTCTTTCGTATTCTCACCCTCTGGTTGGTGGATGTGCTCCTTTTGGGTCCGGTTGGCGGTGGGCCGAGTTTTTTCTGGACGTTTATTTTCGCTCGTGGCCGGTGGGGGAGCACGGTAGGGGAGGTCTCGCTCCACAACCCGTAAAAAGAGAGGAACTGGCCCACGCAACGTAGCGTCACAGAGGTGAGTGTCTCGGCCAAGTCGTCTAGGAAGGAGTCCTTGAGCCTCCGGTCCACCGACCGCCGGATACCCTATCTATCGCCCGCCGTGGCCTCCGCGGTCTCGATCGGCGACGTTCGCTCGTACTAGCCGGTCGCCCTATTGAGCTCGTACCACATGGTCTCCTCCTCGAACAACAGCTCCAGGAGCAGCACGCCGAGCGTGAATACGTCGAAGCGCCTGGACGGCGCGACTCCGACAATGATCTCAGGGGCCATGTACCCGCGCATGTCCTCGATCCGCCTCCCGTGGCTCCCGGTGCGGCGGTGCCTCCCGGTTTCAGCGTCGGCATCCTCCTAGGGGAACTCGCCGGCAAGGTCAACGGCGACGAAGCGGGAGATCTTGGCGTGGAGGTGCACGCCGTCGCCGGAGACGAGGACGGATGAGGAGAGTCGATTGTGGACGTAGCAGAGCGCGTCGCAGGCGTCGGCGGCAATGCGGAGGCGGGCGGCTGATGCGCATGTTACACATGTTCGTTGGGTGACCCCAAGAGGAAGATATGAAGAACACATTAGCAAGTTTCCCTCTGAAAGAAAGGTTGAATCGACCAGTAGGAGGAAGTAGTAACTTCAGAAGGTTGATGCAGCTGAGATGGCAGGACGCACTACCGGTTCAACGACAACGTGAAACCTACACAACACAATCAAATCACTTTGCCCCAACGAAGCAGTGGGATTGTCAATCTCACCAGTTTTGATGAACACAAAGAGGTTAAACGTATAGTGTGGAAAACAGTAGCAGTAGTGTGAAAACAGTGGAAGCAGTGTGTGTATTATCAGTATGAGGAAAATGGACCGGGGTCCACAGTTCACTAGTGGTGACACTCCGTGAAAGATAAATAACATGTGTGGTGAACAAATTAGAGTTGAGCAATTGACATAAATGAAGCCTGCACCGTAGTGCATATTCTAAGGTCCGCCCCAGAACCACTGTTCAAGGACACCTTTGATATGCATACATTCACGATCCCAGATCACACGAGTCGTGAACAACATATCAAGTTGGTACACAGATACAATATCCATTACACGGTTGCATAAACACTTACAAAGAGACATGGCCACGTGACCAAGTCTACACAACTGCCACACAGGGCAAACACACAACACACACAGCGGAAGACTAACACACACAAAACGTTGTAGAGCTCAAGTCACGCCTTAACCTACAGGCTGCTGACCGGGAGACGATCCTAGTTCGCAAAGCCATCAGCTCCGTACTCCTCTTCATAGATCTCCTTCAGAGACTCCTCCTCGATGTCTGGCAAGTTGATACCAGGGACGAAACCAATATGAGTACATTTGAATGTACTCAGCAAGACATCCATCATGTAACTTACCAAATGCAAGTATGCTTATATGGTGGAATAGGTAGGCTATAATTAGGGTTCATTATCAATGATATATGTAAGACATATCATAGTTGATTTTGAAAATCTCTGTACCTTCGTTGAAGAAGATACTTCAAAAGAAAATAATATAGTTTTCTTCCTCTTGTAGATATCACATGTACAAGAGGTTTTTGTAAAACTTTGTTAAAATAAATTTTTCTCTTTGCAAAACTTCTTGGAATCAACTTCCAGTTTTTTTTTAGAAAAGAAGAGGTTTTCTTTGCAAAACATTTTGTAAATCAACTTCTGGCTTTTCTTCATCGGTACCTCCACGGTACAAGATTTCTTCCTTTCCGAACTTCCCAAGTCCAACACCTTTTTGAAAACTCCTTTTTGAAAACATTGACATAATGCTAGCTACATGGCCATTCAACTGTCTATATCCGAGGACGCGGCTACTTCAAAATAGTTGTACTCTGCAGAGGTGTACACATCCACCAGATCCAGTACATCCGCCGTGAACAACCACGGACTGTAACAACAGTATGTAAACATCAGATAACTGATCCTAACCATCCACTATGTCCAAGCTAGAATATGTTTATATCTTCAGTTGGGCTTGATTCCCTCGGCACCCTGTCCACCAGCGCCGCGGCAGGGGACCCATCTGTCGCACCCGTGGGGTAACTTAATCCCTTACTTGGTATGTCCCGTATATACCACCTAACGACAAACGGTTCGAGGGCTCGACGACCCTTATAGCAAATTGAGATAGAACACACACTAATAAGAACAAACTTCAAGTTAAGCCCCATGCCCATGTTGGGGTAAAGTGGCAGTACGGAAAAGGTTGTCCGGCGAAGACTAGGTTATGTGTCATTTTTGCAAAACACCATTTTCAAAAATGACCACTTCCACAATCCTCCGGTGAATAAGCCTTCGCCTTTCCACCGGGTTTTCCATAAATCCTTTGTTTTGCAAAAACATATTTTTAGAGTGTCCACTTAGGGAATTATACCTTTGGTGGTAATAAATACCATATGGTAGCTATGGGCTTGGTAACACCAAGTATCAACTACTGGCATAATAATGATATATAATATTAATAGTAGTAATATTCACTCAAAAATAGTTTTTGGAAATCAAGCTTTTTTGTAAAAAAATTCATAAGTAAAACATGCATGATAGATAATGATAAGTGTAGTAACAGCAAGCATCAGTATGGCTTGCCTTAAAACTCTTAGTGTCCCTGGCCTTGAAGTAGTTTAAACTTGACACACAGCTCCACAACTGCTTCTTCTTCTTCTTCTTCTTCTTCGTTTTCTAGCGTCGTAAGCGAATAAAAGACACACACTCAGAACTAAAAGACAAGCAACTAAACTAAATGACACATACAACAAGCAAATGTATACTAGCGCAAACTCACAAATGTTATCGAGAAAACTATCTCACATAACTTTCAGGGTACAAAACTACCGTCAAACAAACATATGGTTGAGAAACCATATCCCACATCTTACATATCATACATGGAATGGGCGTACCATTCTCATAGTAAGATATCAAAGAAGCTAAAAATATATCTTGTGGGCTCAAAGGGTGAGGCGACTAAAATAATAACCATCAATCAAAGCAATACCCATGGCAGTGGGTATTAATAACACACAAGCAATCATCACCAAACAAGTTTATGAATAAAATAATGTCTAGATAACAAGATGCTACTAAGAAGAACAACAACACTAGCACATCAAATAACACAAGTACAATACTCATGCTAAGATAATCACTCATACAATTTCCAAACAGCAGGCAAACACACCACAGATGAATAGACTATTTATTGACTATGCTAATGTTTATCTAAAGTTATGGAATCCATCAATCATGAAAATAATCCAACAAAACAGTAGATAAAATCAATGGCAACAAGTCATAAAATATAATCTACAACATAATCAATGGCAACTAGTATGTAACTCTACACAAACGTGCTATAAGGAACAATTGTATTCTACAACTATAGCAACATGAAACTAAAGAAGTAATGGCATAATAACATAATTAATTTACTTCCTAAACATGCTAGAATAAATCATACACTTATAAAATAAAGGACAACAATACTAGAGCAAAGCCATAATTTCTAGTGGTGACACTAGTTCAACACTAGAGAAGCAAACAATGCTACAATGATGCTTAACTCTAAACAAGAAAGTCATGAACATAAATATACCTACTAACAGTACCCAAACCATAGACATGCTAGTAAGCAATACCATAAAATAATTCTATGAGAATATCTACTAAGCAAGCATACACCAATTCTAGTAATACATGCTTTTCTAATTAAGTAAATAGCAAGAAAACAAAGTATGAACTATACAACCAGTAGATATGAACTCAATGAAAGGTTAACTAAAACTTTTTAAAAATCCAAACACTCAATTAAAAATCATTCACAAACAATCTATAAATCTCAAGGAATTTATTTTATTAGCAAATAGTTCAATTTTAAGCAACCAATAGGGAAACATTTCTTAACATGATATCCCTAAGGAATATTATGCTAACAAGTGAATCACAATCAAACATACTAGTATTTACCAAGAAGAAAATAAACATTTCACTTGCATAAGTGAAACAAACAATCTATCTTCCCATGGTGGAAAATAACAATCAATCATATAATAAAACATGTTATTTTCACACACATGTATGGTTGGGGATTTTCATCCTCAACCAAGATGCAATGGGACTAGTGGGTTATGGGCCCACTAATACCAAGGAAAAATAGGTGCAAAGCCTCTGGTTACTCATGACAAAAGTGTATGACAAAATAAATAACACAAGGCTATTCATTCTAGTGAAACAATACTAGTGAAAACAAATAACAAGACTTAAACATGCTTTGCTATAAATTATCATGCAAGCTAACAGAGACAATGACATCATAATAACAGTACCAAAATGGTACTGGACTCAAAGCAAACATAGCACAAAATTTAGTCAATCAAGCACACAATGATTTAGCTGACACATTAATCTAAATAATAAAACTAGAGAAATAACCAAATGCTATTCCTACTTTCATTTGGCTTTCCAAACATGCACACACTTTCTAAGGTAGATATAATGCAAAAAACCTAATAACAAGTGATAGCAACTCTAAACATGCTAGGAAACAAGATTTAAGCATTCCAACATTTCATTTTAAACAAATACACAACTAGAAACAAAAACAGAAAAGTGTTGTTTTCTAGATCTGCTCACCAAAATTTATCTAGAGCTCCAAAAATGAATCTAAGCTAGGACTACATAGATCTAGTCAATATCAAACTCATCCAATTGGATTCACTTAAAAAATCATTTTTAAGCTCACTCTCAAAATCACAGAAGAGCTTACTGGCCTTTTACCAAAATGGATGGCATTTCCATTTGGTAGCTCACCTTGATGTGAGGCAAAGCCCTATGGATAGATCTATTCATAAGATATCCAAAACATTTTAGTTTGTACATTTTAGTTATAGATTCAAAAAGTTATGTCCAAAACATGTTCAAAGGCTCTCTGTGGCAAAACAGTCATTATGAGAAAAATATCAGTCCAAAACTAGATCTACCAATTTTATGTGGTTAGGAAAACATTCTGTTAGGGTCAAGATTTTTGGAAGATTTTATTTTGCACGTTTGGTATTTTTCCCAAAGTAAAAGCAAACAGTCAAGTTCCTGTAAATTTTTTAAAAGGAAAGCAAAACGCAGCACGGGCTGGTTCTTTGCGGGCGCGGCCCAGCTAGGCTCACCGCACGCGCGCGGGCGCGGGAACATGGCCGTTCAAGCGTGGTCGTGGATCGAAGATCCAACGGCGCACAGTCGTCTTCCTCACCTTCCCTCGTCTCTCTCTCCCGCGACGACCGGCGACAAGGAAGGCACGGCGGCTCACCGTGGGGGCTCGGGGAGGGCTGGCGTGGGCTCGATGCGACGGCTGGGGTCGAGGGGAGCAGTCAGTGGCGACGGGCGCGGTCTCAGGCGGTGGCGCGGCACAGGGCGCCTGTGGCGGTGAGGTCGACGGCGGCGGCGCACCTGTGAGCGAAAGACCACGAGGGCAAGTCAGGGAGGGTCGGGGGATTGTAGGGAAGTGATCCAGAGCAGAGAGGAGAGGTGGGAGGGACTGGATCTTGTGATAAAACCTCGAGGCCGTGGTGGTCACCGGCGGCGAGCTCAAGGCTCGTGCATGCTCCCAGGGCTAGGCACGGTCAGATATCGACTAGGGGAAGTTGTGAGGGAGTGGGAGGAGGGCAGAGGCGAAGGGGTGAGGATTGGGATCACTTGTACTAGTGGAGAAAGGGCAGGGGCAAAAATGGAGGGCTCGGGTTCATGTCATTCCATGGCATGAGTGAGCCCAAGGGGGCTTTTTGGTCTTTCTCCTTCAAGCTCTGGCTGCCCAAGTCAAGGACCAAGAAAGGGCAAGTCAAATGGTGGCCTTTGGAAGCAAGGGAAGGCAAGGGCCATGGTTAAATGGTCAAGGGTATGGGCTGCCCATACTTGCCACATCATCACCTTCTCTCTCTAGGTTTCCTTCACCTACAAGCCTTCTAGAAGCAAGCAACTCATCTTGGCTCGAGTTAGTACCGTGGTAAAAACATTTGGCAAGGTTGAATTTCCAAATTTGCAAAGAAACACAAAGAAAACATCTGATCAAAAGTGTATCTCACACTGTTCAAAATTCAGAAAATTCAGTCTAAGACTTAGAAAAATTTCTATGATCAAAAAGTTGAGTTTGTTTTCAAGGGTCAAATGTTTTCCAATTTTTTTTTTCAAAGTGGGAACTTGTTAACCATGTTATAAAATTTCATAAACATCTTTTGAAAACAAATTTGAAATAGTTTAAGGCCATGAAAAAAATATGGAAAAAGGTGTACTTTTTGTTTTTCTCTATTTTTCAAACATGCATTTTTCTGCCTTAATTTTATACCACAAAAACAACAAGCAAAATATAATTTTTATTTATCCAAAAATAAACTAAGCTTATGGATTTGTAGTACATATATCAAGGATCAATTAAAAGTCAATAAAACATAAAATAACATTTTATAGCCTAGTGAAAACAAGGGTAGAAAACAGGTACTTGGCTATATTTACAGGGGTGGTTTTCTATAGAAGACTTAAAAGAAAATTTTCATAAATCATTTTGAAAACTTGTTTTCTAGGATCCAACAAGGTTAAAAGTTTGTTTTAATATGCAACCAAGAATAATCCAAGTCTTGGAATAAAAACCACTCACACAATATCAGGGAAAAACATGAGGAAAAATAATAGAATTGTTTCCAGGAAAAATTTGATATTGGTTTTATTCAAGAAACAAAACTTGCATTGCAAATATGATTAAGATCATAAACACATGTTATTTCAAAAAATCTTGTTATTAGAAAAAAAATTGTTGGTCCTAATTTTTGTCTTCTTGAGCACAGTACAAGATTCCAAAAATTGGGGTGTGACACATATGCATGACATAAAGATTACTATGTGATTCATGCGGGCATTACAACAAGATACATAGACCGTCATCCAACTGCATCTATGACTAATAATCCACCCTCCAAATATCATTTGAACAAACGTTGGGTATTAAGTTGCAAGCAACAGATAATTGCAGTAAGCAAAGTGTGTAATGTAAACAATAACATCATCCTTAGACAAAGCATTGTTGTTTTCTCCCTAATGGAAATAGCACATCCTCCATCCGGCACGTTTCTGTCACTCCAGCATAGATGCAAAGGAGGCATGAACCCACCATCAAGCATAAATACTCCCTCTTGGAGTTACTAGCATCTTCTTGGCAAGGGAATCTACTAATAACGGAGAGCATGCAAGATCATAAATATCATATGCATGAAGATAATATGATAGATTGGTAATCGAAATATATATCATTCAATATTCATCGGATCCCGGCAAACACAACATGTAGCATAACATAAAGATGATCTTGATCATGTGAGGCAGCTCACGCGATCTAAATATGAGGCATAAAGTGGAGGAGACAACAATCTAGCTACTCCTATGGACCCGTAGTCCACGGATGAACTACTCACGCATCACTACGGAGGAGGGCATGGTGGTGTAGACCCCTCCGGTGATCAATTCCCCTCTCGGCAGGGTGCCGGGGAGAGCTCCAGAACCCTGCTGATATCGGGATGACGATGACAGCGGCCTCGGGTGTTTCTCGAGAAAAAGTGGTATATTCCTAGGGTTGATATATCGACGGGATTATATAGGCGAAAGAGCGATGGAAGAGGGCACCTTGGGGCCCAGAACGCCCCCAGGCGCGGCCAGGGGGCCCAGAACGCCCCCAGGCGCGGCCAGGGGGCGTCTCCCTATGGTGTCCCCCCCCTTGGCCCCTATCCGGGTCTCTTCGGGACTCCGTGGAAACTTCGGGAATTCTAAGACTTCCGGGCTTCGAATTTTCCAATTCTGAGAATGTTTCCATAAACTTTTCTGAAACTAAAAACAACAAAAAAAACTGGGAATTGGCTCTGTGGCATCTTGTTAATATGTTAGTCCTGTAAATCGATAAAAATGACATAAAGTGTATAGGAAATATGTGGGAAATAACATGAAAACAACATGGAACATCAGAAATTAAAGATACGTTTATGACGTATCAGGCCACAAGTTGACAAGCAAGGTCTTGGCCATGTTGCCAAGAAGAAGAACAAGAACAAGAACAAGAAGAACAAGAAGAAGCCCAACAATGTTGCTTCGAGTTGTATTGACATTAGGGACAACACTACTCATAGCATTCTCGCACAAGCCAACAATGTTGCTTCGAGTGGTAGTGTCATGAGGGACAACACTACTCGTACCATTTTCACGGGAACTAACAATCCACACCATTTCTTATATGTTGATTATTATGGTGGTGTTGTGCAAGCTAAATATGTTGGTCCTATTGAAGGTTACATTGACTATACTATTTGGGTCCAAAGACCCTTGTTGCTAACCTGAGGGGACTCTCCTCGGGCCCTAACTCTAGTCAATGATCTCTTGCAGGACTATGCTTCCGGTGGGTCTAAATGGATAATTGATAGTGGATGCAATAGTCATATGACCGTAAGCAAATAACTTGGTACGGAGTTGCGCCCAAATGATATTGATCCAACCATCACCTATGGAGACAAGTCCTAGTATAAGGTATCGGGGTTTGGCAAGGTTGTGATTGCTCTTGATATCACCATCGTGGACGTCATGCTTGTTGAATCCCTTTGGCTACAATTTACTTTCATTTTGTTCATTAGGGAAGATGGGTTTCTCCGTCTTATTTGATCCTGATATTGTGGTCCATTTGAGGAGCAAGACTCTTGACGCTGCTTACGTGGGATATGTCGAAAATGTGTTGTTCGTGGTGGACTTTTCGAAGTCTACCAACTCTCAATCGATGTGTCTCTTTGGAAAGGCGGACGTGGGGTGGTTATGGCATCGCCGCTTATCCCATGTCAACATGAGAACTTTGCAAAGTCTTGACAAAGGTGGCCTTATTCTCGGACTAAAAGAAAATGTTTCCTTTTCCAAAGATCGCGTTTGTAGTCCGTGTGTTGAAGGAAAGATGCATGATATCCCTCATAAGGCCAAGACTATTATCTCATCAAAGAGGATCTTGGAGCTTCTCCATGTTGATCTCTTTGGTGTCGTGCCCGAGGCAAGTCTTGGTGGCAAGAAGTATTGCTTGGTGATTGTCGATGATTATTCAAGATACACTTGGGTTTATTTCTTCAAGTGCAAGAGTGAGACCCAACAAACCATCATCGACTTCTCCAATCAAGTGCAACATAAACACAATGTCCAAATCATGGTTATTAGGAGTGACAATGGGAACGAGTTCAAGAACTACACTTTGAATGAATTCCTTAGTGATGAGGTTATTCGGCATCAATATTCCGCAATGTACACGCCTCAAAAAAATAGTGTTGCCGAAAGGAAGAATCAAACTCTCTTGGATATGGCAAGGACCATGTTGGCGGAGTATTCAACTCCCCAATAATATCTATGGGCCGAGGCCATATCCACGGCATGCCACTCCTCCAACCTCCTCTACATCTGCAAGGGCTTGGACAAGACTCCATATGATATCCTCACCGGCAACAAACCCAACATCTCCTACTTCTGTGTGTTCGGCTGTAAGTGCTTCTATTTGATCAAGGGTGTTCGGTTGTCTAAGTTTCAATCCAAAACAATTGAGGGTATATTTGTTGGTTACGGTGCCGAATCCCACACTTATAGAGTATTTGACACAAGCCTCACAGATTTTCATAGAATCTTGTAGTGTGGTTTTCGAGGAAAATGATGGCTCCCAAGTGGCGCAATTTCATGTTTCTAATGTAGATGTTGAAATGCCTCAAGAAGACATAGGAAGAATGGGTGTGGAATTTTTCCGCCCCATTGAGGGACACCTTATGGCAACTCAAGAAGAACTATGCTCTACTCATGTGGAGCCCTCCTCTACAATAGAAGAACGAGCCAAGGAGCCAAGTGTTGCACCTACCCTAGAACATGATCAAGACCCTCCTCTTGTTGACCAAGTTACTATGCAAGATTCAACCACTCCTATCATTCAAGCTAGTCAAGGTCAAGGCCAAGATCAACTTTCGTCATCCTCCTCACCTCAAGTTTAAGCTAGTGTGGATGTTGATGATGACCACGGCCAACAAATCGGTCAAGACGGGGACCCAAATGATCAAGATGATCAAGTGATTCCTCCTCGCAATAATGAGGAGATCAAAGCACGTCGTACTAGACGCATTAGAATAGCTTTGAAGTGTATTGATGCATCCGACAAAAAAGTGTTGGAAGATGTTCAAGCTATAAGATCCACAAGAAAGCAATTGACTAACTTTAGTGAGCATCAAGCTCACATATACATGGTGGAACCAAAGAAAGTGTTTTGAAGCTCTTGAGGACTCCGATTAGGTTGATGCTATGCATGATTATCTCAATTACATTGAGCGCAAAAATGTTTGGAGACTAGTTGAGAAGCCCAAAGATTGCCATAATGTAATTGACACTAAGTGGATATTCAAGAACAAGCAAGATGAGCATGGTATTGTCATAAGGAACAAGGAAAGATTGGTGGCTCAAGGCTATACTCAAGTGGAGGGCATTGACTTTGATGAAACCTATGCTCCCGTGGCTTGCCTTGCGTCCATCCGTATCATTCTTGCATATGCATCTTCGCATAATTTCAAATTGCAACAAATGGATGTCAAAAGTGCTTTCTTGAATGGTCCACTCAAAGAGGAGGTATGTGTTAAGCAACTGATACGTCCATTTTACACCAGTATTTTATATCATAATTTTCTATTATTCATCGATATATTTCATGTTATGATGCATCCCTTATGTAATTTTATCTTATTTTGCATGTTTCACAATTTTTGGAAAATAAACACCGGGACCAGAAATCTGATGGAAAAAGCACTGCCGAGATACCATATTTCAGAAGATCAGAAGAAGAAGTGGGACAACGGGGGTGTCTTAGAAGTTTAGAGGAGGACTCCAGTGTCACAGCCCAGTTTTTGGATTCTTGTACTGTGCTTAAGAAGACAAAAATTAGGGCCAATAAATTTTTTTTCTAACAACATGATTGTTTAAACTAACATGTGTTTATGATCTTAATCATATTTGCAACACAAGATTTGTTTCTTGATAAAACCAATACCAAACTTTTCCTGAAAACAGTCCTATTATTTTTTGTGATATTTTCCCTGAGGTTGTGTGAGTGGTTTTTATTCCAAGACTTGGATTATCCTTGGTTGCATCTTAAAACAAACTTTTAACCTTGTTGGATCCAAGAAAACAAGTTTTCAAAATGATCTATGGAAGTTTTCTTTTAAGTTTTCTATAGAAAACATTTCATGAAAATATAGCCAAGTACCTGTTTTCTACCTTTGTTTTCACTAGGCTATGAATTGTTATTTTATGATTTCTTGACATTTGATTAATCCTTGATATATGTACTACAAAACCATAAGCTTAGTTTATTTTTGGATAAATATTTTCTTTTTCTTGTTGTTTTTGTGGTATAAAATTAAGGCAGAAAAGGACAATTCTTAAAAACATATAAAAACATAAAGTATACCATTTTCCACATTGTTTTCATAACCTTAAACTATTTAAAAATTGTTTTCAAAACATGTTTTTGAAATTTTACAACATGGTTAACAAGTTTCCACTTTGGAAACAAAGATTGGATTTTAACTGAACCTTGAAAATAGTGCCAACTTTCAGATGTTTTAACAGTTTTTCAACACTTAGAAAAAATCTCGAGTCTTAACTGAATTTTTCTGAACTTTTTAGCAACAGTTGCTGTTACACTTTTGGGCAGTTGTTTTCACTTATTTTTGGTTCACAACTGGGTATGCCACCTTGTCATTCGTGTTGACCATAACATAGACTTCACATTGGATCCCTGGGAGGGCTTCTAGAAGCCTTAGCTTGCAAGAAAAAACAGGAGGGAAAGGAGTGGGAAGTGGGGTAGGGCAGGGAATGGGCACGCATGTGACAAGGGCTACTCTGGCCATCCCTCGCCTCCTCCTCCTCCCAAGAGCCGGTGACGAGGCCATTGACTCCCCTGGCACTCACCCTTGCCCTGTGGCCTCGCGGACACGCCCTAGAACGCACCCCCGAGCGCTTTTGTGTTAACCCGAGAACACCCCCTGTGCCATTCCTCCCACCCCTGTGGCTTAAAGCCCCCAACGCGCGTCCCTCTCGCCTGTATGCCTCCTCACTCCCCTACCCTCGCCTCCCATCGACAGAAACGAGCCCAAGCTCTCCGGTGAGCTCCACGAGACCGAGACCCACCGCGGTCACCGAGCTCGAGCTCGAGGTGGTGCGACCTACCCGTAGGGTTTCCCCTCCTCCCGCCTCCTATTTCCAGTTCGCCGTGGTGCCGCGAGTCTCCCTGACATCCCCCTGGGTCCCCTCGCTTGCAGGATGGGCTTCGCCGCCGATCTCGCCGCCGCGGCCGTGTCGCCGCCCTCCGTTGCTACACGCAGTTACCGGCACTAAGCTTGGCTCCCCTCCACCGCCCCGAGTGCCAGCACCCTTCCCCAGCCCCGCGCCGTCCTCGCCATGCCCCCACGGTGAGCCCCTAGCCGTCGCCATCCCTCCCCGTCGGGCGCATGAGAGAGAGAGAGAGAGAGGAGCGAGGGAGAAGAAGGAGCCGGGAGGGTTGATCCGAATATCAACGGCTCCCGTTGAACCCTCTGTTCTCCTGTGTCTCGCCGCGCACGCATGCCTGCTTGGGCCGTCCTGGCTCCTTGTTGGGCTGCGCAGAGAGAATCCCAGCCCGCCCGTGTGTTTTTTGTTTTCCTTTTAAACTTTGCAAAAATATATTTGGTGCAAGATAAATTCTGCAAAAAATTGTGAAAGTAGGTTTGTGTTTTCTTAACCACCTCCAAGTGGTAGATCCATGTTTGCACCTTTGTTGGGCCTGTAGAAATTAAAATGGCACAGAGTGTCTGTGAGAATGTTTGCAACATAACTTTTAAAATATATAACTAAAATGGACAAACTAAAATGTTCAAGATAGCTATTCAACAGATCTATCTATAGCACTTGGCCTCACATCAAGGTGAGCTACCAAATGGAAATGCCATCCATTTTGGTAAAAGACCAGTAGGCTCTTCTGTGATTTTTAGAGTGAGCTTAAAAATTATTTTTTAAGTAAATCCAACTGGATGAGTTTGATATTGACTAGATCTATCTAATCCTAGCTTAGATTAATTTTTGGAGCTCTAGATTAATTTTGGTGGACAGATCTAGAAAACAACACTTTTCTGTTTTTGTTTCTAGTTGTGTTTTTGTTTAAAATGAAATGTGTGATTGATTGTATTTTGTTTCCTATCTTGTAGGAATGTTTTAGGACTTGTTATTAAGTTGTTTCCTTGCGTTACATCTACCTTAGAAAGTGTGTGCATGTTTGGAAAGTCAAATAGAAGTAGAAATAGCATTTGTCATTTTCTAGCTTATTATTTGGGATTATTGTGTGAGCTAGATCTTTGTGTGATTGGTTGACTAATTATATGCTATGCTAGAGATGGATCCCGTACCATGTTTGTACTGTTATTTTTGTGTTATTGTCTCTGTTAGCTTGCATGTTAATTTATAGCAAAGCATGTGTGAATTTTGTATTTATTTGCACTAGTATTTTTCTCACTAGAATGAATAGCCTTGTGGTGTTTATCTTGTGTGCTATTTTTGTCATGAGTAACTAGAGGCTTAGCACCCCTTTTGCCTTGGTGTTAGTGGGCCCATAACCCACCGGTCCCATTACATTTTGGTTGAGGATGAAAATCCCTAACCACACCTGTGTGTGAAAATAACATGTTTGATCATGTGTTGGATTATTATTTTCCACCATGGAAAATAGGTTGGTTGTTTCACTTATGCAAGTGAGAAGTTTATTTCTTATTTGTAAACGCTAGTATGTTAGGGTGTGATTCATTTGTGAGCATAATATCCTTAGGAGTATCCTATTAAGAAATGTTTCCCTATTGATTGCTTAAAATGAGCTGTGTGCTAATAAAATAATTTTCTTGGGATTTGACAGGGGGATGCTAACCCGGTAGGCCAAGCTCCAAGGAATAACCCGGCTCAAGGGATGATGTGCAGGATCCGGCTAAGGATAGGGAAACTTGTGAAGGCCCAAGCTTGTAGGCCCAATGACCCGGATTGTGGGTTACTGTAAAGGCAAGTTAGGGTTAGTGCGCCGTGTCCGGGTAGGATTCAGGATACGCCTTGTAGAACAAGCCAGGGGGTATGGGTGCTTTATAAACCGACCCCCGGATGTAGTTTAGACAGAGATCTAAGAACCCTAGCAATATCGCGTGATATCGAGTATCCAGTGTAAACCCTAATCGAATTATCGTATCGAGAATAGAGATCCGGCGACTTCGATTGCCGGCTATTAGATCAAGTTGTACCATGTCTTCTGTTGAGCTAAACCCTCTCCCAAACGCCTGTGTCGACTTGCCCCAAGATCAGTTACCCCTGGTAACATCTGCCGTGATTATCCCACGACAGTTGGCGCCCACCGTGGGGCCTGCGTCCAAAGGTGTCTACATCACGGGAGAAGCTCGGAAGGGCATGGAGAATCTTGTCATCGGCGAGATCTACATCGACCACGAAGGAGAAAAGGTGGTGGACGATTCCGGCTGGGGGCCGGAGTCGGATCACCTCGAAACCGGATCCGTCGTGACAATCGGCCGGATCAGCGTCTTCATCGGTATGGTATGTGCTTCTAATTCGGTCCCTGACAACGTTGGATCTGATTCTATGCCAGGAAAAGCCACGTCTATCCGATCAGATGATGAAGAATCAACGGGAACGACATATCCGGCAGAAGAACCCATCGCGGAGTGGGAACAGCCGGAGGAGCCGGCATGGACCCCACGCGACCGGGCCCAAGGAGAAGATGACACCGGGTCTATCCTGGATCTAGTGGAAAACCGGTATGAGGAGAACGGTGAGGAGGAACAGCCTGAATTTACACCGGATATCGTGCGCCGAGTTGCAGTCTATGCAGCCCCCGCGGCCAACCAAGGAAACACAGCCGCGGCATCAGTCGGGGCGGCTCAGACAGTGGCCCAGCAACAGGGCGCGGTTAACGGAGACCCGGTCTTGACCCGGGTCGATGGAGAGTCAGCATCGGTCACCAGTCGCGCAGCAGATGAGGAGCAACACGCCAACATGTTCGGGTTTCAAGCAAACCGGACACCAGGGGCGGGTCCCTCGAATCCGCGTCACCCGGCCCTGTTCGATAATAATTTGATTTTGGATCCTACAGTCCTCGCCACCGTTATCACCCCAGAAAACGCGGCAGAGCGTGTTAGAGATCTGGATGTGGCTCGTCGTGCATTGGAACAGCAAAGAAGGCAAGTGGAAGCAGATAGACAGGGGATGGCCACCCGACGGCGCGAGCTAGATGCGTTGGAAACCCGGCTTCGAGAGGAAATGTCCAGGATACATCAAAGGCACCACACCAGGTTGCCAGCAACGGGCGGGGTTATTAATCCGGCTAATTTATTCGTCATGCCTCAGGACCAACCGATACCAGTGGTGAACCAGGGAACCGCACCCCAACAGATGACAGCAGCGACACATCCGGCGAATGAACGGACCGGGTTACCCCCACCGCAAACTAGAGTCACAACTGGCAACGATCTACTGCCGCCGCCACCATCACGATTCCGCACGCCAGCCGGCCACTACAACAATCCTATGGACAACGTATATGCGGCGACACTCGCATTGAATCAAATACCTGTGGGAGAGTCGCCCCATGCAGAGAAGACTCGCCAAGCCATCGAGCTGTTGCACACTGCGGTGGCACAGCAAGCCAATTACCCGGATCACAGAAGCGGTATGCACGGGACGCCATACGTCAGCCAGCAGCAAGGGAATATACAAACAAGTTCAGCGCGGCGGAGGGAAGAGCAGCAGCAAATGCCACCTCCTCCCCGCGCTCAGGCAGCATCAGCAGCACAGGCCGTCGTGGACAGTTCTAGGGCTCGGAGGGCCGCGGCCGGGTCTGTAGCGCATGGACCTCCCGCAGCACCGCGCCCAGACGCGCCTCCCGCGGCATCACACGTTTCTAGAGCAAGGCCGGCTTCAACCATTCTTGCGGGACCCAAGTGTCTCTCGGACAATATTAGAGCTGAACCTTACCCGGAAGAGTTCAAAGAGCCAGGGAAAGTAGTGAATTATGAGCCAACCATGGATCCCGAAACATGGCTAAGCAGTTACGAGATGGCAATGTCAATCCGCAACGCGTCCGAGAACCTCCAAGCCAAGTTCATGTATCTGATGATGTCGGAAGGAGCAGCAAAATTGTGGTTCACCAATCTGCCAGAGGGATCGATCAAGTCTTGGGAGGAATTGAAGACCGCGTTTATCAAACACTTTCACGGGACCTGCAGGAAATTATTCACTATTGATGATCTAGAACGATGCGTCCAGAAGAAGGGAGAATCGGCGCGCAGTTGGGTGCGCCGGGTTATGGAGATACTTCACTCATCCACGGATATCCAGCCCAAGGATGCACTACAGGCCATGGCAAAAACATGCAAGTATATACCTTTAGTGCAAAAGTTAACTCGCATGAAGTCCAGTCGAAATGCGTCGGAAGTCACAATGGGAGAATTGATGGATGCGTGCAACAAACACGCTGCGACAGATACTACAGAAGAAGAAGCTGATGACAAGAAGACAAAAGCAAACACAAGCGGTAATGGAAGAACCGGCAACGGAACAGCGTCAGGTAACAATGGAAATAGCCAGAACAAGCGCCCTTTCGAAGGAGGCTCCGAGTTTGTCGCCAACACAGAAGCCGGGTCTTCGAGGCCAAGAGCAGAAGGAAATTTCAACGGAGGTAACCACAATGGAGGAAACTATCAAGGTCCACCAAGGCCGGGTAACAATTGGGACATATTCAGGATGGCATGTCCGAAGCACAGCAGGAATGGCAGGCCAGCTAACCACTCCCTAGAACAGTGCGCCGATTTACAAAGATGGAAAAATGAGGAAGTGCACAGAGCTATGCGAGGTGCAGGGCGGGGAGGAGGACCGGGTCCAGGGGCAAACCCGGGCAACGGCCCACCCCCAGCTGGTAACCCGGCGGCTGGAAATCAAGGTAATAACCAAGGGGGGGCAGGAGGCTTCCAGGCTAACCCCAAAAAATTGGGTCAATATCATGTGCATACCACAGGAGGCTCTAACAAGGACAAAAAGATACTGAAGCAAGCAGTCAACTCAGTTTCGTTAGCCGTCCCGAGATACTTGAGATGGTCAGAACAGGAGGTAACATGGAGCAGAAGGGATCACCCGGAAAGAGTGGAACACCCAGGAGTCTTGGCACTAGTAGTCGCACCGCAAGTTAATGGGTACGAACTGAAGAAGGTTTTAATGGATGGTGGAAGCAGCATCAATATACTGTATTGGGAAACCTTCCTACGCATGGGTCTCAAGGAATCTCAACTGCAAAAAAGCTCAACAGTTTTTCATGGGATAGTGCCGGGTCATTCAGCATGCCCCGAGGGAAAAATCGCGTTGGAGGTAGCTTTCGGAGAATCAAAGGATAACTATCGAATTGAGTGGCTCACCTTTGAGGTAGTGAAATTACGCAGCCCCTATCACGCGCTATTTGGAAGGCCAGCTTATGCCAAATTCATGGCTAGGCCGTGTTACGTATATCTACAGCTAAAAATCCCGGGTCCCAAGAAGACCATTACCATACATGGAAATCGAGACATAGCAGCTGAATGTGACGAAGGAGATGCAGCAATGGCCGAGCAGGCCTGTAGAAAAGAAGAACTCAAGCATTACCGGTCTCAGGCAGACCCGGAGGATATAGCCACATCAAAAAGGCCGAGTACTGAAGGCGAAAGAACAAAATCCAAAGCAACGCAAGATGCTAAAATGGTGGCCTTAATCGAGGATGATTCCCCCAAGCGGCCCGCTGTAAAGGAAGAAGCTACACGGCCGCTTACAACCAGCCAGGTCATTGGAACACCCCACCCGGGTTGGCTAGCAAACCCGGTACTCATCAGGAAAAGGTCCAACATATGGAGAATGTGCATTGGTCAAGCCAGACCGGGACCAGTGCTTATGAGGAACTAAACAATGTAACGGGCAGCAGGTTTCAGACGCGCTCTTTTCCTACCCAGGGTACCTAAGGGGACTGGAAGGTTTTTAATGAGGCGGCCTGCTGATCCAAAATTTCTAGTATCAATAAAGAGATGGTTATCAAGTCCTATATCATTACATCCTGATTACAAGTAAGTAGTATCCCTGCGACATCGATAATTCAGTATCATCAAAAGCATCTATTGCATGTAGGTCTTGGGGGTTGGTTGCTCAGGTAACCAACCACTAACCCGAATGACCCGGCATAGATAGCTATAAGTTATAAGGGCCGATTACTCGCAAACGAGCACGGCTGCAATCTTATGACTGGGCAAAGAAGCCAACTTTTCTTGACTTTTCTTACTTAAGCTCGATGTGACTCGCACTAAAGTGGCATGATTCGTTCGCTTACGATTACAATCAGCCATGAAGCCCAATGGGACTTGCCTGACACTATTCTCGTATGGATGTAACAACATGGTATCCACGCGAAAGCCGGCTTACAGTACAAGATAGTTAAAAGGGTCATCTAAACCACAAGTTTATGCAGAGTACAAGGCTAAAAGCCGGAAACTCAACAATTATCAAGCATAACTTCAGTACTTACATGGAATGGCTTTAGGTTTGCGACTCGGTAAAAAATAATTTGTTCTCTGAGAAAGGCCACACCCCCATTACTCGAACTTTGGGTCATGGGGGCTGGGGGACTTCGAAACAGAAACAAACTACTTGGCTATCGCAGTTCGAAAAACCTCACCATCCGAGTCTTGGGGACTTAAAGAAAAAGCCCACGTATTAAAACTCCTGGTACTCGGAAAACCGAGTCTTACAAAGGGAGCTAAAAAGAAAGCTGGGTATCAAGAACAAGTTCAAAAGAACAGACAAAATAGCACGATTATCAAAAGGCAGGGAAAGCCGCAAAAATATGTCACCAAATAGAAGTACATTACAAGTTATGGCATTGGTATCAGAAGTGCACAAGCGCACCATTGGCAGGATAAATAGTTCAAATGAAAAGGCCCCACGTGATTAAGGTATTATGACATCATCACCCTACTCGGCCTCCTGAGTGCGATCTTCCGGGTCTTGCTCCTGGGCCTGCTGCTTAGCTTTCTTGGCAGAGCCACCCGGACTCACCGCGCCAGGGCGGATAGGTGGAAGGACGGACGGTGTAGAGGCGGATGGCCCTGATTTTAACTCGGCCTCCCTCTTCGCGGTTGCCTCCTTCTTTTTGGCCGAGTGATCAGCCCACTTCTCCAAGAGGTCCAAGGGCGGGGGTGCTTCCTCTGTGATAACTTTGCCATCGGCGTCATACGCAGCCATTAGCGTATTCAGGTCCAAGCTATCGGCTAAAGAGGTAGCAGAGGGGCGCACTGCTGACTGAATGGCCTTGAAGTCCTTAGGCGTAAATTTGGCACCATCCGCCTTAAACTCGGGAAACCCGGATATTATCTTCGCCGGGTCAAGCTTCGGAAAGTAGGCTTTGGCCAAGGTCAATGCCCGGGTTATTCCAATTCGGCAGGACGAACGCTTCCAAAGTTCAATCCAGCCAGGCACAGTGGAGCAGGCTTGGACGAGATTCTCTTCACCCGGATAGGCCTCTGTGGGCCAATGTATGGCGTCCAATATAAATTTTGTGCCGGCAAAGAAAGTCCGGAGCACAGTCTTCAGGGTCCTAGCCTTGGCAATAGTATCTTCCTCTGGAGGTGCAAGGTTGGCACCTGCAGTTGAAATAGAAGCAAGAAGGTATCAGTAACCCAGAGTGGTGCATAACAAGAAGCATGAAATTAGTCGGCAGACAAAAACTTACTGAGTAAGATCTGGTAAGTGTCGGTGATTTGATCCGATAAATTCTTCAAGTCGGTCCGAGCGGTGAGGCACTTCTTCTTATATTTGGAAACATCCTTCTTCAAAGTTTCCATGTCATCCTCAAGGATTTCCCGTCGTTTTATCTCGGCAAGAAGACGTTGTTCGGTCTTCAGTAAAGTTTCGTCAGACCGAGTTATCTGGGCCTGTAAGTAGAAAGGAAGGCAAGCATTAGTTGGATGTTATGATAAGATAAGTTTGGCGTGAAGTACCAAGCATAACTTTTGCAAGTCATACTCGGAACTTGGGGACTAGATATGCAATATGAGATGACAAGCGCTTTTACCTGGTGCTCTGCAGCCATGCGCTCTAAAATATCGCCCTCTGAAGCCTTCATGGTGAGGAGCGTGCTCATCAATTGATCAAAAGTATCTTTACCCGTATCAGAAGACCCGGGACCTTGGGAATTCCGAGAAGAGGTTTTCTTCTTAGAGGGAGGCGGAACCCGGGTCATTTGTGCATTGGAATCCGACACTCCTTCGGCACCCAAGGTTGTGGATTTCTTCTTCTTGCTCGCATGGGAAGCAATTGGATACTCGGTTTCTTGGGCGTCCGGTTTAATCGGCGATGTTTGTTTTTCACCGCCAGACACGGCAGTAGTCTTATCGGCCGGGCTCCCCTGACCCGGGCCCTCGTCTTCCATGCCCTCTTGGTCGCTAACGACGACCATGGCCCTGTAAATGTTATCAAGAAGCAGTTAAAATATGCGGTCAGGAAAGGGTGGTGAAGTGTGGAAGAGCATCCGGAAGGGGATCTTACCCGGTGTTCACCGCGAAGTCACAAGGAAACCCGTCATCAGACTCGGGAGAGGCTAAAAATTGTCAGGTTAGATGTCATATAAGAATAGTTCAAGGGGAATGTGCCGGTCGAGAAAAGATAGAATAATTACCAGCCCGCCAAGTGGGGGTCAAAGAAATACCCGGGTTGATGACGTTGTCACCCGGGTTATTTCGAGTTGACCTACGCTTGATCATGGGCGACTCCTTCAAGAATGGCCAGTGGAATAATGTCAAAATAACTCAGGTATATCATTAAGGTGACGTGAATTGAGTGCGAGGAGGGGATAGGAAACCTTGGAAGTGGCCTCTTGAGCTTTTCTTTTGGATCCGGCTTTGGTTGCCGGTTCCGGTTCGTCCTCGTCGCTGGCAGATTCTACTTTGCCATCCGAGTTTTCTTCCTCATCATCCTCTTGTTCTGAAATATCATCAAAGTTATGGTTGAAAATGAAGGGGTTATGACGAGTTCAAAGGAACCAAATAGAATTCAAAGAGTACCTTCATCCGAGTGGACGACCTCTTGCTCCTCTGGACTTTCGGAGCTAGGGGAGGCGTTGATTTTCCAAAAGTCGTCATCAGCCTGAAAGGTGTTAATACGCAGGTTACCAACTGTATCAAGTGGAAAGAATGAAAGTAAGGGCGTCAGAGTCGGACTTTTACCTCAGGGGCGGGGTTTTCAAGCGTGAAGGGCTCTAACCCGGATATGTTCCGGATTACCTCGAGCTTTTCCGTCAAAAAACCTTTGATGGTTTTATGGGTGTCGCCAGGTGCGAAGATGTTATCGGAGTATCGGAGCGGATCGGAAGGTTCTCCTGAATACTCGCACATCAACTTTGTGCGGATGGAATTGGGCTGAATCCTAAAATCGACCCAGGTCTTTACTAGATTGAGCCCGATGAGGCCCTGGGCTGTAAGAGTAGCAATTTTTGCTAGCAAGGGTTGAATTGCCTCCCTATCCGAGTTAGGGGCGAAGGCACTAAACTTATCAGAAATATCAAGAAGACCCTCCGAGTAACCCGGCAGTTTCTTTTGGCCGGGTGGGGAAGTGTCCTGGCAGTAGAAGTACGAGAGCTGCCAATGCTTGACATGGGAATTGAGGGTGAGGGGTGGCATTAGAGAGTTTTTGCGGCTGTCAGACCCCGGACCCAGAGATATACATACTGTTATGTGCTCCTAGCCATGGACTCACAAGGGCTTCAGGGTTACCAGCCCCGGCCGCAACAAACAACGGCAGGCAGACCGGATTCATCGGCACGTAGTCCGGATCCCCGGTCTACTACTCCTTGTATCCATGCTAGTCATAACCAATTATGCATACCCAAGCGTCCACGAGTCGGATGAAACTGAAGGAACGGGACCAAAGTTATACAGAGCTGCTATGTGTCCAGAAAGTGCAACAACAATCGAGGGTTACTGGGGTTACCTCGCCCCAGGCCGATCACATCGACAGGCGGGCTCGGACATGGATCATCGGCTCCACAACCCCTCGACTGCGACAACTATGCAGGCATAGCCAAAACTGTATAACAATGAGCTCGAAACCAACAACCGACCAAAGCAGTACTCTAAACATGAAGCTTTATTAAACAGGTGTTACTAGAGTATAGCTTACAAGCAGAGGTCACATGACCCAACATTACATCAGACAACGGAAAGCAAATTATGTTCTAATCAACAAGAACCAAAAAGGCCTAAGAGGCCGCAACATAAGGCGACGTCCCAGCCCATAGATTCCAGGCTGCTACCTGGGAACCCCAAACTACTCGTCGATGTCCATGTCGAAACACCACCGAACTGAGGAACTCCACCTGAACCAAGTTGAAGCAAACATGAGTACGGGAGGTACTCAACAAGACTTAGTTAACCTATTATATATCTGCTTCTTTTAGAAAGAGTTATGAAGGTTGTTTTGCGTAAAGCCATCTTTATTTTCCAAGTTGAGAGAGGAATAGCACGTCTCATGGAGTATTTTGAAAACAGATAAGAAAGCTACTCAACTACTGAGATCATCATCTTTTTAATCCACCAACTCATATCAGCACATCGTGCTTCAAAGATCACCACCTCCAGTTGTTCCGGTAACTCATGCTACAAGGTAACCCCTCTCGGCATCTCCGAGGAGGCATCCTTCATTCGTTATCAGCAAGTTTTAATCATTCCGTTTAAGTTGTCTATGATCACAGAATCCGTCACCAAGTCGTCCTTAACCGCGGACACGGCTTTTCGAAAAGATTAAACCCTGCAGGGGTGTACAACTTTAACCACACGTACCAACCAACTCTTAATGCCACTAGATTAGCACTATTCCGGGAAGTGCCGGCAGATGGAGGTTGACCACGACCTTTCCCTTACTTCGCCTATTCCATGAGTCGCTCCGAGTAGAGATGGACCGCCAATAGGGAGTGGCCATCTCCTGCCGGGTCTCTATCGTTGTGCGCGATGCTCGACGGTTGCCTACCCGCATTGCGCCGATACATCCCCACATCCTAGTTTTGAAAGTGTTTTGATATCCCCGCAAATCGAAATGGAAAGCCCGAACTAGGCAACTCATGGAACAAACTAGGCAAGTTGAGACCGAGGGGAATCCAATCCCTCGTGTGGATGCACGCGTAGTCTTGGCTCGAAGACGAGAACTCGCTCCTAGGGGCATGAACGAGACAACCACCACAGACCCTCTGTGGTCTCGTCATCCACACCTTTAAATCATGTTACTCAAACATCTCTTTAACTTACCACTACTTCCTGCCATACAAGATTATTTCGTAACTCTGATTCATCAACCGAATGGAGCAGAGATAACAGGCATGTATGATTAAGCAAGGCATATTTGAGGCTCTGGCGATACACACAAACAAATCCTATGTCTGCTAGGAGCATTGAATCATGATATCTGGGTTATGCAAATAAATAGGATAACTCTATCTACTGACTCAAGATACATTGGAATCAAATGCATTTGTACGAGAATGAAAAAGTCTTTCGAAATCATATATGGGCAGATAAGAGGTTATGCTTGCCTTGCTTCAAGAAAACCAGAGAAAGTCTTCAGGAATAAGTGCTTGACTTGTCGGTTAGGATCAAGTATTCGCCATGGCGTTGTCGATCTTCTCTTCGGGGTCGCGTTCTACCGAGGGGGAGATAACACCGAAAAGAGAAAGAACAACAATCAAACATGGCATCGATGCAATGCGCAATATGTATGCATGAGCAAGTTAATGCACTGAAATAAAGCCCTAAACACGATCGTTGGGTTGCTAGGGTTCGTATGTCAGTTATGCAATTTTACTGGAATTTATCCCGAAATAGACCCCGGAGGGGGTTTCGGACGATTATGGAAGTGAGTATCATTTTAAAAGCTCAAATGGTCTTGAAAACATCATGAATAGGTTGCATTTGTCATTTTGAGCAAAATGGTATATAACTTTTAATTTTCTAATTTTTGAGAATAAAAACTTATTTTCTCCATTTTAAATGAATTAAACAAATTCAAATAATGTCCAAAATTCAACTTTGTCAAACATGGTTGAAAATGGTATATTCAGATAGAGTACATTTTTCTGATCATTTCTATATCTTACTTTTATTTTTCTGAGTTATAAAACAATAATTATTGATTTTACGAATATTAATCATTTTCTGTAATTAATAAACAATTCTGGAAAAGAAAACCGATTAATATCATCACGGTGACGTCAGCGCCCCCCGCGACGTCACAATGACATCACGGTGACGTCAGCCCCTGGGAGCTGTGGCTCTGCCACGGATCGATCGATCGATCGAGCATCCAATTCCCGAATCGGGAGTGAGCATGAGGTCGAGGAGGCCACCGGGAACACTACGGAGGCGGCGCCGCCCGCTTTGCGTCGCCGGAGTTGCGCCGGCGAGCAGAAACAATGGCGGCCGGCGACGGTCCTCGATGCAGCTGCGAACCAGAGAGGGGGAGGCAGGGCCGAGGCCACTGGGAGGAGCACAAGCTCACCACAAGCTCGAAGGAGGGATCGGTGAGGCCGGAGGAGGTCCAGAGCGCCGGCATCGAGCGCGGCGGCCGGCGGCCGGACTCGGGGAAGAAGCGTCGATTCCGGCGAGTGGAAGCTTCCCGGGAAGCGTGAGTGCTCAGGGACGAGGAAGGAGGGATGGCGCATCTCCAAGAGGGCTCAGCGAGGCGCGGGGGAGCTCGAGGTGGCCGGAATGGCGGCGAACGGCGGCGGCCATGGTGCGGTTAGGGTTTGGTCTCCGCGGGAAGATTACAGAGAGAGGAGGGGGTTCGAGAGAGAGGGAGAGGGTGGAGGCCTTATCCTCCCTCTCAGGAAGCGGCAACGGCAAGGATTCCCTCGCGGAATCGACGGCAGGAGCGGTGCCACCGAGCTGCTTCTCGGCCGGAGGTAGAAGACAAAGGGCGTTTTTTGATAACCCCCAATGTTTCCTAGAAATTACAAAGAAGCCCCTACAGTTTTGAAAACAGAACTTAAACAGATGTTTTGGGGACCTTTTTGTAAACAGAAAATTTGGCAAAAATAACTTTTGGAAAGCTTATAAAATTTCCAACCTCACCATGTATTGCTTTGGTGAAATTGAAATACTTTTCAGTACAAAATTTTGGGAACCAAATTGGGTACTATTTGTGGGATTTTCTGAAACCATTTGAATTCATAATTTAAATTGGTTTCAAACATGATTTAAATTGTTCTTTCATGCATGTATGATATGAACTCAACACCACAACACTTTGGTAGCAAAATTGGGATGTTACAAATCTACCCCCCTTACAAGAATCTCGTCCCGAGATTCCCGAAGGAGAAGAAAGAAGGAACACCGGTTTGAATGATCTTCTCGAACCTTACGGTTCTCTTCTCGAAGAGGTTGATCCGTAGCATCTTGAAGTATTGAACGGACACACCTTAGGTAAGAGGGAAACTCTTAGGAAATGATCTTCACGAAGATCGAGTATCCCATGGGTAACTCATGTCAGGATGCTCATAAAGAACTGTTGAGTTATCGTGCATGAAACACATCAAGGTAACGGAATGAATAGTAGATGGTTTCAAGTTTGCAGACGATTGGTCTTGAAAGGATTTAGAATATGAGCTTTGCATAAGACTTTAAATCCTTTTGTAGAGAAAAAAAAAAGATTGGACAACTTGTGAAATCGAGGTTTTCTTCGAACAGATAACCAAGATGGAAAGGATTGTCTGGGATATCACAACGCAACATCCGTAGACGAGGGAAAACACGAGAAAACACTGTAATTCGTGTGTCAGAGAAAAATTGATACAGGATCATGTTCACTCTTCGGAGTGGACACAGAAAATAACAGAACTTCCATTCCGTCAAATTTGTCGAAACCTTGTCAAAGATCGGAATGTTACTTCACGACAGAGGATGAGTAACCAAAGGATGTTGGGACACCGTAGTGAAGTAGGAACTCTTGAACACACCAGAAGACTGGTTAACCAACGAGGATTGAAACACCGAAAGAAAGTATGGAACCTCTTTCCTATGTGGTTTCGACGTAGCAATACGTTTACCACATGGTTAAGATCCCACGGCTGAAGTGACTGACAAATTCACACAATGTGTGAGATGAACGGAACTTCAGGTACCAACAACTTGAAATAGGGAACCTATCAAAGGCGGTTACAAAACACCACGAGATGTTTTCATGGTGAACTTGTTTCCACTAAAAGAGAAGTATGGAGGATCAACTGAGAGGTATTGGAAAGATCAACTTCCAAGTTATCCTGGATGCTCTAGATACCAATATCAGGCTAATGCAAGCCGTCTATAGGTAACCAGGTGGAAGTGGAACTTTGGTTTGGAAGGACGGTGAGGAAAAACTTGTTGAAAACGAGCCACACAAGTATTCTCACGGAGAGTGGTTGTTCTTACGGATTCAAAGAGATATGACATTAGGCCTTCCGGCTATTTGTGTCAACCACAACATCAACCATGCCGCATTTTCAAATGGACCTAACTCAATAATCCTGAGGGAACACCAACCATCGTTGCTGCCTGAGATTCAGCTCTGGTTAGTGAGAGGACGATTCAGAATCGGCACATCTGATCAAAGAGGTTACATCGGTTACCAACGAGATACACTTGTTGGATTCTCAAGATATGGACTATGATGACACACTCAAGAGGATAAGTGAGATTGTAGAACTCATGTATTAGCAACTTGCGAAAGACGGTTGCACCTACATGGTCTACTTTTGGAGGAGCACATCAGAGTCCTTGTTGGGAGGATAATAACAAAGACCACGAGGATCTTGGACTTCTCTCTCAAGGAAAATCAGTCAGTGTCTTAGCGTGGATGCAAACTTCATTAAGTGAATGGAGGTAAAAGACAACCATCTCAGGAATAGTCCACACATGCATGACCGACTTGGGATTATTCCCGAAGGAACAAGAAAACTATGCTCGGGCCCATGGCAACAACTTTCACCATAAGCACACAAACCCGAGAAAGTCACTTCGAACATCCAGAACACAACTTCGTGATGACACAAAGATGGTTCTCGAAATTTTCCAACATTAGTGCCAGGTGTTCAACATGAACCTCTTGTAACTTGGAGATATAAGAATGTCATTGATGGGCTCAACAACACACTTATCAAGACACTCCAGGAAGAGGGACTTAGATGATACACGAACATGGCAAAATGTCGGTTAGGCTAAAGGACATGAAGGTGTACCTAGGAAAAACACCATGAGTGAAAACACCATCAAGACAGTCCTTGGAGCTGAACTTGATTTGACGATAGCCCAAATCAAACCAAGGGTGGAGTGATAGCATGTCCACTACGGAGATACTATCCTGCTTTAGTATAAACAGAACTGGACATTCCGTTGCAAAGGAACAAGTTAGGAAGAGCTTTGGTCTTTCAACTCTCCAAGTTGTTGTTTAAGCTCAACCAACTAGTCCAGGACATCCAGCAGGGTTCCTTGGAGAAAAGAGTAGTTCACACTACTCCTGGTTTAGACATCACGGTCAGGTAAAACCTGGTGATACTTCTAGAAAGACAACCAGAATATCACAACCCACCGGTATGTCTTGGAGTTCGAAAGAAATCTTGCTTTTCAAGGCAACTGATATGATATTGAGAGCTTCGGCATAAACCTAACTCTCTAATCGAGAAGGTGCAGCAGAATGAATGGATTTGATAGCACGGTCAACTTCAAAAAGATGCTGGGTGACCAATAGTGCTAAGAAGGATACAGATGTTTCTTAGATTTTCAAAGCAATAAGAATTGCTCAGAATATCTGATGCACACATCGACACACACACCCAACCTTCTCGAGCATTTCAGCTTGGAGGATGGGGAAGTGGAGACGTGTAAGGGCATCACTTCATCAATAAGGCCATGAAACTCAACACAACCTCTTGATATATAAGAGTGTGATACTTAAAGGTAGAACAGAACATAAGCTACTGAAACTTCTTTATTCTGCAGATTACAAAACTTTGACCTGATCCTAGAGATGGACGAGGTGCTGGAGTTTGTTTCTCCTGACATTCCAAGGTGGAATGTTTTGACGGAAAACAAGAGCAAATGTATTGGAAGAATCCAACACACATATACAACTTGGTTTCAAAAGAACGAATGGAGATTTGAGAGCAACTGGAAGATAGGAACATGCTCCGGAAAATCCAGAGGCCATGGGAAGTGCACAGGTGATACTCTTTTGTAAAACCCATGCTAGAAGATCGATATAGCTGAATTAAAAACGAAGATGTGGATTTCATGATGACCACTCTTGTTGTGATCCCTTCTTGATTACAAGGGAAAACCTACGGCTATTGGAGTTGAAACTACCTAGCCATCCTGAGGTAGAAGATATTCCACAGGATCTAAAGAAACGGAACTTGGGTTAAAGGTCAGCATCCTGTACTGATAGAGTGAGCATCATATGGTTATAAAACCACATGGTTCAACCCACCACCATTCAGCACATTCCGGGACCTTCGGTTCAAGTCCGAAGATTAAAAACCAAAGGAAGGAGTAACTACTCTCTTAGTGTCTTGAAGGACACTATGAATAGCAATCACGAAGTATCTTTCAAAAGACAAACTTAACTCCGGAAGAATTTGGGCAGAGAATAACAGAAACATTCAAGATGGAAAGCGGATCTCGAGGTTCAGGATTTGGAACTTTGAAACATATAGGAATGTGGAATCCGGATAACTCTGAGAGATTCGGATGGGAAGGAAATCTCCCAGTTTAAGAGATTACGGAACACGGAACACACACGACTCTAGAAACTCATAACTAGGTCAACTTGGGTAAAAGACGTCCTTGCCAGAGAAGGCACCTAATTTTGAATGACTAGAAGAGATAGCAAAACCTTTTCAAATCAAAACAGGTAAGGTGACCCAGAGTTAGAGCGATACCAGATAAGGAGTAAAAAGAATCCTAAGAAGGTTTTTTCACAATTCATTTGAGGTTTCAAGGTAGTTTTCACAATCACTAGACTCGACATCGACCAAGCAGTAAGGTTTTCCTACAGGCAGTCCTGCTCTGATACCAACTTCTGTCAGACCCCGGACCCAGAGATATACATACTGTTATGTGCTCCTAGCCATGGACTCACAAGGGCTTCAGGGTTACCAGCCCCGGCCGCAACAAACAACGGCAGGCAGACCGGATTCATCGGCACGTAGTCCGGATCCCCGGTCTACTACTCCTTGTATCCATGCTAGTCATAACCAATTATGCATACCCAAGCGTCCACGAGTCGGATGAAACTGAAGGAACGGGACCAAAGTTATACAGAGCTGCTATGTGTCCAGAAAGTGCAACAACAATCGAGGGTTACTGGGGTTACCTCGCCCCAGGCCGATCACATCGACAGGCGGGCTCGGACATGGATCATCGGCTCCACAACCCCTCGACTGCGACAACTATGCAGGCATAGCCAAAACTGTATAACAATGAGCTCGAAACCAACAACCGACCAAAGCAGTACTCTAAACATGAAGCTTTATTAAACAGGTGTTACTAGAGTATAGCTTACAAGCAGAGGTCACATGACCCAACATTACATCAGACAACGGAAAGCAAATTATGTTCTAATCAACAAGAACCAAAAAGGCCTAAGAGGCCGCAACATAAGGCGACGTCCCAGCCCATAGATTCCAGGCTGCTACCTGGGAACCCCAAACTACTCGTCGATGTCCACGTCGAAACACCACCGAACTGAGGAACTCCACCTGAACCAAGTTGAAGCAAACATGAGTACGGGAGGTACTCAACAAGACTTAGTTAACCTATTATATATCTGCTTCTTTTAGAAAGAGTTATGAAGGTTGTTTTGCGTAAAGCCATCTTTATTTTCCAAGTTGAGAGAGGAATAGCACGTCTCATGGAGTATTTTGAAAACAGATAAGAAAGCTACTCAACTACTGAGATCATCATCTTTTTAATCCACCAACTCATATCAGCACATCGTGCTTCAAAGATCACCACCTCCAGTTGTTCCGGTAACTCATGCTACAAGGTAACCCCTCTCGGCATCTCCGAGGAGGCATCCTTCATTCGTTATCAGCAAGTTTTAATCATTCCGTTTAAGTTGTCTATGATCACAGAATCCGTCACCAAGTCGTCCTTAACCGCGGACACGGCTTTTCGAAAAGATTAAACCCTGCAGGGGTGTACAACTTTAACCACACGTACCAACCAACTCTTAATGCCACTAGATTAGCACTATTCCGGGAAGTGCCGGCAGATGGAGGTTGACCACGACCTTTCCCTTACTTCGCCTATTCCATGAGTCGCTCCGAGTAGAGATGGACCGCCAATAGGGAGTGGCCATCTCCTGCCGGGTCTCTATCGTTGTGCGCGATGCTCGACGGTTGCCTACCCGCATTGCGCCGATACATCCCCACATCCTAGTTTTGAAAGTGTTTTGATATCCCCGCAAATCGAAATGGAAAGCCCGAACTAGGCAACTCATGGAACAAACTAGGCAAGTTGAGACCGAGGGGAATCCAATCCCTCGTGTGGATGCACGCGTAGTCTTGGCTCGAAGACGAGAACTCGCTCCTAGGGGCATGAACGAGACAACCACCACAGACCCTCTGTGGTCTCGTCATCCACACCTTTAAATCATGTTACTCAAACATCTCTTTAACTTACCACTACTTCCTGCCATACAAGATTATTTCGTAACTCTGATTCATCAACCAGATGGAGCAGAGATAACAGGCATGTATGATTAAGCAAGGCATATTTGAGGCTCTGGCGATACACACAAACAAATCCTATGTCTGCTAGGAGCATTGAATCATGATATCTGGGTTATGCAAATAAATAGGATAACTCTATCTACTGACTCAAGATACATTGGAATCGAATGCATTTGTACGAGAATGAAAAAGTCTTTCGAAATCATATATGGGCAGATAAGAGGTTATGCTTGCCTTGCTTCAAGAAAACCAGAGAAAGTCTTCAGGAATAAGTGCTTGACTTATCGGTTAGGATCAAGTATTCGCCATGGCGTTGTCGATCTTCTCTTCGGGGTCGCGTTCTACCGAGGGGGAGATAACACCGAAAAGAGAAAGAACAACAATCAAACATGGCATCGATGCAATGCGCAATATGTATGCATGAGCAAGTTAATGCACTGAAATAAAGCCCTAAACACGATCGTTGGGTTGCTAGGGTTCGTATGTCAGTTATGCAATTTTACTGGAATTTATCCCGAAATAGACCCCGGAGGGGGTTTCGGACGATTATGGAAGTGAGTATCATTTTAAAAGCTCAAATGGTCTTGAAAACATCATGAATAGGTTGCATTTGTCATTTTGAGCAAAATGGTATATAACTTTTAATTTTCTAATTTTTGAGAATAAAAACTTATTTTCTCCATTTTAAATGAATTAAACAAATTCAAATAATGTCCAAAATTCAACTTTGTCAAACATGGTTGAAAATGGTATATTCAGATAGAGTACATTTTTCTGATCATTTCTATATCTTACTTTTATTTTTCTGAGTTATAAAACAATAATTATTGATTTTACGAATATTAATCATTTTCTGTAATTAATAAACAATTCTGGAAAAGAAAACCGATTAATATCATCACGGTGACGTCAGCGCCCCCCGTGACGTCACAATGACATCACGGTGACGTCAGCCCCTGGGAGCTGTGGCTCTGCCACGGATCGATCGATCGATCGAGCATCCAATTCCCGAATCGGGAGTGAGCATGAGGTCGAGGAGGCCACCGGGAACACTACGGAGGCGGCGCCGCCCGCTTTGCGTCGCCGGAGTTGCGCCGGCGAGCAGAAACAATGGCGGCCGGCGACGGTCCTCGGTGCAGCTGCGAACCAGAGAGGGGGAGGCAGGGCCGAGGCCACTGGGAGGAGCACAAGCTCACCACAAGCTCGAAGGAGGGATCGGTGAGGCCGGAGGAGGTCCAGAGCGCCGGCATCGAGCGCGGCGGCCGGCGGCCGGACTCGGGGAAGAAGCGTCGATTCCGGCGAGTGGAAGCTTCCCGGGAAGCGTGAGTGCTCAGGGACGAGGAAGGAGGGATGGCGCATCTCCAAGAGGGCTCAGCGAGGCGCGGGGGAGCTCGAGGTGGCCGGAATGGCGGCGAACGGCGGCGGCCATGGTGCGGTTAGGGTTTGGTCTCCGCGGGAAGATTACAGAGAGAGGAGGGGGTTCGAGAGAGAGGGAGAGGGTGGAGGCCTTATCCTCCCTCTCAGGAAGCGGCAACGGCAAGGATTCCCTCGCGGAATCGACGGCAGGAGCGGTGCCACCGAGCTGCTTCTCGGCCGGAGGTAGAAGACAAAGGGCGTTTTTTGATAACCCCCAATGTTTCCTAGAAATTACAAAGAAGCCCCTACAGTTTTGAAAACAGAACTTAAACAGATGTTTTGGGGACCTTTTTGTAAACAGAAAATTTGGCAAAAATAACTTTTGGAAAGCTTATAAAATTTCCAACCTCACCATGTATTGCTTTGGTGAAATTGAAATACTTTTCAGTACAAAATTTTGGGAACCAAATTGGGTACTATTTGTCGGATTTTCTGAAACCATTTGAATTCATAATTTAAATTGGTTTCAAACATGATTTAAATTGTTCTTTCATGCATGTATGATATGAACTCAACACCACAACACTTTGGTAGCAAAATTGGGATGTTACAGCGGCGTTGGATCGAAACCCCGCCGCAAGTGAGAAGCGCCCCATCACCGCTTTCGCGGCATGGCTTGCATTGAAAAAGCTCAATAAAAAGAGCTAGACTTGGCGGAGTGCACAAGTAGGATTCGGAAAGGACAATAAAATGGGAAATATTTAGCACAGAGTTGGGTCCGATATCAAAGACACGAAGGCCGTAGTGGCTAAGTATGTCACGGAAAAAGGGGTGACCCGGTGGTCGAAAACCCCGGGTCACGTGATCCACGAAACAGATTACCTCATCTTTGGTAGGGGTGGGCCGGGTCTCCTTACCCGGTACCCTCCATTGGATATTTTCCTGAGGAGGAAGAATTCCCAGTTCCACCAGCTCCTCCAACTTGGCCTTTGTGACCATAGACCGTGCCCAGTTGGCGGAAATGGTGTTGGTGGCCTTGGCCTTGGCTGGGGTCTTCCCCTGTTTCTTGGGAGCCATATGGCTGACCTGCAGAGTACAAGGTAAGAAGGAAATTAAGACATGAAAGTTGCGAGCCGGCTAAGTATAGGCCGGACAACATTGAGGTATGAAAAGTTACGGGAGATCCGGGTGTTAGCATGCAGAGCAAAGTTTGAAAGTTTCCGGGTATCAGGCATTGTGGTGAAATTTATGGGATCTAAATGATGAAGGAGCCTTTTGAATACAATGGACGGCGGCTTAAGTTCCAGACGTGAATAAAAGTAACTGAAAAGGAATGGTCTAGCCGGGTGATTGATGCGAAGGCGGAAAATTTGGGTGGTTCGAGCCTAGATTGGAAGTTTTATTTTTGGATTTGTGGCAAGAATAATGATTGTGAGTAGTAGGGGAGCGGATTGGAGCATGCGCTTTGTCCTTTGTGCGAGCTAGAAGAGTTTATGGGTATTCTAATTCGGCCTAGTCAAGAAATCCGAGGCGGGCCGATCTGGATCTAATCTGAGGAAAAAATCAAAGGTTGCGAGGGCAAATTGATAGGTGCAAAAGATTTACCGGAGGAGATCTGAGGGAAGCCTTGCGGAGGCAGATGGCGCAGGCTTGGTGTCCCTTCGCGGTTCTTGGTGGGCCGGATGAGGATTCGCCGGCGGATCTTGGCGGCGGCGCGGGGCGAATGGTGGCGGAACGTAGTCTCCGGGCGATGGGTTCCGGTGACGAGCGCGGGATTTCCGTGGTGGCGCTCAGGGAGAAGGAGAGCTCAGAGGGAGAAAGGAATGGAATGGAGGAAATGAGCCGTTAGGGTTCGGGTCACTCCTAAGGGGCTTTTTTATAGTGCAAATGGATAAGCTCGGTTTGGTGAGTGGAAGCCGAGAATTGTGGGGGTAAACGGCTATTTATTTAAAGTTTCTGCGAGATGTGCGCCAAGTATTGAGCAAAGCATCCGGATAAAAGGAAGAAGGGGATTCGTCCCGTGATGACGGGATTGGTTATCGAGCATAGGATCTTGGTATTATTATTATGGTTTGGACCCAGAAGTTTGAACCAAGGTGTTTGGAGGGAAAGCTGGGGTTATTACATGGCCGCCAAGGAGCAAGGCCTAGCTGAATGTCAAAACATCTTAACCCGATCTTCATATACCCGTATGATCGATATCTTTGCAGGGAATAGCAAGCGCTTCAAGGAGATCCGTGAAGCCCAGGCTATTCTGGGGACTACTGACAGGGGGATGCTAACCCTCTAGGCCAAGCTCCAAGGAATAACCCGGCTCAAGGGATGATGTGCAGGATCCGGCTAAGGATAGGGAAACTTGTGAAGGCCCAAGCTTGTAGGCCCAATGACCCGGATTGTGGGTTACTGTAAAGGCAAGTTAGGGTTAGTGCGCCGTGTCCGGGTAGGATTCAGGATACGCCTTGTAGAACAAGCCAGGGGGTATGGGTGCTTTATAAACCGACCCCCGGATGTAGTTTAGACAGAGATCTAAGAACCCTAGCAATATCGCGTGATATCGAGTATCCAGTGTAAACCCTAATCGAATTATCGTATCGAGAATAGAGATCCGGCGACTTCGATTGCCGGCTATCAGATCAAGTTGTACCATGTCTTCTCTTGAGCTAAACCCTCTCCCAAACGCCTGTGTCGACTTGCCCCAAGATCAGTTACCCCTGGTAACATCTGCCGTGATTATCCCACGACAGGATTGATAGGTTCTTTGTGAATGACTTTAAATTGAGTGTTTGGATTTTTTAAAAGGGTTATATAACTCTTTATTGGGTGCATAGCTACTGGTTGGGTAGATTATACCTTGGTTGTTTGCTAGTTAATTTAGTTGAAAAACATGTATGACTAGAATTGGTTTATGCATGCTTAATGTTAGTTTCATAGAATTATTTTGGTGTTTGTGCTTACTAGCATGTGTAATATTTGTGTACTGTTAGTAGGTATAATTATGTTCATGACTTTCTTGTTTAGAGTTAAGCATCATTGTAACATTGTTTGCTTCTCTAGTGTTGAACTAGTGTCACCACTAGAAATTGTGGTTTTTCCTAGTGTTGTTATCTTTTATTCTATGAGTGTATGGTTTATTCTAGCATATTTAGGAAGTTATTACTTCTGTTTTGATTCCATGATACCTTCAATTGCATGTTCTATAGTTGTAGAATGTAAGTATTCCTTATAGCATGCTTGTGTAGAACTTTCCATACTAGTATGCTAAATGCAGTCCTGTTTTTATGATGATTTGATAAGGGTATTATCTTGAGTGATGATTGTGTTTTAGATTATTTTTATGACTTGGTGTCATTGATTTTAGCTACTGGTTGTTTGTTATATTTTCATGATTGATGGATTCCATAAATTCAAGTAGACATAAGCATAATCTATAACTAGCATATTCATCTGTGATGTGATTGTTTGCTGTTTGGAAACTGTCTGAGTGATTTCCTTAGCATGAGTATTATACTTATGTTTTTGATGTGCTAGTGTTGTTATTGTGCTTATTAGCATCTTGTTATCTAGGCCTTATTTATTAGTGATCTTGTTTGGTGATGCTTGCTTGTGTGTTGTTAATGCCCACTGCCATGGGTATTGCTTTGATTGATTGCTTTATTTTATTAACCTCACCTTTTGTACCCACAAGCTATATTTTTAGATTGTTGTATATCTTATTATGAGGGTGATACACCACTCCATATATGGTGTTTAAGATGTGGGATATGGTTCTCAACCATATGTTTGTCTGACGATAGTTTTGGACCGTGAGAGTTATGTGAGGAAGTTTTCGCGATAACGTTTGAGAGATTGCGTGAGTATACTTTTGCTTGCTGTATGTGTTGTTAAGTTTAGTTGTTTGGTCTTTTGACCTGAGAGTGTGTCTTTTATTCTTTTACGACGCTAGAAAACGAAGAAGAAGAAGAAGCAGTTGTGGAGTTGTGCGTCAAGTTCAAGTTACTTCAAGGCCAAGGACATTAAGATTTTAAGGCAAGCCATCCTGATGCTTGCTGTTACTACACTTATCATTATCTATCATGCATGTTTTACTTCTGAAAAGTTTTACAAAACTTTGATTTCCAACAACTATATTTGAGTGAATACTACTACTACTATTATATATATATATATATACTACTATGCCAGTAGTTGATACTTGGTCTTACCAAGCCCATAGCCACCATATGGTATTTATTACCATCACAAATACTAGTCCCTAAGTGGACACCCTAAAAATGTGTTTTTATAAAACAACGGCTTTATGGAAAAAAAAACCTGGAGAAAAGGCTGAGCCTTATTCACCGGAAGAATGTGGAAGTGGTCATTTTTGGGAAAATGGTGTTTTTACAAAAATGATACATAACCTAGTCTTCGCTGGACAACCAAGACGTACTGCCACTCTACCCCAACATGGGTACGGGGCCTATATAGATACTTGAACTTGTTAGTGTGTGTTTCATTCCAAAATTCTATAGAGAGGATGATTCTCTGAACCGAAGTGTTGCCAGGAGGGAGAAACGAGACATACACAGTGAGGGATTAAGTTCTCCTCCGGACGCGACAACTGGGCCTCCCGGTTAGGCAGGGTGGGACCTGATGCCGGGGAGAACAACCCACCTGAAGGAATGAGCATATACTAGCTTGTGTCAGAGTGGACATTTAGGATCATTCTTCTGATGCTTGCATATCGCTGTGTCGATCCATGGGTGGTTCCTGGCAGATGATTGGATCTAGTGGAATGTGTACACCTGTGCAGAGTAAAACTATTCAGAATAGCCGAGCCCTCGGATATGGGCAGTTGAAAGGCCATGTAGCTAGTATTGTGTCAATGTTTTCAAAAAGGAGTTTTCAAAAAGGTGTTGGACTTGTGAAGTACCGAAAGGAGGAAATTTTGTACCGTGGAGGTACCGCCGATGAAAAGCCAGGAGATGTTTTGCAAAAAGTTTTGCAAAGAAAATCTTTCTTTTCTAAACAAAAACTGGAAGTTGATTCCAAGAAGTTTTGCAAAGAGAAAACTTTCTTTTAACAAAGTTTTACAAAACCTCTTGTACATGTGATATCTACAAGAGAGAGAAAACAATATTATTTTCTTTTGAAGTATCTTCTTCAACAAAGATACAAAGATTTTTTTTAATTCAACTATGATATATCTTTTATATATCATTGATAGTGAACCCTATGTATAGCCTACCTACTCCACTATATAAGCATACTTGCATTTTGGTAAGCTACATGATGAGTGTCTTGCTGAGTACATTCAAACGTACTCATATTGGTTTCATCCCTAGTATTAACTTGCCAAACATCGAGAAGGAGTCTTCGAAAGAGATCTACGAAGAGGAGTACGGAGCTAATGCCTGGTCAGCAGCCTGTAGGTTAAGGCGTGACTTGGGCTCTACTATGTTTGTGTGTGTTGGGTCTTCCGCTGTGTGTGTTGTGTGTTGCCCTGCGTGGCAGTTGTGTTGGACTTGGTCATGTGACCATGTTCCTTTTTAAGTGTTTTGTGCAATCGTGTAATGGATATTGTATCTGTGTACCAACTTGATATGTTGTTCACGACTGGTGTGATCTGGGATCGTGAATGTATTCATATCGGAGGTGTCCTTGAACAGTGGTTCTGGGGCGGACCTTACAGAGTTGGTATCAGAGCTATCCTGACCTTATGAGACCTTCGTTAGCATGGACGTTAGCTAGTACTCTGACAACAAAAGTAAATAAAACCAGTTCACTAAGATGACTATTTACCAAAATATTCTATATTCCATCCCCTCTGTGTTTTTGAAAAACTCTATTTATACTAAGTTACCTTTGATCATCTTAAAACTTTGCACACTATTACCCAACTTAAACTATACCTAAACATTTGGTATAGATGGCAGTTGTCTTCACCGAATCCTTCCGGTTAGGTACGCATGCACCTTGCTGCCGCCGCTTTGAGGAGGATTTGATCAAGATGACTCGTCATATCGGTCACCCATTACCTGAGTTGAAAGGAGCTCAGACTCACCATAACGGACGAGAATTGTTCTGGTTGGTGGTCTGTACCAGTCGTGCTCCTTTGCTAGTACCGTCAACCCCAGAGATCACTTGACAAGCCCGTAGATGTCACCGAAGACTTTGTGTTTGCTCGTCATTTCCAGCACTTGGAGGGACAGCTGTACAACACTCAGTTTTCCCTTGATAGACTCAGAGGAGAGTTCGATGTCCGAGGAAGAGAGATCTTCCACATAGAGAAAGACCTCAGAGTTTCCTCTGCTACCGAGCGCCGTCTCGTAGCACAAAGAAAGACCATGAAGTATGTTGACTTCTATCTTCGTGCAAAAGTAAGAGCCTTCAATACCAGCTTGCAACCATCCAAGCTAGAGTTGAAGAGTTGGAGGAACAGCTACGTGCTTCCTCGAGCACTTAGGATTTCCGCATGATATTAGGAGTTGTGTTTCTTCCACCCCAGACGCTTGTTTGTTTGTGTTGTCTGAACTCGACTAAGAGCTATGTGTGTGCTAGATGTGTTGTAAGCCTTATGCTTTTGCTTTGTGAAACCTAGGTTTGTATTATGCTTGTTGAGACTATGTCTCATGTGTGTGCTAGTCTTTGTTTGTGATTGTGATTGGTTCTTAGATGCTTGTTTGTTGTGGTGATACCTACCGTTCTCATCTCTGATATGAGTCGGTTTGTTTCACAAGCTTTTCAAAACAAAAACTACCTTTCTAGTCTGCTCTCGCCTTATACCACCCTTGCTGCCCTATAGTATTTGACTCAGCTTGGCACTGTCCATGTTGATAATAATGTTGTCTTTGTGAGAGAACACCAGCACCTGTTTCCAAGTTGAGAGTCGCATAAGTAAGGTAGTGACGCCAGGAGAACCTAGTTCATATGTGACTCGCAGTGCCTTGCATGTGATGCCACAACCTCCGAGAGAGCATGTGAATGTCAGGCCTAAAACCACAGGTTGCTTTGTCTATGGAAAGGACGGACATTATGCACGTGATTGTCTCCAGAGGAACTATGGTCTAGCTCCCCCAGATGAAGCCCAAGAGACCAACCCAGAAGAAACACAAGAGCCTAATGAGTGGACCTCGAGACCCAGATGATGTTGCAGAAACCCCCGCGACTCATGCCATAGCTAATGGTACGTTTTTGAACCAAACCTGTGACCCCATAGTTTTGTTTTCGTACCCTGTGAAAATCCGACATAAATGGAACACTAGAAGTGTCACGTTGGACTAGGAAAAGGATCTTCAAAATTAAAAATACAAACATAACCTCATCTAATTTTAGTTTAATAGCTTACAGGGTAATTTACACAGTGGGTAGCTTAATACCTAACACTAGTTTGAAATTTTTTAACCAACTCTTCCACAACCAAAGAGAAAGGTGCCTTAGGATGTTCTATGGCTGTTTGAAGGAAAGATGAAAGGTTGGAAAAAATATAGGATTGATGAGCTATGATTGTTACTAGACAATAAGATCTCTCATATATGTTTTGGAGGAACCAGATTTTAGAATATGAGATGGTGGAAAACTCATTTGACGTTTAGCTTAGTAAGGAAAGATTCAGGATCATATGATTTTAGTTGAGTTTAATTATGATATAATATCCAGGGATAACCAGTTGTGGACCCCAAAACTTTGGAAGTTATCGGTAACTAAGATTTGGATTCTAGAAGAAATGATTTGAGGTTTAGAAAGATTGGTGGAAACTAATAGATTTTTAGGAAGCCCTTGATATATAGGTAGATTGGATTGATTAGAAGTAGTATGTTGAGAATAATTTGTGATATGGGAATGATGAGGATAATGGTTTGCATAGGTGATTCTTATGCTGAATTTTAGCAGAAAGGTTGATGGTAGTAAAAAGATTATGTTGGATTGGGATAGATATTCGATTTTGATTATAGATGTATTGGAGGAATATTGGATTTTATATAGGAAGAGATTTGTGGATATAAAAGGATGATTCTGGATTTTAGGAAAAATCAATATGACTTGGATTTAGTAGATGATTATTCTTGGTGATATATTCTTGGAGCTTGTCACGCTCTATCGAGATTGTTTGGGGAAAATGATTTAGCATTGATCGTGAGATAGGAGTTTGGAGTATTTTAAAGGATTTATAGAAGTAGTACAAAGTTGGTATATGCTTGTTGAATTTGATGGTTTAGCCTTAGCAATATGATCTTGATGAAATACCTTTGAGGGAGACAAATGATTTGAGACTTGATTTTTAGGAGTATATTAGATTAAGAGGAATATAGTGGATTTTCCTGGATTTTGGGATATGAGAAATGGGAAAACTCATGCTTAATAAATATTGGTGGATATCCGATTGATTGATCTATATAGTGATAAGAGAGTTTATGCCCCGCGGGATAAAATAGTGGTATGATAATCTTATGAGATTGGATACTAGTATACCTATGTCTAAAGGACAACCTCGGGTATGATATCATGGTTTGCGGAAACAATAAGTTCAAGGTTTATAACATTGCACCCAGACATTTGAAAAGAAAACTAACATGCCGGTGGATTCTGGTAAGATTAATCAAAGGGGGGAAGCACCCGTGCTTAATGTTACCAACCACCAGCACATCTTTTTGTAAAACAAAATCATCTAACATTGTGTTTTGACCATACCTTCTTTTCGCTTGCCTGCGAATCTCGGGATGAGATTCTTTTAAGGGGGGAAGGTCTGTCACACCCCAGTTTTTGGATTCTTGTACTTTGCTTAAGAAGAAAACAATTAGGGCCAACAATTTTTTTTCTAACAACATGATTGTTTAAACTAACATGTTCTTATGATATTAATCATATTTGCAACACAAGATTTGTTTCTTGATAAAACCAATACCAAACTTTTCCTGAAAACAGTCCTATTATTTTTCCTGATATTTTCCCTGAGGTTGTGTGAGTGGTTTTTATTCCAAGACTTGGATTATCCTTGGTTGCATCTTAAAACAAACTTCTAACCTTGTTGGATCCAAGAAAACAAGTTTTCAAAATTATTTATGAAAGTTTTCTTTTAAGTTTTCTATAGAAAACATTTCCTGAAAATATAGCCAAGTACCTCTTTTCTACCTTTGTTTTCACTAGGCTATAAATTTTTATTTTATGATTTCTTGACATTTGATTGATCCTTGATATATGTACTACAAAACCATAAGCTTAGTTTTATTTTTTGATAAATAAAAATTATCTTTTGCTTGTTGTTTTTGTGGTATAAAATTAAGGCAGAAAAGGACAATTCTTAAAAACAGATGAACACAGAAAGTATACCTTTTCCACATTGTTTTCATAACCTTAAATATTTCAAAATTGTTTTCAAAACATCTTTCTGAAAGTTTATAACATGGTTAACAAGTTTCCACTTTGGAAACAAAGATTTGATTTTAATTGAACCTTGAAAACAGTGCCAACTTTCAGATGTTTTAACAGTTTTTCAACACTTAGAAAAATTCTCTAGTCTTAACTGAATTTTTCTGAACTTTTTGTAGAAACAGTTGCTGTTACAATTTTGGGCAGTTGTTTCACTTATTTTTGGTTCACAACTGGGTATGCCACCTTGTCATTCGTGTCAACCATAACATAGACTTCACATTGGATCCCTAGGAGGGCTTCTAGAAGCCTTAGCTTGCAAGAAAAACCAGGAGGGAAAGGAGTGGGCACTGGGGTAGGGAAGGGCATGGGCATGCATGTGCCAAGGGCTACTCTAGCCATCCCTCGCCTCCTCCTCCTCCCAAGAGCCTTTGACGAGGCCATTGACTCCCCTGGCACTCACCCTTGCCCTGTGGCCTCGCGGGCCCGCCCTAGAACGCACCCCCCGAGCGCTTTTGTGTTAACCCGAGAACGCCCCCGTGCCATTCCTCCCACCCCCGTGGCTTAAAGCCCCCAACGCCGCGTCCCTCTCTCCTGTATGCCCCTCACTCCCCTACTCTCGCCTCCCATCGACAGAAACGAGCCCAAGCTCTCCGGTGAGCTCCACGAGACCGAGACTCACCGCGGTCACCGAGCTCGAGCTCGAGGTGGTGCGATCTACCCGTAGGGTTTCCCCTCCTCCCGCCTCCTATTTCGAGTTCGCCGTGGTGCCGCGAGTCTCCCTGACATCCCCCTGGGCCCCCTCGCTTGCAGGATGGGTCTAGCCACCGATCTCGCCGCTGCGGCCGCGTCGCCGCCCTCCGTCGCTACACGCAGCAACCGACGCCAAGCTCGGCTCCCCTCAACCGCCCCGAGTGCCAGCACCCTTCCCCAGCCCCGCGCCGTCCTCGCCATGCCCCCACGGTGAGCCCCTAGCCGCCGCCGTCCCTCCCCGTCGGGCGCATGAGAGAGAGGAGCAAGGGAGAAGAAGGAGCCAGGAGCGTTGATCCGAAGATCAACGGCTCCCATTGAACCCTCTGTTTTCCCGCGTCTCGCCGCGCGCGCACGCCCTCTTGGGCCGTCCTGGCTCCTTGTTGGGATGCACAGAGAGAATCCCAGCCTGCCTGTGTGTTTTTTGTTTTCTTTTTAAACTTTGCAGAAATTAGTTGGTTACTTTGAGCTTGTTAAAAATAGATCTGCTGCAAGATAAACTCTGCAAAAATTTGTGACAGTAGGTTTGTGTTTTGTTAACCACCTCCAAGTGGTAGATCCATGTTTGCACCTTTGTTGGGCCTATAGAAATTAAAATGGCACAAAGTGTCTGTGAGAATGTTTGGAACATAACTTTTAAAATATATAATTAAAATGGACAAACTAAAATGTTCTGGATATCTATTAAACAGATCTATCCATAGCACTTGTCCTCACATCAAGGTGAGCTACCAAATGGAAATTCCATCCATTTTGGTAAAAGACTAGTAGGCTCTTCTGTGATTTTTAGAGTGAGCTTAAAAATTATTTTTGAAGTAAATCCAACTGGATGAGTTTGATATTGACTAGATCTATCTAATCCTTGCTTAGATTAATTTTTGGACCTCTGGATTATTTTTGGTGGACAGATCTAGTAAACAACACTTTTCTGTTTTTGTTTCTAGTTGTGTTTTTCTTTAAAATGAAATATGTGATTGATTGTATTTTCTTTCCTAGCTTGTAGGAATGTGTTAGGACTTGTTATTAATTTTTTTCCTTGCAGTACATCTACCTTAGAAAGTGTGTGCATGTTTGGAAAGTCAAATAGAAGTAGAAATATCATTTGTTGTTTTCTAGCTTATTATTTGGGATTATTGTGTGAGCTAGATCTTTCTGTGCTTGGTTGGCTAAGTTTATGCTATGCTAGAGATGGAACCGGTACCATGTTGGTACTGTTAGTTTTGTGTTATTGTCTTTGTTAGCTTGCATGTTAATTTATAGCAAAGATGTGTGAGTTTTGTATTTATTTGCACTAGTATTTTTCTCACTAGAATGAATAGCCTTGTGGTGTTTATCTTGTGTGCTATTTTTGTCATGAGTAACCAGAGGCTTAGAACCCCTTTTGCCTTGGTGTTAGTGGGCCCATAACCCACTGGTCCCATTACATTTTGGTTGAGGATGAAAATCCCTAACCATACCTGTGTGTGAAAATAACATGTTTGATCATGTGTTGGATTATTATTTTCCACCATGGAAAATAGGTTGGTTATTTCACTTATGCAAGTGAGAAGTTTATTTCTTATTTGTAAATTATAGTATGTTAGGTTGTGATTCATTTGTGACCATAATATCCTTAGGAGTATCCTGTTAAGAAATGTTTCCCTATTGATTGCTTAAAATGAGCTGTGTGCTAATAAAATAATTTTCTTGGGATTGATAGGTTGTTTGTGAATGACTTTAAATTGAGTGTTTGGATTTTTGAAAAGGGTTAGATAACTCTTTATTGGGTGCATAGCTACTGGTTGGGTAGATTATACCTTGGTTGTTTGCTAGTTAATTTAGTTGAAAAACATGTATGACTAGAATTGGTTTATGCATGCTTAATGGTAGTTTCATAGAATTCTTTTGGTGTTTGTTCTTACTAGCATGTGTAAGATTTGTGTACTGTTAGTAGGTATAATTATGTTCATGACTTGCTTGTTTAGAGTTAAGCATCATTGTAACATTGTTTGCTTCTCTAGTGTTGAACTAGTGTCACCACTAGAAATTGTGGTTTTTCTCTAGTGTTGTTATCTTTTATTCTATGAGTGTATGGTTTATTCTAGCATATTTAGGAAGTTATTACTTCTGTTTTGATTCCAGGATACCTTTAATTGCATGTGCTATAGTTGTAGAATGTAAGTATTCCTTATAGCTTGCTTATGTAGAACTTTCCATACTAGTATGCTAAATGCAGTCCTGTTTTTATGATGATTTGATAGGGGTATTATCTTGAGTGGTGATTGTGTTTTAGATTATTTTTAGGACTTGATGTCATTGATTTTAGCTACTGGTTGTTTGTTATATTTTCATGATTGATGGATTCCATAAATTCAAGTAGACATAAGCATAATCTATAACTAGCATATTCATGTGTGATGTGATTGTTTGCTGTTTGGAAACTGTCTGAGTGATTTCCTTAGCATGAGTATTATACTTATGTTTTTGATGTGCTAGTGTTGTTATTGTGCTTAGTAGCATGTTGTTATCTAGGACTTATTTATTAGTGATCTTGTTTGGTGATGCTTGCTTGTGTGTTGTTAATGCCCACTGACATGGGTATTGCTTTGATTGATTACTATATTTTATTAACCTCACCTTTTGTACCCACAAGCTATATTTTTAGCTTCTTGTATATCTTATTATGAGGGTGATAAACCACTCCATATATGGTGTTTAAGATGTAGGATATGGTTCTCAACCATATGTTTGTCTGACGATAGTTTTGGACCGTGAGAGTTATGTGAGGAAGTTTTCTAGATAACGTTTGAGAGATTGCGCGAGTGTACTTTTGTTTGTTGTATGTGTTGTTTAGTTTAGTTGTTTTTTCTTTAGACCTGAGAGTGTGTCTTTTATTCTTTTACGACGCTAGAAAACGAAGAAGAAGAAGAAGTAGTTGTGGAGCTGTGTGTCAAGTTCAAGTTACTTCAAGGCTAGGGACATTAAGATTTTAAGGAAAGCCATCCTGATGCTTGCTGTTACTACCCTTATCATTATCTATCATGCATGTTTTACTTCTGATTTTTTTTACAAAACTTTGATTTCCAAAAACTATATTTGAGTGAATACTACTACTACTATTATATATATATATACTACTACTACTATGCTAGTAGTTGATACTTGGTGTTACCAAGCCCATAGACACCATATGGTATTTATTACCATCACAAATACTAGTCCCTAAGTGGACACCCTAAAAATGTGTATTTACAAAACAAAGGCTTTATGGAAAAAAAACCCGGAGAAAAGGCGGAGCCTTATTCACCGGAGGAATGTGGAAGTGGTCATTTTTGGGAAAATGGTGTTTTTACAAAAATGACACATAACCTAGTCTTCGCTGGACAACCAAGAAGTACTGCCACTCTACCCCAACATGGGTACAGGGCCTATCTAGATACTTGAACTTGTTAGTGTGTGTTTCATTCCAAAATGCTATAGAGAGGATTATTCTCTGAACCGAAGTGTCGCCAGGAGGGAGAAAAGGGACATACACGGTGAGGGATTAAGTTCTCCGGAAGCGACAGTTGGGCCTCCCGGCTAGGCAGGGTGGGACCTGATGCCGGGGAGAACAACCCACCTGAAGTAATGAGCATATACTAGCTTGTGTCATAGTGGACATTTAGGATCATTTTTCTGATGCTTCCATATCGCTGTGTCAATCCATGGGTGGTTCATGGCAGATGATTGTATCTAGTGGAATGTGTACACCTGTGTAGAGTAAAACTATTCAGAATAGCCGAGCCCTCGGATATGGGCAGTTGAAAGGCCATGTAGCTAGTATTGTGTCAATGTTTTCAAAAAGGTGTTGGACTTGTGAAGTACCGAAAGGAGGAAATTTTGTACCGTGGAGGTACCGCTGATGAAAAGCTAGGAGATGTTTTGCAAAGAAAATCTTTCTTTTCTAAACAAAAACTGGAAGTTGATTCCAAGAAGTTTTGCAAAGAGAAAACTTTCTTTTAACAAACTTTTACAAAACCTCTAGTACATGTGATATCTACAAGAGATAGAAAACTATATTATTTTCTTTTGAAGTATCTTCTTCAACGAAGATACAAAGATTTTTTTTTATTCAACTATGATATATATTTTATATATCATTGATAGTGAACCCTATGTATAGCCTACCTACTCCACTATATAAGCATACTTGAATTTTGGTAAGCTACATGATGGGTGTCTTGCTGATTACATTCAAACGTACTCATATTGGTTTCGTCACTGGTATTAACTTGCCAGACATCGAGAAGGAGTCTTCGAAAGAGATCTACGAAGAGGAGTACGGATCTGATGCCTTTGCGAACTAATATCGTCTCCCGGTCAGCATCCTGTAGGTGAAGGCGTGACTTGGGCTCTACTACGTTTGTGTGTGTTTAGTCTTCCGCTGTGTGTTTTGTGTGTTTCCCTACGTGGCAGTTGTGTTGGACTTGGTCATGTGACCATGTTCCTTTTTAAGTGTTTTGTGCAATCGTGTAATGGATATTGTATCTGTGTACCAACTTGATATGTTGTTCACGACTGGTGTGATCTGGGATCGTGAATGTATGCATATCGGAGGTGTCCTTGAATAGTGGTTCTGAGGCGGACCTTACATCCAGCCAGAAGGGGAGCCAGAGGGGGGCCACCAGGGGCCCACACCATGAGGTGGCGCGCCCCCCTGGCCGCGCCACCAGGTGGTGTGGCCACCCTGGCCCACCTATGGGGGATATCTTTCGCGTACTTGGCCCCCAGGGAACCCTAAGCCTCGTACCATCATCGAAGAATTATTCCACCGCCGCCTCGGGGCGGAAAACACCCGAGAGAGAAAAGCTCTGTGGCAGGGAGAAATCTGCCGGGGAAATTCCTCTCCGAAGAGGGGAAATCATCGCCATCGTCACCGTCATCACTCCGGGCTTCATCGGGATCATCATCATCATCAACATTATCTCCACCATCATCACCCTCAGCTCCACTCCGTTCCGCTCTAACATCTAGGTTGCATCTTGTTTATTTCATAGGGGAAACTTTCCTGGTGTTGATTACCACTTGTAGTTTATGCTATTGAGTGAAACCATTGGATTAGGTTTATGTACAAATTGTTAATCACCATTATATCACCTATGATCCTTATCCATATGATGTCTTGTGAGTAGTTCGTGTTGTTCTTGAGGACATGGGAGAAGTCAAGTTGTTAGTAGTGAAGTAATGTTGAGTAATATTTAATGGTTTGATATTTAAGTTGTGGTGTTATTCTTGTAGTGGTGTCATGTGAACGTCGACTACATGATACTTCACCATTTATGGTCCTAGGGGAATGCATCATGTATTGGGCTACTAATTGTGGGGTTTCCGTAGTGATAGAAACCTAAACCCCCGTTAGGAAACCATTACACGAGGGAGCGTAGGATCCCGGAGTTTAAACCTGTGGTTAGATTTATTTATTAATTACTTTCTTGTAGTTGCGGATGCTTGCAAGGGGTATAATCACAAGTATGTATTAGTCTTGGATGGTACGGTACATTAGCATAGGTTCACCCACACAACACTCATCAAAACCATAAAGATTATTCATCGGCATGGAACAAAAGCACTTGACAGAAACCTCCCGTGTGTCCTCGAGAACATTTGTTAATCATAAGTAAACCCACCGGCTTGTCCTTTGATGAAGAAAGGATTGGGCCACTTGCTGCGATTATTATTACTGCATTTTATTTACTCACACTTTATTTATCTGCAATATCAAAAACCTCTACAAATTTATCTTTCGGTATTTACAATTATTCCTTCATCAAAACTGCTTGTCAACACCTTCTGCTCCTCGTTGGGTTTGACACTCTTATTTATCGAAAGTACTAGGATACACCCCTATACTTGTGGGTCATCAAGACTATTTTATGGCGTTGTTGCCGGGGAGTGAAGTGCTATTGGGAAGTGGAATTGATAAAGGAAGCTTCTGATGTAAGTGCTGTTTTATTATTCTCTACTGCTTTATTACACTATGTTTGGATCTCCTCCTGAGTCCTTATTTGCGGGCACTGCTGCCACTGCTAGGGTAGTAAGTCACGCACCTCCTAATGATTTGGATCCTTATAAAATACCTATAAATATTGTTAAACATGTTAGGAATTTCTGCTATTCCGGTGATGGAACTGTCCATCCTGGTGATCATTTGCTCTTTTTTCATGAATTATGCGAGTTGTTCAAGTGTTCAAGTATTACAATGTACCAAGTGAAGAAGAAATTATTCTCTATATCATTGACATGCCGAGCGTTGAAGGATTCAAACTGCTGAAAAATAGCCAGACTATTGGATGAGAGGAAATTGTGCCTCTCTTTTATTCTAAATTCTATCCTCCTAGTGAAATTCATAGAGATCGGAATTATATATATAATTTTTGGCCTCGTGAAGGAGAGAGTATTGCCCAATCACGGGGGAGATTGAAGTTATTAATGCTCAAATGCCACATTCATGAGCTCCCCAGTAATATTGTTATTAATAATTTCTATGCGAGGCTTTCTCTTCATGATAAGGATATATCAGATGCTTCTTGTTCTGGATCATTTACACGTATGAAGGATGAAGCTAAATGGGATCTTCTTGACCGTATTAAAGAAAACACTGAAGGATGGGAGAATGACAAAGGTAGAAAGTCAGGTATAAATTATGATTATGAATGCATTAAAAAAATTATGTCATCCGATGATTTTCATAATGTTAGTATTGTGTATGGTCTTGATTCTCAAGTTGTTGCATACTTATATAAGTATTTTGCTTCTTATATTGATATTCCTAAAAAGGAATGGGATAAGTACCATGCACCTTATAAAGATGCTGTTAATTCTGTTCCTGCTAGAGATATAGAAGTTCATACTATTGTGCCTAAACCTTATATTGAGAAAATTCCTTTCCCTGCTAAGGTAAAAGAACATTCAGTGCAAGGAAACCTGTAGAACCCGAGGAAAAAATAACTGTAGAACCTACAGTAGCAATAGTAAAGGACCTTGATTTTGAAAATGTATAAGAGGCTAACATTATATTTTTTGAAGATTCTTCTAATATTGTCTCTCATCCTAGTAAATCTACGAAACCTAGTGTTCCTATGCTATCTGTTAGGATAGGTGATCATTGCTATTATGGTTTGTGTGATATTGGTGCTAGTTCTAGTGCTATTCCTTATGAGCTTTATAAACAAATCATGCATGAAATTGCTTCTTGTGAACTTGAAGACATTGATGTGATTATTCAACTTGGTAATAGGGAAACTATTTCTCCGATTGGTATTGTTAGAGATGTGGAGGTCTTATGTGGTAAAACTAAATATCCTGCTGATTTTCTAGTACTAGGCACTTCTACTAGTGATACTTGTCCTATTATATTTGGTAGACCTTTCTTAAAAACTTGTGGTGCTGTTATATATTGTAAAAAGGATAAAATCCTTATAAAGTTTGATGGAGATTCTTATCAATTTAATTTCTCCAAATTTGCTAAAGCACCTTATGAAGCTGAATTACCTAATGAGAATTATAGAGTTGAACAATTGGTTGTTATTGCTCTTGCTCCTAACAATCCCTTGCAGCAATACATGGAAGACCACAAAAGTGATGTCTTTATGGAAGAAAGAAATGAAATTGGCAAGATTTTCCTACATCAGACAACGATGATGAAACATAACTTATCGGTGGAAGACTTGGGTACCACATTACAACCCAAGGAGGACCCTGTTTTTGATTAAAAACCTTTCCCTCACAATCTTAAATATTCTTATATTGATGATAAGAAATTATATCATGTTATTATTAGTTCTAAACTTTCTGGTGAAGAAGAGGAGATATTATTGGAAATATTGAAGAAACAGAGAGGTGCTATTGGTTATACTCTTGATGATTTGAAGGGGATTTCTCCTACTATATGTCAGCATGCTATTAATATTGAACTTGATGCAAAGCCAGTTGTTGAACATCAACGCCGTTTAAATCCTAAGATGAAGGACGTGGTAAGAAATGAGATATTAAAACTTCTTGATGCTGGTATTATTTATCCTATTGCTGATAGTAGATGGGTTAGTCCTGTGCATTGTGTCCCTAAGAAAGGAGGGATGACTGTTGTGCCAAATGAAAATAATGAAATTATTCCTCAAAGAGTAGTGGTTGGTTATAGGATGTGTATTGATTTTAGGAAAGTTAATAAGGTTACTAAGAAAGATCATTATCCTTTGCCTTTTATTGATCAAATGTTAGAGAGGTTGTCTAAGAAAACTCATTTATGCTTTCCTGATGGTTATTATGGGTTCTCTTAAATTGCTGTTAGAAAGCCTGATCAAGAGAAAACAACTTTCACTTGTCCTTATTGAACCTATGCTTATAGACGTATGCCTTTTGTTTTATGTAATGCTCCTGCTACTTTTCAAAGATGCATGTCTGCTATCTTTCATGGTTTTTGTGAAGAAATTGTGGAAGTCTTCATGGATGATTTCTCCGTCTATGGGACTTCTTTTGATAATTGTTTGAAGAATCTTGATAAAGTTTTGCAAAGATGTGAGGAGACTAATCTTGTTCTTAATTGGGATAAATGCCATTTTATGGTTAATGAAGGAATTGTTCTTGGACATAAAATTTCTGAAAGAGGTATTGAAGTTGATAGAGCTAAAGTTGAAGCCATTGAGAAAATGCCCTGTCCTAGGGATGTCAAAGGTATTCGTAGTATTCTTCGTCATGCTGGTTTCTATAGAAGGTTTATTAAAGATATCTCTAAAATATCAAAGCCTCTTACTAATCTTCTTCAAAACGGTGTAACTTTTGTTTTTGATGAAGATTGTAAAGAAGCTTTTGAAATTTTAAAGAAGGCTTTCATATCTGCTCCTATTGCTCAACCCCATGATTGGAATTTACCGTTTGAAACTATGTGTGATGCTAGTGATTATGTTGTAGGTGTTGTTCTTGGACAGCGGGTAGATAAGAAGTTAAATGTTATTCATTATGCTAGTAAAACTCTTGATGCTGCTCAAAAGAATTATGCTACCACTGAGAAAGAGTTCCTAGATGTAGTTTTTGCTTGTGATAAATTTAGGCAGTATATTGTTGATTCTAAAGTTACTATTCATACTGATCATGCTTCTATTAAGTAACTTATGGAAAAGAAAGATGCTAAGCCTAGGCTTATTAGATGGGTGCTTCTTTTACAAGAATTTGATTTACATATTGTGGATAGGAAGGGTGCTGAAAATCCCGTTGCTGATAATTTGTCTAGATTAGAAAATATCTCTGATGATCCTATTCCTATTAATAATAGTTTTCCTAATGAACAGTTAGCTGCAATAATAGTGAGCTCTCAAGAGAGTCCATGGTATGCCGATTATGCTAACTTTATCGTTTCCAAGTATTTTCCTCCTACCTTTACAGCTCAGCAAAGAAGAAAATTCTTCTATGATTTGAGGCATTATTTTTGGGATGACCCACACTTATATAAAGAAGGTGTTGATGGTATTATGCAAAGATATGTTCCTGAAAATGAACAACGAGAGATATTGAGAAAATGACATAGTAGTGCTTATGGAGGACATTACGCTGGAGATAGAACTGCACATAAGGTTCTACAATCATGTTTTTATTGGCCTACTCTCTTTAAAGATGCTAGAAAGTTTATTCTATCTTGTGATCAATGTCAAACGGTTGGAAATATTTCTAGACGTAATGAAATGCCTATGAATTATTCTATTGTTATTGAACCATTTGATTGTTGGGGATTTGACTTTATGGGTCCTTTCCCTCCTTCACAAGGCTACACTCGTATCCTTGTTGCTGTTTATTATGTTACTAAATGGGTAGAAGCTGTACCTACTAAAAGTGCTAATGGTGAAACTTCATTAAAAATGCTTAAAGACACTATTTTCCCTAGGTTTGGTGTGCCTAGATATCTTATGACTGATGGGGGTTCTCATTTTATTCATGGTGGTTTTAGAAATACTCTCGCTAAATATGATGTTAATCATAGAATTGCCTCACCCTATCATCCTAAAACTAGTGTGAAAGTAGAATTATCAAATAGAGAAATCAAATCTATCTTGCAAAAGACTGTTAACAAATCTAGAAAAAACTAGGCTAAGAAATTAAATGATGCTCTGTGGATTATAGAACTTCTTATAAAAATCCCATGGGCATGTCTCCTTATAAGATGGTCTATGGAAAATCTTGTCACTTGCCCCTAGAACTAGAGCACAAAGCTTATTGGGCAGTGAAAGACCTAAATTGAGATTTTAAACTTGCTGGTGAGAAAAGGTTGCTTGACTTAAGTTCTTTAGATGAATGGAGGAGTGAAGCATATGAAAATGCTAAGCTCTTTAAAGATAAGTTAAAAGGTGGCACGATAAGATAATTATTAAAAGAGAATTTCATGTTGGTGAAAAGTTGCTATTGTATAGGTCCTGTCTCAGATTTTTTGCAGGAAAATTACTCTCGAGATGGGAAGGACCTTTTGTTATCGAAGGGGTATATCGTTCAGGGGCAATTAAAATTGTTTCCCTTGAAGACAACACTTCACAAGTGGTGAACGGCCAAAGACTCAAGCATTATATTTCTGGAGATCCTTATAATGAAAATGTTGATTGTATTCAAGCCATGATCCCGGAGGAATTTATTAAGAAGCATATTTCAGAAACTGCAGAGTCAGTTTTCGAATAGGTATCAGTTTTGGTAAAAAAAAAACGTTCGCGAACCATCTTCCAACTTTTATTTTTACTTTTTTTTGGAAAATATGAAAAATTATGAGCCAGAAACGAGGCAGGGACGGAGCCCGGAGGCTCCACACTATGGGGTGGCGCGGGCCCACCCTTGGCCGCGCCAGCCTATGGTGTGGGCGCTCCGGAGCCCCTCTCTGACTCGTTTCCGACCTGGACTTTCCTTTCGTTATGAAACTTTTTTCTATATAATCCCCCGGACCCCCCGAAGTCCGTATATCATTTTCTCGTCGTGTTTTTGCTTCGAGCTGTTTTCTGTCAGGAAGCGCTCTCAGTTTTAGAAGCACCATGGTCTCCGACAACAACGACAAGGGAAAGGAGCCTAAGGAAGACATCCTCATAAACCGTGTTGAGAACAATATGGATATGATCCATAATCTCACCTACCTGATTGAAGAATGGAAGGAACTGGTTGAAAAGCTCATTAAGGATTCGTCGTCACCACCGAAGAATTAATTCGTCATTGGTATTGGCATCCCCTTGGCTTGTTCCAAGCTTGGGGGGAGTGTCGCGGTATCACATCACTATCTCATCTTTTTTACTTTTTCAGTAGAGTCATATCATGCATAGAGAAGTTATCATATAGGATGGTTTGCAGTATGGATCTCTCCTTAGTTGGTTATCGTTGTATCCGTTGGTGTGAGTTGCCGGTTTGAAATATTAATGAGAAGTTTGATCATTTACTTTCTGCACACCTTATTTTAGTTTTCAATTTCTGTCATATGATTGAGCTTGTTGTTAGTATTTGGTAGATCATCAAGTTAATCTAGTTGGTTTTGGCAAGCTTAGCTTGGGTCAGTAGAAAAAATAATTTAAGATGCTACCATAAGAAAGAGGAACTTGCCTATTAGCTCATAAACTTAGTATTCACAAGTTAAGATCGCTTGGGCATTCAATGAAGATTGCATGATTGGTTTCATAATAAGTATATTTGTTTGTTTTCCCTCAACTCTTATGCTTGCTACCCAGCCTTGCTAGCCAAAAACCATGTACTGAGCATGAGCTCTACTCGTGCATCCAAAACCAGAACAAAAAACTTGCCATTTGTGTCCACCGTACCTACCTATATGTGGTATTTCACCGCCACTCCAAGTAAATTTCTCATGTGCTACCTTTAAAACTTTCAAAATTACTCCTGTTTTGTGTTCCTGTTTTTGCTCATGAGGACATCAATAGAGAATCTTTATCTCGCTTGTTGATTGTACTTCAAACACCTGGACTAGTGGCTTCATCCGCTTATCCAAATGCTAGAAGAGCTGGCAGCGGGGTGCCCAGCCCCAAACTAATACACAAATTCTCTTCACTATTTTGCCCCTGATTTATCAATCAAAGCATAATCGTGTAAACAAAAGAGAATGAGGGATGACCTTCTACACCAGTGCCGTCCTTCATATGGGAGTCGCTCTTATGAAGTCTAGTTGGCTTGTGACGTAATGTATTTTCTGTTTACCATTCGTTGACACTAGCATACACCTCTCAAAATTAGACACTCCTCCATGGTTTGTGATTGTTGACAGGAACCCGAGGATTCGGTTAGCCATGGTTTATGAAAGATGGTTGGAGGAGTGTCAAACTTTTATACCTCTCTTTTACAAAATAAAAGCTCTAGCACATGAGTGATCCATGTTTCCCTATGCGAAGGGACTGTCTTTTACATTTATGTTGAGTCGGTATACCCATTCCTTTTTGTCTCCAGCAAGCATTTGACTTGTTGTGATCTCACCATCTATATGTTGATTTATTCAATCATGTTTTCTATCATTCTTTGTTTAGCACATGCTTTATTATCTGAATGACTATTACTTTGGAAGCTCTGAATCACTGTAAAAGGATTGTTATATTAAACATGTTAAGCTCTACAATATAAGCCTTGTTATAAAGACTTCACCTAAGATAAGTATGATATCATTAAATGTTCTCTGACCAAGAATGAAGTTTACTATCACCAATTTTGATTCTCTCTTTTGCATATTTTTTTGTGACTCACTCGTTTCAATATAGGTTATATGAGAGGAAGTTGCTGTCTATAACGATTGGTGCATAGATAAATGTGATGCTTCTTATTCGTATTTTATTTATCGACTCTTCACTCCATAAACATGTGGTCATGTTTACTGAGTTTAGTTTCGCTTGGGGAAAAGCGAGGTCTAACCTTGTGGGGAGTTGATACGTCCATTTTGCATCACTATTTTATATCATAATTTCTGTTATTTCATCGATATATTTCATGTTATGATGCATCCCTTATGTTATTTTTATCTTATTTTGCATGTTTCATAATTTTTGGAAAATAAACACCGGGACCAGAAATCTGATGGAAAAAGCACCGCAGAGAAAGCATATTTCAGAAGATCAGAAGAAAAAGTGGGACACCGGGGGTGTCTTAGAAGTTCAGAGAGGAGCCCAGCCAGAAGGGGAGCCAGAGGGGGGCCACCAGGGGCCCACACCATGAGGTGGCGCCCCCTGGCCGCGCCACCAGGTGGTGTGGCCACCCTTGCCCACCTCTGGAGGATATCTTTCACGTACTTGCCCCCAGGGAACCCTAAGCCTCATACCATCATCGAAGAATTATTCCGCCGCCGCCTCGGGCCGGAAAACACCCGAGAGAGAAAAGCTCTCTGGTAGGGATAAATCTGTCAGGGAAATTCCTCTCCGGAGATGGGAAATCATTGCCATCGTCACCGTCATCACTCCGGGCTTCATCGAATCATCATCATCATCATCATCATCATCATCATCATCTCCACCATCATCACCCTCAGCTCCACTCCGTTCCGTTGTAACATCTAGGGTTGCATCTTGTCTATTTCATTGGGGAAACTTTCCTGGTGTTGATTACCACTTGTAGTTGATGCTATTGAGTGAAACCATTGGATTAGGTTTATGTCCAGATTGTTAATCACCATTATATCACCTCTGATCATGATACATATGATGTCTTGTGAGTATTTCATGTTGTTCTTGAGGACATGGGAGAAGTCAAGTTGTTAGTAGTGAAGTAATGTTGAGTAATATTTAATGGTTTGATATTTAAGTTGTGGTGTTATTCTTCTAGTGGTGTCATGTGAACGTTGACTACATGATACTTCACCATTTATGGGCCTAGGGGAGTGCATCGTGTATTTGGCTACTAATTGTGGGGTTGCTGGAGTGACCGAAACCTAAACCCCCGTTAGGAAACCATTACACTAGGGAACGTAGGATCCCGGAGTTTAAACATGTGGTTAGATTTATTTATTAATTACTTTCTTGTAGGTACGGATGCTTGCAAGGGGTATAATCACAAGTATGTATTAGTCTTAGATGGGACGGTACATTAGCATAGGTTCACCCACACAACACTCATCAAAACCATAAAGATTATTCAGCGGCATGGAACAAAAGCACTTGAAAGAAACCTCACGTGTGTCCTCGAGAACATTTGTTAATCATAAGTAGACCCACCGGCTTGTCCTTTGCTGAGAAATGATTGGGCCACTTGCTGCAATTATTATTACTGCATTTTATTTACTCGCACTTTATTTATCTGCAATATCAAAACCCCTACAAATTTATCCTTCAGTATTACAGTTATTCCTTCATCAAAACTGCATGTCAACACCTTCTGCTCCTCGTTGGGTTCGAACACTCTTATTTATCAGAAGTACTACGATACACCCTCTATACTTGTGGGTCATCAGCAACCTCCGAGGTTCGAGAACCTCAACTTCCCTAACCATGCCTTCAAGCTCGATAAGGCGTCCTATGGACTTAAACAAGCACCACGTGCGTGGCATGAGTACCTTAGATAGTTGTTGGATGACCATGGTTTTGAAGTTGGGAAGATCGAGCCCACCCCTTTCACAAAGAGGGTAAAGGGAGATATTTTCATATGCCAACTCTATGTGGACGATATTATCTTTTTCTCAACTAACCAAGCTTTTAATAATGAGTTCTCAAATCTTATGATTGATAGGTTTGAGATGTCCATGATGGGAGAGCTTAAATTCTTCCTTGTCTTTGAGATCAAGCAATTGGCTCGTGGGACTTTCACTTCCCAAGCCAAGTATACCCAAGACATTCTCAAGAGGTTTAATTTCCAAGGTTCAAAAGAGAAGCCATCTCTATGCAAGTCAAATGCCACCTCAAACGCAATCAGGATGGTAAAGATGTGGACCAGAAGTTGTATCGTTCTATGATTGGTTCTTTGCTTTACCTTTGTACATCTAGGCCTGACATCATTTTGAGTTTAGGTGTGTGTGCAAGGTATCAAGCGACTCGTAAGGAAAGCCACTTAGTGGCGGCCCATAGGATTTTTTGGTATTTGGTTCATACCTCAAGTTTTGGTTTGTGGTACCCAAAGGGGGCACAACTTTCTGTCAAGGTCTACACAGACTCGGATTGGGCCGGTGATCAAGATGATAGGAAGTCTACTTCCGGGGCTTACCAATTTCTTGGTAGGTCCTTCGTGAGTTGGTCTTCCAAGAAGCAAAACTGCATATCTCTCTCCACCGCTGAAGCTGAGTATGTGGAGGCCGCTAGTGCTTGCACCCAAATTCTATGGATGAGGCAAACCCTCGAAGAGTATGATGTTCACTTGGATAAGGTGCCTCTCATATGTGACAATGAAAGTGCCATCAAGATCGCCTACAACTCTGTGCAACATACAAGGACGAAGCATATTGAGATTCGTCATCATTTCATCCAGGATCATGTGGAAAGAGGTGATATTGAGATAGCATATGTCCCCACCAAGGATAATCTCGCGGACATCTTCACAAAGCCACTCGATGATGCAAGATTCATGTTCTTGAGGAATGAGCTAAATATCATTGATTCTAGAGTTTGACTTGAAGATCTTGCACACACCCCTATAGTTGAGACGTGTTTGGTTTTAGGTGTAGTCATGGACATAGGGGGAGTGTTATCCTAACACATTGGGTTCTCCATCCCCCCATTATGCCCAAAGCAAAAATTCATTGTTATCTCTCTTTTTCTAATGTTGAATTGTGAGCTTCAATGTCGAGAATTGGCAATGCGCTCAAGATATATCTTCGCGGTTGCATACCATGATCTCTTACATGGTGGCTTAGATCACCAACCTCTTCTTAGTGAAGAGTTGGATCTTAGTTGGGGTTATTTGATCTTCATCGCATTTCTCGTGTTTTTTCCCTTGTTAAGTATTTTCTCAGGAAATATCTCAGTCACTTGGATGTTTTGTTCGTTTCTTGCATTTAAGTGGGATTGATGTCTACGCACACTTCTATGCTTGTAGACAGTGTTGGGCCTCCAAGTGTAGAGGTTTGTAGAACAGCAGCAAGTTTCCTTAAGTGGATCACCCAAGGTTTATCAAACTCAGGGAGGTAGAGGTCAAACATATCCCTCTCAAGCAACCCTGCAATCAAGATACAAGAAGTCTCTTGTGTCCCCAACACACCTAATACAATTTTCAGTTGTATAGGTGCACTAGTTCGACGAAGAGAGAGTAAAATGCAAGTAATATGGATGATAGTAAGTGATAATAGCAATCTGAAATAAAAATGGCAGCGAGCGAACATGTAGCAGAACAGGCAGGAAAACGGTGTTTCAATGCTTGGAAATAAGGCCTAGGGATCCTACTTTCACTAGTGGATACTCTCAACACTGATCACATAATTGAATAACTAAATATCTTCTCTTCACTATGCTACTCCAAACCACTCTCCGGTCGAATAACAACACCAATCTATGTGTAGGGATTTAACAGCACTCCTCAAAGTAAGCACTTTCTCAACTAAGTAACCCCCATGCTATCGCCATGGGAACCAGATGGTTCCACACAAACACCACAATTTCATAGGGTTATCCAACAGAAAATTTAAATATAATGCTAACCCACACGGTGCACACACTGTCACCTTTACACCATGATGAGAGTGTTTACGGAGATCTCATGACAAATAACGAACAATAATCATTGCGTAGCGCTGCAAAAAGCATTCTTAAAGTAAGCATTCCCGTATCTAGTTGACCCCACGCTGTCACTATGAGCGCCCTAGAAGGTACTAGACAAACACCACAGTTCATAGAGGAGACACACACGATGTGCACACTGTCACCTTCACACAGCGGGACAAGGTGAAGTTCATATTAATAAAACACTTGAGTAGCACAATATGAAGAGAAACGTCTACTTATTCTACTAGATTACAAAGCTCACGATCACATATAGATCACACCATGGGAGAGAGAGATGAACCACATAGCTACCGGTAGAGCCCTCAGCCTCGGGGGAGAACTACTACCTCCTCATCATAGGAGACAGCAACGGCGACGGAGATTGCGGTGGAGTCGATGGAGATGGTTCCGGGGAACTCCCCCGTCCCGGCAAGGGTGCCGAGAACAGAGATCTTTCCCCCGAAACTTGTCGGCAGCGGCGGCGGAGCTACGGATGTATTTTTTGGAAAAGGCCGATTCTCCTAGGGTTTTCCTTCGGAGGAGTATAAATAGGCGAAAGGGCAAAGGCGATGGAGCCTTGGGGGCCCCACACCACCCCCCGACGCGGCCAAGGGGAGGCGCCGCCCTATCTTGTGGGCCCCCTGAGGCCCCCCTCCGGGTCTCTTCGGGACTCCGTGGATCCTTCGGGAATTCTAAGACTTCCGGGTTTCGAATTTTCCAATTCCGAGAATATTTCTAGAACAACTGTTCTGAAACTAAAAACAGCAGAAAACAGGGAACTGGCTCTGTGGCATCTTGTCAATAGGTTAGTCCGGAAAATTGATAAAAATGACATAAAGAAGGGAGAAAACATGTAACAATTGGCATAACATCAACATGGAACATCAGAAATTATAGAAACGTTGGAGACGTATCAAGCATCCCCAAGCTTAGTTCCTACTCGTCCTCGAGTAGGTAAACAATAAAACAAATAATTCTGAGGTGACATGCTACTAACATAAACTTGATCATCATAATGTAAACGCATATGTAAGCTGAGATCATAGAACTTTAAACACAAGCATGATAAATAGAACTTTAATAATAAAGCATATCAATCACTTCAGCATCACGATAAGTAAGTCAAATAAATGGTCATGAATAACAATGCAAAGAAAGATATATGTTTGTTTCAAGTATAAAGAAAGCATGGCAAAGTGGTATTTCGCAAGTCCTTAAGAGTGGGACAAAACATAAATGCCAGGACACCTTAAAAGTTCATGAGGAAGACTAGAACAAATAATTAGAGATCTAGCAATAACACAACATGAATCAATTAATAATGTTTCTGGGACAAATGCACATAGAACTCAGAATGGCAAAAATTCTCTCTCAGTTGTGCATAAAGTTAGAGGATGGAGACTCAACATAAAAGTACAAGAAAGGCCCTTCGCGGAGGGAAGCAGGGACCAACTCATGTGCTAGAGCTTTTATTTTATTAAACAAAGGTATTAAAAGTTTGACACTCCTCCCATCCATCCTACACAAACCATGCCTAACCGAATCCTCGGGTGCCTACCAACAATCACATACCGTGAGGAGTGTCTATATTTTAGGAGAGGTGTATGCTAGTGTCAACGAATGGTAAACAAAAAATACAGTACATCACAAGCCAACTAGATTTCACAAGAGTGGCTCTCATGTGAAGGACGCATCTGGGTAGAAGGTCATCCCCCTTTCTCTTTTGTTTACACAATTAGTCTTTGACTCATAAATCAGGGGCAAAAATAGTGAAGAGAATTTGTGTGCATTAATGGCACCCCGCTGCCAGCTCTTCTATCAATTTGATAATTCGGATGAAGCCACTAGTCCAGGGTGTGAAATCCAATCAACAAGTGAGATAAAGATTCTCTATTGACGTCCTCTTGAGCAAAAACAAGAACACAAAACAGGAGTAATTTTGAAACTTTTAAAGGTAACACATGAGCAATTTACTTTGGAGTGGCTGTGAAATACCACATGTAGGTAGGTATGGTGGACACAATGGGAAAACTTTGATCTTTGGGAGTTGGATGCACGAGTAGAGCTCATACTCAGTACAGGTGGAGGCTAGCAAAAGACGGAGAGCGACAAATCAAGAGAGCAAAAGAGCCATAATCATGCATAGAGACATAAACATCATTAATCAAAGCATAAGTGGTTCCACAGGTTCAAAAACTAAATGATCATGGAGGCTATTTGTGACTGGTTCATAGTCATAAACATGGTGTGAGCATGTGCCAAGTCAACCAAATAAAACATTCAAAGGAGAATACCACAAATTTATGCTTCAATATGACAAGAACAAGTCATGATTCCTTCAATGGAATACTAAACACTCTCAGATATTTGAGGCTAATCATGCTACTCAATAACCACAAGGCTTTAAAACTAAAATAACATCTATCACGACATGAAAAAGTTCTAGCCACAGTCTATACAAGCTTCTACGTGCACCGTTATAAATTCTACCTCAAGCAGCAGTTTATTTTCCCAACAAGCACCATACAAAACATGCTTTAACAAAAATGATCTACATGCTACAGAAAGCAAACATGAGAGTACTGACATAACACTACTAAAACTAACAGCTCTGAATAAGAGATGCATGGAAACAAAGGCTAAACGCATTACTTGCAAAAAGTGAACACTCACGGGACAATAAGAATGAAAACTAGAGTGTCCTAAGCAATGAAAATAGAGCGTGTCTCTCTCCCACACAAGTATGATAAGATCCAACCATAAACTACAACAAAGAAAACTAAAAAAACTGAAAGAAAAAATAACTGACGCTCCAAGTAAAACACATAAGATGTGACCGAATAAAAATATAGTTTTACTAGAAGTGACCAGATAATTTATCGATGAAGAAGGGGATGCCTTGGGCATCCCCAAGCTTAGATGCTTGAGTCTTCTTGGAATTTGCTGGGATGTACCTCTGGGGCATCCCCAAGCTTAGGCTCTTCACTCTTCTTGATCACGTCATATCATCCTCTTCTCTTGATCCTTGAAAACTTCCTTCACACCAAACTTCTCACAATCTTCATTAGCAACGTTAGTGCAATCGAAATAATAAATTCACATGGTTCAGTTCAACACAAGCCTAACACTCATAAACACATTAGATACTGTGAAAACTTCTTTTAAAACTCTTTTTATCAAAAGAACACTAAAAGAAAGAGATTAAGATGCAAATGCAATAATGGGCAGAAATCTGTCAAAACAGGACATCAGGTAAAGATGATTTTTTTGGAAAATCCTCTGTTGCTCAAATCAAAAAGTGTTCAACTAATAAAAGTTGCGTATATAGCCCAGGATTACGCACAAAAAACTCATGTCATTTTGAATTTTCTGTGATTTCATACAAATTTAACAGTGGACAGCAGAAATCTGTTTCCTGCGCAGAAATCCGAAATATAGTCTCAACTTTCCACTAGAGCCTTTACTTGGCTCAACCAAGACACAAAAGAAAAGATACATCGGGGTTGCTAAGAATATAGACAATACCCAGGTACAAAGCACACAGAAACAAACGACGGAAAGCAGGTTGAAAACAGAGAAATAAAACGGGTTGTCTCTTGGAAGCGCTTTTCTTTAACGCCTTTGAGCTAGGCATAATGATTTTTAAAAGATTCTCACATAAGAATAAGAGTTGAACCACAATAAGAGAGCATCAAGAAGCAAATATAAAACACATTTAAGTCTAACCCACTTCCTATGAAAAAGAATCTTGTAGAAAAACAAATCAATGAAGCACAAAGTGACTAGCATAGGAAGACAAAATAAGTGCAACTTCAAAGATTTCAACATAAAGAGGGGAAACTTGATATTTTTAGATGCATAGGACTATGTTTCCCTCTCTCATAATAACTTTCAGCAGCATCATGAATAAAATTAACATTATAGCTATCACATAAAACATTCTTATCATGAGCCACATGCATAAAAGAATTAATACTCTCCACATAAGCATAGTCATTCTTATTAATAACAACGGGAGCAAATTCAACAAAATAGCTATCATTATTATTCTCATCACCATAATCATCAAATATAGGAGGCATATTATAAGCATAATTAGTTTTCTCCTCAATAGTAGGTGGACTAAAAATAGTATGTTCATCATTGTAAACATCATATATAGAAGGCATATCATGATCACAATAAAATTCATCATTCATAGTAGGTGGAAATAGAATACCACAACCATTATAATCATCATATATTGGAGGCAAAGTATCATCAAAGTAAATTTGTTCCTCCATGCTTGGGGGACTAAAAATATCATATTCATCAAGACTAGCTTACCCAAGCTTAGACATTTCCATAGCATTAGCAATAATGGTGTTCAAGGAATTCATACTAATAACATTGCCACTAGCATGCAAATAAAGCTCCATAGGTTTTTTAATTTTCTCTTCAAACACTTCGTATCCTAACTCAAGATAAAGATTATAAATACCTCTCATATATTTGTTGTTTTCCATTAAGCCTAACTAGTGAAAATAAAAACAAGAAGCGAGTAAAAGTAAACCTAACTAGTGAAAACAAGAAACAAAAAGATAAAATTGCAGAATCTAAAGGAAATAACTTCGAGCACTAACAGAGGATGTGAGTAACTTTTACCTTACCTCCCCGGCAACGTTGCCAGAAAATATCTTGATGTCTACACACGCTTCTATTCTTGTATACAGTGTTGGGCCTCCAAGTGCAGAGGTTTGTAGAACAGCAACAAGTTTCCCTTAAGTGGATCACCCAAGGTTTATCGAACTCAGGGAGGTAGAGGTCAAAGATATCCCTCTCAAGCAACCCTGCAATCAATATACAAGAAGTCTCTTGTGTCCCCGACACACCTAATACAATTGGAAGTTGTATAGGTGCACTAGTTCAGCGAAGAGAGAGTAAAATGCAAGTAATATGGATGATAATAAGTGATAATAGCAATCTGAAATAAAAATGGCAGCAAGCAAAGATGTAACATAACAGGCGGAAAACGGTGTTTCAATGCTTGGAAATAAGTCCTAGGGATCCTACTTTCACTAGTGGACACTGTCAACAATGATCACATAATTGAATACCTAAATATCTTCTCCTCACTATGCTACTCCAAACCACTCTCCGGTCGAATAACAACACCAATCTATGCGTAGGGATTTAACAACACTCCTCAGAGTAAGCATTTCCCCAACTAAGTAACCCCCATGCTATCACCATGGGACCCAGATGGTTCCTACCAAACACCACAATTTCATAGGGTTATCCACCACAAAATATAAATATACGGTGGACACATTATCACCTTTACACCGTGATCAAAGTGTTTACGGAGATCTCAATACAAATAACGAACACTAATAATTGCGTAGGGCTGCAAAAAGAATTCCTTAAAGTAAGCATTCCCGTATCTAGTTAACGCCACGCTGTCACTATGAGCGCCCTAGAAGGTACTAGACAAACACCACAATTCATACAGGAGACACACACGATGTGCACACTGTCACCTTCACATCGTCCGACAAGGTGACTCCAAAGTTCATATTAATAAAACACTTGAGTATCACAATATGAAGCGTAACATCTACTTATTCAACTATATTAGAAATCTCACAATCAGATATAGATCACACCATGGGAGAGAGAGATGAACCACATAGCTACCGGTAGAGCCCTCAGCCTCGGGGGATAACTACTCCCTCCTTATCATAGAAAACAACAACTGCGATGGAGATGGTGGTGGAGTTGATGGAGATGTTTCCGGGGGCACTTCCCTGTCCCGGCAGGGTGTCAGAACAGAGATTTGTCCCCCGAAACTTGTCGGCAGCGACGGCGGAGCTATAGATGTATTTTGTTGAAAAGGCCGATTCTCCTAGGGTTTTCCTTTGGAGGAGTATAAATAGGCGAAATGGAAAAGGCGGTGGATCCCTGGCCTCCCGGGCCACTTCCTCCTCCTCCAAAAAATGCTGCCCCTCTGATTCTTTACCTCCCGGGCCACTTCCTCCACGGGATTTGCAAGATTTTGATCGGATTCCATGCTCCATCTCCTTGGGATCAATCCCATCCAAGCATTTTCATCCATGGAAGCGGGCAATCTTCAATTTCTTTGAATCTTAGTGCCCTAACCCTACCCCTCCTTGGATGCATGTTTTTATCGTCAATGCTTTGGTAGTGGATGTTCCCAAGGCTATCTAATGCATACTAGAGAAATAGGGTAGCAGCCTATATCACCGATCAAGTTTTGAACCTAGGTGAAGATCAAACTAGTGTTGGGTTCGTGGAACCGGAATATCCGGTTGGGTTCTGTCCCAAATTTTTAAGTACAATTTTGCTCCTCTCTAGGATTGTTACTTCATTATTGTGTGGATGCTCTCCTATTATTTTGACTGTATTATTCATCTTTGATGACGTGTGTGCACTTACCCCCTTTGCTCTCGTCTATGTGGTTCTTTCACAAGTGGTTATCAGGTAGACAAGTTGAGCACTCGCAAGCGTTCGTCCTACTAGGATACTAGTGATGAGGACCCCGGTGACTCTGGGCCTCCAAGGAAAACTGTTGCCAAAGGGAAATTAAGTATGTTGCTTCGAATCCCTCTTCAAGAAGAGGAAAGGAAATGATGCAAGGAGGAACTATAAGCATGATGTGACCACTCAGGAATTTGCTCAGATTCGTCAGAAGGACTGGTATCTTTCGTCCGAGAGACATGGAGATTGATGATGCTCTCTTTTGGTGTTCGAAGAAATCCTACATCTTTGCTGACATCTACCCTGACTACAAGTTTCAGTCTGCGGATGAATCCCACCAAGTTCCAGTTCATCAAGGATAAGGAAGTATTTGCTGATGCTGCTAGTATTATTGAGAGGTTTGGTCTTGTGAAGCTCATGGAGACTCGTTGCCCTTACAACACCGATCTCGTAGTTCAGTTCATGTCCACTCTGGCATTTGATACAAGTGATGTTTGCAGTTTGAAGAGGATCACCTAGACCACTCCTTGTGAGGCTCAGTTCTTCAAGATGGGTAATGTTCTTGGCTATAGTTACTGCTCTCATCCTCCACATGGTCACCGTATGCATGATGTGGATAGACCTCAGCGAGAGAGCAGTATGGCTGCTATGTATTATCGTGGATACACTGTTGGTAAGTTGGAAGGGCTCCTCCCGTTCTATGATCAGCTGGTTCGCCTATTTCGGGCTTTTCTGGTTCCCAGTGATGGCAACAATGATGCTCTCACCAGTCCGCGTTGCAACCTCCTAATTATGGCAAAGCAGGTGTATGGAGGACAAGGACCCTACTGCTTCATACACCATGGATGTCATGGATATCATCTTCCACGAGCTCTGCAATGCTATGATTGGTGGGAACACTATCCCATATGGACCTTTCATTATGATGTTGATCAAGGACACGATGAGGAGAGATTTCTGTGAGCTGCCTATGCAAGACCATGCTTTCAAGAAGCTGTATATCAAGATGATACATAAAGCCTCTCTCATCAAAGCACGCTTCTTGCTTTACCTTAAATTTCTGGTCAAAAGACGGAATATCCTCGTCAATTTTGACAAGAGAAGGGCCTCCTTCCTCAAATTGTGCCGCCCTTTCGTGCACATCTCGAACGGATGTATCGGGCTGGCTGGATTGGCTCGGGAAGGGGAAGTTGAATTCTTCCAAGGGAGCAGAATGGTCCCCTGCTCACCTGCCATTGGTGTATCCAGGGCAGTGCTAGGGGAAGGCTTTGCTGCCCTGCGAGTAATAACCTTTTGCTTTTTCCGGCCTTTTCCTTCAATGGGACGGGAGAAAGACTGCAAAGGAGGAAAAGTCGACAATCAAAATCAGAGAGAAAAACCTTGCGCAAGGAAATAGGAGATTATGCTAAAAAATAGTAGGTTACCTAGAAGTGGCGACGGCGACCCCGTCAAGATCGATAACTTTGGTAGACTCAAGAATCTTCTTGTGTTTCCGTCCACATGCTGCTGCAAAGCGGGCTTTCAGCTCTGCCTCCTCCTCCGCAGAAACAAGTTGATCCTCTGTGAGAGTCTCAAGCTGTTAAAACATGGATAATTTGTTAGTATACATTCGTGAAAAGCAAAAGTACGAAAACCTTTCAAAAGGAAAAAAATGAATGCATAGCTTGGGAGGAGGGTTCTCCGAGTGAAACATTTGGAGGCTTTCCTCGCATTGATCATGAGTAGCCACCAAATGGTTGACGTGTTTCCGGAAGAATTTCTCGGACATGGCCGACTTAGTCACCCGCCTGGCATCATCCGGGCCCGTATACTTTCTGAGAAGGAGACCGACGAGGAAGGAGAGAGGTTGAATCCGCCTTCCGAGCCAGCAAAGGAAAGTGTCTATGGCAGTGAGTGGTGGGAGAAGACGACCAACTTGGCTATCCGCAAGAGATCCGGAGGAAGAACTTAACCGCGTCTAGAGCCAGTTGTCTCTAGGAGTCGCGGAGGAATGGTCAAAAGGCGGAATAGGATACGGGACGTCCGGATGGTAGAAAAAGGAACCCGTCCAAAACTTGACGGATTACGAGGTTTTGATTTTTGGGAACCATACCTCCCTGCCTCTGCGCAGATTGAAGGATATGGTCCCACAGACCGGAAGACCACCGTCAAAGGCGTTTCGCTAAGAAATCTAACCTAGGTTCTATTCGTAGGTATCCTTCAAATAAATCCTGGAAGCCGTCTATATAAAGAATAGAATTTGGATAAAGGTTATGGAGTTGAACCCCGTTGTGCTGAAGGAATTGGAGGAAAAAGGTGGACGATGGAAATCACATACCTCTGAGAACATGGGAGGCGAGGATGACCATTCCCCCACTTTCGGCATTGGCTTGATGTCGTCCTTATCCTTCCGCCATTTGTCTTTGATGACAAAGCCCTCATTTTTGAAGCTTTTTAACATGGTAAGTGCGGTATTGCACGGACTCCAGTTGCCGGTATCCCCTCCTTTGTCTTCTTTGCCTCCGGCGGCGGCGTCACCCTCCGCATCTTCTATGGCACGAGTGGAAGTTTCTCTGTCTCCCGATTTGGGGACAGAAGGAGGTGGAGAAGCAAAGGATGGAGGCAGTGTAGCTGCGGTGCGGAGCTAAGATCTCCGCCCGCCGATGCGCTCGTGGGGATCTCCGGTGTCGTCGCAGAGACGCTCGGGGGAGCCGTCGGGGCAGAAGAAGATGTCACATTTTCCATCGACTCAATGGCGGAGGCGTGCGCAAGAGGGGTCGTAGGGTTCACAGTGGAATCCATAGAGGCGGGGTCGACAGTGGTCTCGGGCGTTCGAGAAGGGCTTCCGGTGGCCATTTGTTGATGGTGCGGCCGCAAGTTTGAGCTTAGGCTGACGATGGTAAGGTCTCCGATGAGGTTTATCGCTCTCTCTCTCTCTCTCTCTCTCTCTCTCTCTCTCTCTCTCTCGGAAGTGCGAGCGCGCAAGGGCTCTGGGGAGTGTCTCTGGCGAATCGCGTGGAAGGGGAAGGAATGGAACGGAGGGGTCGAGGTAGTACTTATAGCCACCTCTCCAAGATTCGTCCCACCGGCTAATTTATCCATTGGATGCCCGAGGAATGTCACGCAGTAAAATCCGGGATACGAGGGGACGGGCTGATGATGTCTATCTCCTTGTTTCTCGCGCCAAATCTGGCAGAGATTCGTTTTCAGTCTTTAACTGAAGATAAGCGGTCGTGACGTAAGCATGATTTTAGTGCTTACGTCACAAGCTCCTTCTCTACGAACATTCGTCGAAGAAATGCCGGGTTCCGGAAAACCGGGTTTGGGATGAGAAGTATCGAGAAGAAGATTCAAGACTAAAGTGCAGACTTTTACGAAAAGCATGCAAATTGGTGAAGGAACGGAAAGATGAAATCTTAACTCTCCTTGGGGGCTACTGTCGGATATATGCCAACTGGGGGTATATCCGGCATCTGCCAAACACCGGATTACCAGCGTGGCCCGTAGGCAATGGAGGAAGGTCCATTGGACGGCCCAGTAAACTGACGCACGGGAAGATGGATTCTAGAAGAACCCGGCTCACGGCCCAATACGTGGTCCGGCTTGGAGAAGAAGTCGGATGGCTTACTTTCCAAGGATAGGAATACTTTCCGTAGTCTTGTAGTTTTCCTTCCTGTAAGCCCTAGTCCGGCTATCTATATAAAGCCGAACGAGAGCAGTCGAAAGACAAGAGACGGATAACAAGAGTTCGAATAGCTAGAAGCCAACTAGTCGGGAAGTTCATCCTCGCCGAGTTAGCGAAACATACTCACATTGTACTTTGTATACTTCAGGCTAGAGCGCTAATTTAGTGAGATTTCAGGAGTAAGAACGCCTCCCTAGTTGCGACGTACCGAACGTGGGTAAAACCGTGTCCTCGTTTCCACTCTCCCACGGTTCCAACCACGGTTCTATCAGCAGGCTTATGGCACCCCTGGCCATGAACCTAACTAAGAAGTCTCCACAATAGGATTATTTTATTTTATTTGCAAGATTTTTGGGCCCCCAGTTCGGGTTCTATGTCACTCCGCCCTTGCACGTGCATTAGCCATCCCATCCTTTTTGAAGAAAATTCTGACCAAAACTCTCCCTTGTTAGGAGCATGTTATGCTCCATGTATCACAATTGAAAAGAAGCACGCCTAACCGGTGTAAAGAGTAATATTTTTCTAATAGTCATTTGTTTTTGAAACGGGACTTTTTTTAACTATTAGTAACGCATAACTGAAATCATATTTGCCACCCAAGGCAGTGTGGTACAGGCCAGTGCATGAAAAATAAGGGTCGGCCCATTTAAGCAGGTGTTTTTGTTGTTTCTTTCTTCTTGTATGTCTTATGTTCCTTTTATATTTCTATTTTTTCCCATTTTTTTATTCTTTGTGTTTCCTAAGAAAAAGTGTCCACCTGTAAGGAGAAAATTTAATGTTGATATTCCTAGTCAAAAAAATGTAAGCTAGATTGGGAGAACAAGGTTCAAAAGCAATGTTCATGAGGGTTCAAAATACGCTCACCCGATTCATTATGATATTCAATGGATTTATACCGGATTAAAAAAAAAGTTGTTCAAGTATAGAAAATATTCGCGGTTTCTAATTTCTCCCCATTACAAAAATTAACTTTATAAATAAATTTGGAACTTTGTTTTTTCTCAGAAATGGTAAAATAAATATTTTAATAGTAAAAAAGATGCACCTATTAATGCTGCGCGATAAATACGGCATATTGTTCCTTCAGGCGTGGGGCCGCTAAGAACCCTGTATACCCCAACGGTAATATTTGTGTAAATTTTAATTAGCCAGACTTTTTTGGAGCTGGGCGGGGGCCAAATTCTTCTTGCCCGGGCCTTTGACAAAACGGGCGGGAGCCCTTAATTTGATACTCCATTTGCCGCTCCATTTATCTTTTTTAGCCATCGTTTCCTGCCATATTTGATTGAAGGTTAAAACTGGACAGCAGTGAACACCGATTGTGGAGTGTGGACAGCTAGCATAAGAACTCGACCCAGGAAGATACGTACCCGGCCCATATATAGCTGCGGCGCTCGCATCCACCCCATTGCCAATTCTTCCATTGTTGCAGAGCCCTACGCATAGCCACCTCCCACAGGTATCCAATACGCGCGCAGAGCTATCCCCATCGCTGCAATGGTCGCCTGGTCATCGCTCCCACACGGTGTCGTCGGCGCCATCGGTGACCTTCTCCTCGCCATGGGGGATCTCGACTATTACATGAACATGCGCCTGGTCTGCAACAACTGGCGTGTCGCGACCGTCAACCCTAGGGCGGCGCCAGCCAACCCTCGCTTCCGCCTCCAGCAGTGGGTCATGCTCGACGAGAAGCACCCTACGAGAGGTGATACCCTCGGCCGCCTCTTCCTCAACACCGCCACCGGACGCTCCGTCAACTTGGATCTCACCAGCCTCCTCGACTACTACTTCATCACCAGCATGGGCGGCCTCGTCGTCGTGGCAAGCAGGGCCGCGCCGCACGTCGTCAGCGTCTTCAACCCATTCACCGATTCGTTCATGGCGTTCATGGCGCCCATTCCTAAATCGGTGCAGCACACCACGGCCTATCTGCACCAGGTTGGCCTTCTTCCACCCACCCTAGTCCTGGAAATCGGCGTCTCAAGCGACACGGCGTACTCGGCCCAGCCCAACGACGAGCACTTCGCCGTGGTGGAGCACAGCCTGCTGGACAAGGGGCGCAACGTCTGGGGCATCGCTGGTGATCAGCAGGAGATCGGCGATCTCATGAGCAGCATCGTCGCCGTCCTTCCCGACGAGGTGAATTACTACTATATCTATCCTTGCTGCTACTTCGTCGGTTCCCCAGGAGATAACCTGCTCGTCGTGCGCCGCCAACGCCCGGCCCACGGCGTGGACGTCTTCAAGCTGGATGCTAAAACCATGACGATCCAGCCGACAACAAGCATCGGTAGTCGCGCCCTCTTCCTCGGTGACAGGTGCGTGTCCGTTGATGCCGCTAAGCTCGCTTCCATCGACAGCAACTGCATCTTCTACCATGACGGGCACCGAGACGGTGAGGTTGGAGGCATCTACATGTATGATCTCACCAATCAAAAAGAGAAGTGGGTCGCCTCGTTTTTTACTGAAGAGCCTTGGGAGGACGCCATTGGCAATTCGATCCCTTCTTCACTGATTCAGCAGCTCATGAACTACTGCAACCTCATCAAATGGACTCAGCTAGATGTGGAACAACGCCAGGCAATGTATTTGTAACAGATTACAGGGCGTGATTGATCAAGTTGCCAGGTGCCTATGGGTTATTTTCCCCGAATCTGTGAGCGAGCTCTATTTCGAAGTTGTGAGTTGTTTGGTGCTTCTATGTCTGTTCGAGTCTTGTCGAGTCATGTGAGTTGAAGCCTTGAAAAAATTGTTTACTTAGTTTCTTGAGTTGAAATCTTGAATTATATGATAATGAAATCAGGGGATATTTCTCCTTGTAAGTCTAAATCTATTCTTTCTGGATTTCTGATTGTGAGAAAAGAAAATGACAATGTATGCAGTCTACGGATCTAGAAACTATTTCAAGCCTGGACAAACATGACTAACATGCCATTTTTTAAACAAAATCACTGTAAAAAAAATCACATAACAAGCTGGGGTGCCATCGGCAAGCCCGTACACGAGGCCACACCCCCATGAATGTATGAGTGTCGGCTATCATCCACATAGTGCACACTTTTGTTGTTATATATTCGATCAAGCAGTTAGGTACTCGTGCAATTTATTCTGAGGACCGGGCTTGGTTTGCAACCAAGATAATTTTTTTGATACTCATGCATAGTTCACGATCATCCAAACATTGAGTTCACAAGAACTTTGTTTGGGGATAAATGGATTCAGTGGCTCCATTTGGTAGAGAGACCGGTGGCACTCTCGCTGTCAAAGGGAGTGTTCTCTGTTAAAAAAATTCATTTTCATGAAAAAATTAACAGATTCATTTTCATGAAAAAATTAACAGATTCGGGAGTGTTCTCTGTTAAATCGCTTTATGCTGGCGTTATGAATGGTAATACTAGGTTCCTTCGTAAACATCTCTAGAAACTTAAGGTACCGGTTAAGATTAACATCTTTATGTGGTTTTTTTTACCGTAAAGAATTGCTCACCAGGGATAACCTAGTTAAAAGAAGATGGACATGATGTAAACGATGTGTGTTTTGTGATAGGGATGAAATAGTTGATCACTTGTTTATAATGTGATTTTGCCCGCAAGGTTTGGAGACTAGTTCATTTCACTTTTAGTATCACCCCTCCCACTAGTGTTACTAATATGTTTGCTAATTGGTTATATGGGGTGGATCAATCCACTAAAACGAGTATACGCATTGGTGTATGTACTTTACTTTGGGAAATTTGGAATTGCAAGAATGCTGTGATTTTTAACAACCTTAGAGCGGGTTATTTTTTGCAGGTAGTTCATCACGCGACGCACTGGATTCACAGGTGGTCATTTCTACTACCAACCGAACAGTGTGGACGTGTGGATACAGGATGCTCTAGGTTGATGGCGGTCGTACGGGTTATCTTCAGCAAGCGTGGATGGTTGCACACTAGACGACTACTATAGGTGGCTGTTTAATGCTAGTGTTGTTTTGTTGGCCGGTTTATGTGGCCACACTTTCTGGCCATTGAGGTGTAATAAGTTGTTCTAGGATACTTCGTACTTGGTACTTTGGTTTTTTTAATTTAAAAGTTGTGTGCATCACTCTGATGCAGAGGCTTGAGGTTTACCCATTTCATGAAATATCTAGCACATCAGTTTAGATTTCTGCAAAAGTACACTAAAATACTTATACACTGAATACAAGCACGAGCTTACGTAACCGGTTCGCCGCAGATTAGAGGAGAGGCTGGGATCCGCTAGACGATGTAAAGAAGGGAGCGATGATGATTGGTGTTATTTGCATAATGGGGATAACTAGATTTGGATCTGATTGGGCAAGAATTTCATGCTTGAAGCACCGGCCACAACCCTCCCTCCCTCAGCCCCTTCTTCTTTCTCTCAGGCGTCCTAGTCTTGTCTGCCACCGACTCCCTCGTTAGAAGTTTCTCAGGAGTTTTTTTTAAGAAATGGTAGCATGCGCCCCGGCGTCTGCATCAGGACGATGCACACAGCCGGTTTTTATTAAAAATAAAGCATCCAAGTTCAGAATTGATTACAACTCAAGAGTAGCTCAAGGTGGCCACAAATCCAAGGGGGGGATATTTCTCGTTGTAAGTGTGAATTTATTCTTTCCAATGGATTTCTGATTGTGAGAAAAGATGACAATGTAAAATGTATGAGTGTCGGCTACCATCCACATAGTGCATACTCCAGCTTTTATCTCTTCGACCATGTAAATAGCACGTCAATTTATAATTCTACAGAAGTACATTAAAATTCTTCTCCATGTTACTTACACAATACAATCATCCACTCGCATTATTTCATAGTCGGGCGAAGCACTGGGAGCCTGGGGTCCCCTACATGATGTTTTTTTTCGAGGGTATGCAATTGCATACCTGATTTTTATAGAAGGCAGAGTTTAATTACAAGAAGATGACATCAACACCATGCTATCAAACACACTCCACAGAACTCCTAACTGACTACTCGCGGAAAGCCACTCCTACTCCTGCACCTGCCTCATCCTAGGTCCTAAGTTCTGCAACAATTTGTCAAGCTAAAATCTCCTCGTTGCAGAATTGGCCGGTGTTCCCAAAAACCCTTGCATTGCGCTGCTTCCAGATGTTCCACGTGATGATAGTGACCAGTGAGTCAACAACCTTCCTCTGCTTGCTTCTGAACCTCCCTCGGATGGCCAACCACCAAGACTCCAATGTATCCCTGGCTGTTGGCGTGGCCAACTGCAATCTCAGCCTACTACTGCACCTCCACCAAACCATCCTAGTGAACACACATGTCACCAAGATATGGTCTGCAGTCTCCACCTCTTGCAAACACAATTTGCAAATGTCTGGCTAATCCTGTAGCCCGTGCCTCACTCTCCTATCAGAAGTCCAGATCCTATGCTGGATGGCCAACCACATGAACAATTTGCACTTGGCCGGCGCCCAACACTTCCACACTCCTTTAGCTAAAGGAAAACTGATCTGCCCCAAAAGCAACGTCTTGTAGGTTGAACTAGCAGAGTATAACCCTGAGGCTGCCACATGCCACCGAAACTCGTCCTCCCTTTCCGCCTCCGTAGGGACCTCCTGTATGTCTGTCCAGAGGTTGATGTATTGAACCATCATCTCGGTAGTCCAAACTCCTTTGATGTCACCGACCCATCTCAAGTCCACGAGGGCTTCCTGCACGATCCTCTTATTTGCTGTCCTAGAGCTATCTGCAGCCCTGAGCAAAGGTGCTAGATCTTCGACTGCAGCTCCATCAATCCACATATCCTTCCAGAACAGCGTTCTCCTACCGTTTCCCACTCGAATGCGGACAATGTTGTTAAAAACCTCTGCTGCCATTGTGTCCTTCAGCATAGGCAGCCCCTGCCAAGGTCTCGAGGCATCAGTCCTTCTCAACCACTCCCATCTCACTCTAAGGGCCAAACTGTAAGGCCCCCAGACCGGCAGTCTGAAACCCTACGTATGCATACATTCACGATCCCAGAAAGATCAGTCGTGAACAACATACACAGTTGGCACACAGAAATACATCATCCATTACACGAATACATAAAGGTATTACACAAATGATCACATGATCAAGTCTAGCACAACTGCCAAAAGGGCAGGCACTTAACAAACACAGCGGAAGACAAATAAAACACAACGTAGTTGAGCCCAAGTCACGCCTTAACCTACAGGCTGCTGACCCGGAGACAATCCTAGTTCGCAAAGCCGTCAACTCCGTACTCCTCTTCATAGATATCCTTTGGAGGCTCCTTCTCCAAATCTGATAAGTAGATACCAGGGGCGAAACCAAATGAGTACATTTGAATGTACTCAGCAAGACATCCATCATGTCACTTACCAACATGCAAATATGCTTATATGGTGGATTAGGTAGGCTATAAATATGGTTCACTATCAATGGTGTTCATATATGATGACACCACAGTTGCAGTCAGGTTTATCTGTATCTTCGTTGAAGAAGATACTTCAGAAGAAAAATAATATAGTTTTATTTCTCTTGTAGATATCGCATGTACAAGAGGTTTTGTAAAACTTTGTTAAAGAATATTTTCTCTTTGCAAAACTTCTTGGAATCAGCTTCCAGAATTCTTGCTTAGAGTAGAAAAGGTTTTCTTTGCAAAACATTTTGTTTTGTATAACATCATCTGGCTTTTCATCATCGACGATACCTCCACGGTATAAGTTTCAATTCTTTTCCGAACTTCACAAGTTCAACACTTCCTTTCCAAAGATTCCCTTATCAAAAACTTCCTTTTTGAAAACATTGACACAATGCTAGCTACATGGCCATTCAACTGTCCATATCCGAGGACGCGGCTTCTTCGAAAAAGTTGTACTCTGCAGAGGTGTACACATCCACCAGATCCAGTACACCTCCCGTGAACAATCACGGACTGTAACCACAGTATGTAAACATCAGGTATCTGATCATAACCATCCACTATGTTCAAGCTAGAATATGCCTATCTCTCAGTTTTAATCTCCTCGGCACCATGTCGCACATCGCCATGACAGGAGACTCAACCGATGCAACCGGAGGGAAAATTAATCCCACACTTTTTATGTCTCAACATTGGGAGTTTTGACGACATTCGGTTCGAGGGTACGATGCCCCTTATAGCGATTGAGATAGCACACACTAATAAGAACAAACTTCAAGTTAAGCCCCGTGCCCATGTTGGGGTAGGGTGGCAGTACGGTAAAGGTTGTCCGGCGAAGACTAGGTTATGTGTCATTTTTGAAAACACCACCTTCTCAAAAATGACCACTTCCACAATCCTCCGGAGAACAAGGATCCGCCTTTTCTCCGGGTTTTTCCGTAAAGCCTTTGTTTCGTAGAATCACAATTTTAGGGTGTCCACTTAGGGACTAGTATATTTGATGGTAATAAATACCATATGGTGGCCTATGGGCTTGGTATTACCAAGTTTGACTACTGGCATGATAGTAACCTATAATATAGTATAGTAGTAAATTCCACATCAAAAATAGTTTTGATAATCAAGTTTTTGGTAAAACTTCAGAGGTAAAACATGCATGATAGATAATGATAAGTATTGTATCAGCAAGCATCAGGATGGCTTGCCTGGTATCTCTTTGTGTCCCTGGTTGTTGGAGTGACTGGAACTTGAAACAGAGCTTCCCGACACTTCCTTCCTCTTCGTTTTCTAACGTCGTAAAAAGAGAATAAAGGACACACATTCAGAACCAAACAAGACAAACAAGGCTACAAGTAATACATACAGCAAGCAATCAAGAAGTACCACCCAAGTTCTCAATTTTTCCCTTAAGAAAAATTGGCATAAAAACTATAGTTGAAAAGTCTGCTTTTTTTCTAGTGTTTATGTGTGGCCACTTCAATGATTTTTAGTTAAGAACACCATGGACCAGTGGGGTAGAGCACATGTTACTAGACAGTAGGGTGTCACATAAAACACATTTTTATGTCTAAAAACTTCCACAACAATCTCTATGGCTAGCACACATAATTTGCTAAATTACTCAAGTGGTGAAATAAGCTCATGACAACAAGTCAAACCTATTTTTCCACCATGAGGCAAACATACCAGTGGGTGTTCCACTAGCAAATATGCTCACCAAGAGGTTAATAAGCCTCTGGTCACTTTTATAAAAGTGCTCCAAACAAACAAACAAGCACCCAAAAACTCCTACTTATACTAGTAGAAAATTTAGGAAAAATACTAGACTAGTTTAGGCTACACTAGTTAATTTTATGCACAAGTGTGCAAACTAGCAGAGGAAAAATACTCCTCTAACCAGTACCATAAATGCTACTGGATTCCACAAAATAACATAAAAAGCATAGCTAGGAAACAAGGAAAAACTATGCTTAAAAAGCTACACATGTCAGGAGATTAATTCCTAGTCATCCAAGTGTTACTCATGCTTTTATGCTACTTAAGAGGAAACCTATCAGAGGTGAAAACCCTAAGATAATAATGCCACAAGTACATTCCATCCTCTGGTTTCCACACCAAAGACTCATATTTTTCCCTAGGGGAAAACAAAGACAAAAAGCATACATGAATCTCCTAGTATGAAATTCTATACACACATGCTATAAGGAATATTTGTATTCTACAACTATAGCACAAGCACTAATTAATTCATGGCATCCTAACAGAAGTAATAACTTCCTACATATGCTATAATAAACTCAAACACTCATAAGACAAAAGATGGAAACACTAGAGCAAAATTCACCATTTTCTAGTGGTGACACTAGTTCAACACTAGAGAAGCAAACAATGTTACTAAGATGCTCAATTATAAACAAGCAAGTCATGATCATAAAATGTACTTAATAACAGTACACAAAACTTACACATGCTAGCAAGCACAAACATCAAAACAATCCCATGAAACAACTATTAAACATGCATAAATTAATTCTAGCAATTTATGATTTTCTTAAACAATTACTAGCAAGCAAGCAAGGTATAACCTATACAACCAGTAGCTATGCAACAAAAGAAAAGTTATCTAAACCTTTTCAAAAATCCAAACACTCAATTTAAAATCATCCACAAACAATCTATCAATCAAAAGGAATTCATTTTATTTGCAAACAATATAATTTAGCACTCAATAGTGAATCATCTCTTAACAAGATACTCCTAAGGAATATCATGATAACAAATGGATCACACCTATCATACTAGTAGATACTTATAATAAATAAACTTCTCACTTGCATAAGTGAAAACAAACAATTATATTTTCCATGGTGGAAAATATTCCTATCAACCACATAATGAAAACATGTTAATTGCTCACATGTGCATAGTTGGGGATTTTCATCCACAACCAAGATGCAATGGGACCAGTGGGTTATGGGCCCATTTAAATCAAGGTAAATGAGGTTCTAAGCCTCTGGTTACTCATGACAAAATTAGTATAGCAAAATAAATAAAACAAAGCTATTTATTCTAGTGCATACAAGACTAGTGCATAAGCATAACCAAACCTACACATGCTTCATCTTAAAAAAACATGCAAGCTATCAGAGACAAAAGCATCAAAATACAAGTACCAAAATGGTACTGGACCTATAGCAAACATAGCACAAAAATTAGGTGACAAGCACACAAGGAGTTGGTTCACACAAAACATCAAATAAATAATCTAGTGAAACAACATATGCTACTTCTTTAGCCATAAAATATTGCAAACATGCACACACTTTGTGTGGTAGATGTACTGCAAGGAAACAACCTAATAGCAAGATTCAACACATCTCTACATCCTAGGAACAAGGATTAAGTCAACCAAGCATTTCATTTTAACAAAAACAAATAAAGAAGTCCAAACAGAAAAGCTTCTGCTTCTAGATCTGTCCACCAAAAATAATCTAGAGCTCAAAAAATTAATCTAAGCTAGGATAAGGTAGATCTACTCAATACCCAACTCATCCAATTGGGTTTGCTCAAAAATTCATTTTTAAACTCCTTATAAAAATCAAAGAAAAGGCTACTGGTCCTTTAGCAATTTGGATGGCATTTTCATTATACAACTCTCCTTGATGTGAGGTTTGGCTCATTGGATAGACATTTTCAATACCTATCCAGATCAGTTGAGTTTGTTCCATTTGATTATATATTTTAAAAGTTATGTCCAAAACATTCTCAGAGATAGTCTGTGGAAAAACAGTCATTGTGTCCAAAATATTTGCCCAAATCCAGATCCGCAAATTTTGCATGGCTTGGATTTCATGTATGTATGTCCATGATTTTTCTCAGATTTTATTGTGCAGGTTTTATATTTTTCCCAAGCCTAAAGTAAAAGTCTCAGATCTGTAAAAAAAATAAAAGAATAAAAAGATCACAGCGCGGGCTGGATCCACTGCGGCTGCGGCCCAGCTAGCGCGAGCTTGGCCCGCTGCGCTTGCGCGCGCGCGCACGCGGCGCGGGAAACGGCCGTTCGAAGGGAGCCGTGGATCTCCGATCCAACGGCGCTGGCGCGTCGTCCAGCTCCCGACCCTCTCTCTCTCTGTCCGGCGATCGGCGGCGAGAAAACGCTCGAGGAGCTCACCGTGGGGCTCGGGAAGGGGTGGCGCGAGCTCGGGGAGGCTGCAGGGGGTCGAGGGCGTCGAGGGGAAGTCACGGCGGCGACGACCGCGGCTCCAGGCGGCGGCGCGACGCAGACACCCGTGGCTGCGCTCCGCGGACGGCGGCGGCGACTCCGGCAGGTATAGGGTGGGGGACCTTGTCTAGGAGGTTCCTGGAAGTGTGGGGAGGCTAGCCATGGCAGGGGGAGGGGCTGGAAGAGAGAGGTGCGAGCAGGGCAAGGTTGTGGCCGTGGTGGTCACCCCTCGGGCTAGATCTCGAGCTAGGGCTTCTTAGGGCTAGTGTTTGGGTTCCTTTTGCTTTGGGGAGGCAGAGGGAGTTGTGAGGAGGTCCAGGGCGTGAGGATTTGCCCTCTGGGGTTGTGTAGGCTCGAGTCCAAGTGGGTGTGCTTGGTTTGGCAAAGGCATGGGCTTGCCTTGCCCCTTGGGGTGTCTCCATGGGTGGCCTGGCTTCTAATTGGTGCCATGAGGTGAATAATGGTACAAGGGTATGAGCAAGGCCACAGTAAGGGCCAAGGGATGGGCAAAAGTGAAGGTGCACACTATTCCAACCACTACAAGTGACATCATCACTTAGTCAACATGCCACCTCATTCTCTCCCTCCCTAGCTGACCAAAAGAGGATCCAATGCCCCTTCCAGAAGCTCCATAACATTGCTTTTCGAGTTGGCAAAGTGGCAAGGCTTGGATCAGTACACACAAGCTAAATCATCAAGTTTAAAAGTGTAATCACTGTTCTGTCAGAAAAATTCAGTTAGGCAGTTTTTCTGAATTTTTCTAAGTGCTGGAATCAGCAGACAGAGATAGCAAAAGTTGGAGTTGTTTTCAGGGTTCAAAAGCTTTCCAAAATTTGTTTTCAAAACACGGACTTGTTAACCATGTTATAAACTTTCAGAAACAACTTTTGGAAACCATTTTGAAATAGTTTAAGGCCATGAAAACAATGTGGAAAAAGGTATACTTTCTGTTTTTATCTGTTTCTAAAAACTGCCTTAATTTTATACCACAAAAACAACAAGCACAAGATAGTTTTTATTTCTCCCAAAATAAAAGTGAGCTTATGGATTTGTAGCACATATACCAAGGATTAATTAGAAGTCAAGAAATCATAAAATAACAATCTCTAGCTTGGTGAAAACAATGGTAGAAAACAGGTACTTGGCTTTATTTTCAGTAATTGTTTTCTATAGGAAAGTTAAAAGAAAACTTTCATAGATCAACTTGGAAACTTGTTTTCTTGGATCCAACAAGGTTAAAAGTTTGTTTTCAGATGCAAACAAGGATGGTCCAAGTCTTGGAAAGAAAATCCACTCAGGTATTAATAAGAAAACATTAGGGAAAAATATCAGGAATATTTTTCAGAAACATAAGGTGTTGGTTTTATAATGAAACAAAACTTATGTTGCAAATATGATTAGGATCATAACACAAGTTATTGAAAAAAATCATGTTGTTGTAAACATTACTTTGTTGGCCCTAATAGTTGACTTCTTGAGCACAGATCAAGGGTCTAAAAACTGGGATGTGACACAAACCCTGCAGCTCAAGATTTTTTATGTTTAATCCTCCATAGCAGTAGGGCTTGAACACTTTATCCCAAGCTACCGGGCATTGGCCACCATGCGCGGTCGCAGCTCCTGCCCAAAGAAGCCCTCTCATCCATTTGTTAATTTCTTCTAGAAGCCAGCGAGGAGCCTCCCCACTAGCAATTGGTGCACAGGTCTTGCCGCAACCACAGATTTGACTAAGGCCAGTCTCCCCGCTTTAACAATCATGCCACTCTGCCATGCCGGAACACAATTAGTCACCTGATCCAGCAAGGGCTGCCACTCGTTCTAGGTCAAAGGACGCAATGCTAACTGCAGTCCCAGATATCTGATAGGAAAGTGCGAGATGGTGCAGCCTAACACCTGGGAGACCAAGTGCTCATCCAGCACGTCTCCCCGAATTAGTGTCGCAGAGGTCTTGGCATAGTTCACTCTCAACCCCGAAGCCTCACCAAAAATATGCAGGATACTCTGGATTACCGAGAGGTCGAACTCCACTGGTTTAGCAAAAAGCACCACATCATCCGCGTAAACCGAAACTCTCTATAATGCCGAACATCCAACTAAAGGAGTGAACAACCCTTCTCCCACTGCCTTTGCCATCGTGACTGTAACAACTTCCATGGCCAGAACAAAGAGCATGGGGGAAATTGGATCTCCTTGCCTCAACCCTCTTGCATGTGTGATCTTCTTCCCCGGCACTCTGTTAACCACAACCTTGGTTCTAGCCGTGCGTAACATAATAGCAATCAAACTGCACCACCACTCACTGAAACCCTTCTGTCTCAGGACTTCTAACAGGAACGCCCAGGAAAGTGAGTTAAACACTCTTGAGATATCCAATTTTAAGAGCACCCCCTTCTCCCTCCTGGTGTTGATCTTGCGAGCCAGTTGCCGAACCAGAATGAAGTTATCATGCAGACTCCGGCCTTTAACAAAGGCAGACTGATTTGCACTAACCAGCTCACCAAGTTTGCTTCTCAATCGATTAGCTAGAAGTTTGGAGACAAGCTTACAGAAGCTGTGCACCAAGATGATGGGTCTGAAATCTCCTGCCTCCACAGCATCTGGTTTTTTGGGGATTAGCGTAATCAACGTTTTATTGAGTTTACGAACCCTCTCCCATCCCCCACAGCCAACTTCTGCAAGGCTGCCATAATGTCAGGTTTTATTACCTGTCGAATCTGTTGCTCGGCAAATCCCTCAGGTGAACCTATAGGGTTTCGAATAGGAGAACCCATGAGCGCTGGTTGCGATCGTAGGCTAGACAGGGGGCACAATTTACCCAGGTTCGGGGCCCTCGCAGAGGTAAAACCCTTACTCCTGTCTCTGTCGATCTGTATTATCGAATAGATCGGTTACAAAGATGATGGGTCAAGTCGAGAGTACAATCTCGAGCTCAAGGCTTTGGTGGTGCGGTATTGCTTGGTCCTCTTCCGGTGGTTCTCCTGGCCTTATATAGGTGGCCAGGTCTCAAACCCTACCCGGAGAGGACTCGAACTCTAACCCTAAGTCGGTTGCAAGTTTCCTAACTTAGCCCGCAAGGCATTGCGGGTGGGCTTCAAGTGGGCCTTCCAGAATATTCCAAGGGCTTCCCTTCTTGGGCCTTAACTTTGGGCCTGAGACGGGGTGTCCTTACCCGCAGGGTCTAAGATCCATCCCTTCGTCAGTAGCCCCCCGAGCGTTTGCTCGATTGGGATTTTCCAGTCGAGTAGACGGTCAAATTTTTCATTCTTCTTTCTTTTGGATAACCAGTATGGTCGTTTCCTATTTAGAGGGTGTGTACCCTGCATGATGAGCTTTTACACCTGAGTATCAAGTAATGAAAGTGCCTGTTTTTATGGCTGTTTACGCAGAAGGATAGGGCGCAGTAGCTTGACTCTCCCGAAAGATCAGGGCCAATTAATTGCCACTAGGGCAAAAACAGTTCTGGCCTACACAGATTCGAGACCTCCGACTCAAATCCGATGAGGTGATCGTTGCGACTCGGCCGTAGTGGTCTTACCGACTCGAACTTAACCTATGGGGGTACCCGGCGCATCCGCTAGGGTTTTTCTTCGTGTTGTTGACACAGAATTATGCCGGAGGACGCAGCTTGAGTGCGATTCCAGGCCCTCAAGAGAGATCTTTTGGGTCTTACCTTCATATTCGAAAGAATATGCACTGGTAGAAAAAAGGCCTTCCATACGCCCCCATTAGTCCCCAAACTTCGCGCCCCGTGACTAAAGGGGTTTTAGTCCCGGGTCGCGAGGAGACCCGCGACCGAAGGTCATGCCTCGTGGGTTGGGAAACGCGTGGAGGCGCGTGGAGGGCTTTAATTCCGGTTGGCGTCGCCACCCGCGACTAATGGTTCCCGGCCGCTGGCCTCCCTGCCTTTAGTCCTGGTTGGCCTGGCCACCCGGGACTAAAGATACAAACTGCTCGCCTCCCGCGCGGCGGTTCATTTCGCGAGCGAGAGGCAAAAGGGCGCCATTGCTACAGTGCGCACCCGAGTCTCTGTTTCTTCTTCTCTCTTCTCTTCTCTTCCCTCTCTTCGATCTTCCTCCACCAAGCACCATGGCTGAAGTTTGGAAGAGATATGGTGTGCCCACACCATGCGGCAAGAGTCTCGACGTGTTCTACACCAACAATTGGGAGAGGCTCCCCGGTGCTCTTGCGCATTTGACCGATCTCTATTTCTCCTCTCCCGATGAACACCGGTTCTTCGGGCTTGATCTAGAGTATACGGCGGATCAACGGGATGTTGCCGTCATCCAGATTGCGTTCAAGGAGGCCGTTTTGGTCTTCCAATGGTCAAGGTAACGCACACGTACAATCTTGCATCTTCGATTTGTTTGTTGCATCTGAAGAATACATGTGTTGCAACATATCTAACACGTATCAAATTTTTGTTGTTGCAGTAATTCAAAGCATTCTCCGGCACTTGTTGATTTTCTTGTCAACAAGGGGTATGACTTCTGCAGCGTTGACATCACGCAAGACCGTCAGAAGTTGATGCGCTTGGGTATTGTGATACCTGAAGATCACTACATTGATCTTCAGGACCTTATCCATTTTGATGGTTTGAACGGGCCCAAGACCGGGATGGCTCCCATGGCAACTGCCTTCATCCACGAGGGCTACGAAACCATGAAGTCTCGTTTCCCCTCCAGGAATCATAGGTATTGGGGGAAGACCCCACTGGACTGGACCAACGTCAAGTATGCAGCCATAGATGCATACGTTTCCTACGAGTTGTTCCGCATCTACTCGACGGAGCTATAGATGTATGCGTTCGATATATGCATGTAATGGATATCTTAATTAGTATGTAGCTCTTGAAGCATAGCTTGTATTGTGAGACTTATGTTTGTGTTATGTGTGATCGTAAGACTCTATGTTATGAATGTGATATGATTGTGTTCTATTCACTTTTCTTTTGTTGTTCATAAAACTATTTTTGTTTCCTAGTTTTAAATGACTTGGAAAAAATTGCAAAGTGTTGCAAAGTGTAATGGATATTATTTCTATATTAATTCCTAGCTATACTATTTCTATATTATGTCAAACACACATTTCAAAACAAACAAACAAAAACACATCAAGAAAACAAACAAAATCACATCAAGAAAACAAAACAGAAAAACTACAGTTTCTATATATCTGTTCACCAAAAATTAATCTAAGCCAGGAAAACATATATCTAGTCAATACTAGAACTAAGACCCATGATCTAAAAATGAAAATCTACAGTAGCATCATGAATAGATTCTACAGTAAAATCCTCATTAGTGATAATGGGAGTTAAACATTCATAATTTTTATTGCAATCATCATATATAGGAGGCATAGTATCATCAAAGTGAATTCGTGTGGTTGTCACAATTAGTGAAGCACATGTTTTAGTCTTAGTTGTTTGTTCTAGGAAGGAGCCATGAATAGGTATAGTCAAGTAAATGACTGCACAAGATTGATTAAGACATAAAGTAATGAATTAGTTTTATTTTCTGAATATTTTGATATATTAATAGTATTTTTAGATCATGGGTCTTAGTTCTATTTTTCTTAATTTTTAAAATACATTTTTGAACTCATCCAGTTGGATTTATTTCAAAATACATTTTTGAACTCATTCTAAAAATAATAGAAGAGCCTACTGGTCTTTTTAAGATTTTAAAATGAATTAGTATTATTTTTCTTAATTTTTTGATATATTATTTGTATTTTTAAGATTTTAAAATGAATTAGTATTATTTTTCTTAATATTTTGATATATTATTTGTATTTTTAAGATTTTAAAATGAATTAGTATTATTTTTCTTAATTTTTTGATATATTATTTGTATTTTTAAGATTTTAAAATGAATTAGTATTATTTTTCTTAATTTTTTGATATATTATTTGTATTTTTAAGATTTTAAAATGAATTAGTATTATTTTTCTTAATTTTTTGATATATTATTTGTATTTTTTAAGATTTAAAAATGAATTAGTTTTATTTTCTGAATATTTTGATATATTAATAGTATTTTTAGAAATAATACAAATTAAAAAGTTAATGTTTATTTATTTATTCAAAATTATTAATTACATCATTACTTTTGTTTATTAAAATTTTTATTTGAAATTCAAACAATAAAGAAATGTGGCATCGACCAACATGTTAATAAGATTGATATGATACTACTATCACATACATGCGTGCGAAACACTTGGATGCGGGACGGGATTGAACTCGAAAGTTAAGCGTGCTAGTGCTAGAGTAGTGGGAGGATGGGTGACCGAGCGGGAAGTTTGACCACGAGTAAGTAATTTGACTAGAGATAATTGTAGTTAGACACTAAGCAAATAATACAAATTCTGAAGAAAAAAAAGAAAGTGAAAAAAGGGAGAGAAAAAAAGGTGTGAAAAATAATTAGAAACCCAAATGAATTAAGGAAATAAACGAAATAAAGTTTAGTCCCGGTTCATGTGGCCAACCGGGACTAAAGGTCCTCCGACCCCCGGCTCCGCCACCCGCCCACGTGGCCGGGCCTTTAGCCGCGGTTCATAAGCGGCGCGACTATAGGGGGGGTATTTAGTCGCGCAAAGCTAGTCCCGGTTGCGCGGCTGGGACTACTGGCCCTGGCGAACCGGGACTATAGGCCTATTTTCTACCAGTGATGGCATCCGGATGTACCTAGTCGGCTGAACAATCCAGATTTGTGATGTGCAGACATCGTGTGAATGAATGGCAGGATCTGCCTATTCGTGTAGTTTTGAGTTTGTGGTCCCTTGTCCATACGAAAGAGTTTTCGTGTTCGGAGTTTCATGCCCATACAAAAGAGTTTTCGTGTTTGGGTATTTTTTCCTATGAAAGAAATTTCACGTCATAATTTGTCCATATGAAGTTATTTCCGTGTTTGGACTTTTATTCGAAGGATTTTTATCCATGCGAAGTTATTTTCGCGCTTGGACTTTCCAGTCGAAAGATTCTCCAGCTTGATGATGCATGCTATGACGTCATGGCGCACTTTTATCCTACCGATGGGACGTGACGGAGTAAGAGCAGAAGTGCTGGCCCACCTTGTCAGCTTTTTGACCGGAAACGAGACGTCGTTCCCGGTTTTTACGCGAACTATTAGGATCGTGGCACGAAACATCATCCGCTATTAGGATCGTGGCACGAAACATCATCCGCTGCCCCTTCGTTTCGCCTTCGCACGCGGCGGCCGCGATGGATGCCACGCGGCTCAGCGAACGGCCAGGATCGACTGGCTCTGTGCATAAATGCAGGCCTTGGTGAAACGGTGAAAATTTCCCAGCCTTTGCCTTCCTCGCTCATCGTCTTCCTCGCGCTCCATCTCCTCTCTCTTCGAGCTCGTGCTAGCAGCCATGGCGGGAGGCAAGAAACGCGGTGCTGCCGCCTCGTCGTCAAGGGCGTCAGGAGAGGTTCCAGCGCCAGCTGCACCGCGCTCGGGCGATTGGCGCCCGCCCAACACCACGGCCAAAAGTATCAAGGGGATGCAGCGAGATGGATTGCTGCCTTCGGAAGCGGAGAAACGGGTACGCCTCGGCAAGAAAGAGGAGGTACCTAATCCCCACGCGAATGAACGCGTGATCTTTGCGGATCACGTACCGCGCGGGCTTTCACTCCCTCTTCACCCTTTCCTCATGGCTCTGTTGTATGTCTATGGCATACAGCTCCATGATTTGCCTCCAAACGCAATGCAGCACATCTCGTGCTTCATTGTCCTTTGCGGGTGCTTTCTGGGCATTCGCCCCCATTGGGGCCTCTGGAAGGCCCTTTTCAAGGTGCGCGTCTTCCGCGAGAGATCGCAGGTGGAGACTGAGCTCGGGGAGCCGCTGGGCACCGGCGGTTTCGGGATCCAGGCGAAGTCGGAGAACGGCTACTTCACGATGCACTTCATCGATTCTGCCCAAGGATGGAGGAAAAAATGGTTTTACGTCATCGACAACAGCGCGGGTGGAGTCAACGAATTCCATCTGTTCGCTGTTTTGAAGAAAAGGAAGTCTTGGGCGCACAAACTCTCGGCTGAAGAGAACCGGGTTGTCACTCCTCTACTCGCCAAGGTGGCCACTCTCCGCGATCAAGCCGCAGGAATCGCGCTGAACGGCCTGCACTTGGCAAGTGTCTTCCTCAAACGCATGGTTCAGCCCCTTCATGATAGGACATCCGTGATGTGGGAGTACCGGGGCGCCAAAGATCCTAGCCGCGTGAGTCGAGAGGAACTCTTGAATGCTGAATTCGAGAAGAAGATCGCGGCTATCACCAGTTTAAAGGAGGGCGATACCTTCCCCGACTGCCCAGTAGCCGCTTTTGAGGCATCAAGGCCACCACCAACTGAAGTAAGTTTTGAATTTTCTTTTGAATTTCGTCTTTTTCTAGCTCGAAAGTTTTTCGGTTGACTGAAATTCTTCTTTCCTTCTGTCTTCTTTGATAGAGCCTAGCCGTGGCTACCTGCTATCCGCCAATATCCGGGGAGGACGCCTCGGATTTGCTGGCAAGTAACTTGGATGGCCCAGCCGACACCAGTGTTGCTGATGCCTCCTCGAGCTCCGAGAGTGACTCCTCGGATAGTGTGGAGGATTCGGGTGACGGTCTTCTCCAGCGCAAACGCCGTCGAGTGGAGAGTGATGAGGCCACCTCCAAGGACAATTCTTTGGAAAAATTGCCCGGGAAGGGGCCCCTCATCGTGACTCCGCTGCACACACTCGCCCCTTCTCCTTCATTCCCTAATATCCAAACCGCCTGGAATGCGGATATGTTGGATGACGACGAGTAAGTTTTTCTTCTTGATCTTTAGTCGAACGTTTCTATTTCGCGTCTTTTGACATATTGTCTTCATTGTAGTCTGCAAACCATCAGCCCACGTAGGTTCGTCTCTTCCCGTCCTGACAAGAGGAAGAAGGTTGAAGTCGCGGGTGGAACCCCTACCGTCGACACCGTGCAAAACTCGCCGAGTGCGTCCCCTACAACGGCGACTACGGAATACAGAATTCCTAGTTTTGCTGCTGGGGCCTCGACTCCAAAAGAGGTGTCGGGTAGCTCCGCGGATCCCCTTTCCTTTGCCCAAGGCCAGGTAAACCTTGCTGCTTGCTTCTCTAGTACTTTGTTAATCTGGACCTGCATCTTATCGGGTGCACGGCAGTGCTCCCGATGGGAGTAGCCCCCAAGGCTGTAGTTGATCGCATGCGATTGGCTACAGGCTTAAAGATAGACCTTTTCCTTTCTTCTGGCTTTATCGGGTGCACGACAGTGCTCCCGATGGGAGTAGCCCCCAAGGCTATACTCGAATGTTTTCAATCGTATATAGGCTCAATTTTATCCCTTCTGATTCTACTATCTTCATGTCCTTTGCAGACTCTCATCGATTCCCTTGCGACCGTCGGTCGCCGTGTCGTTCTTGCTGAAGCGGACTGCGGGATCCTTCGGTCGGATCGTGATTGAATCGCCAGCGAGAACGAGCTCCTTCGAGGTAAGTTTGTTGCCTTCCCCATCTTTATCCTTTTATTTCTGCCAATTTCTTTGTTTCTGATAATCATTGCTGCACAGCTCAACTTGAGTCTATGTAGGCTGAGAAGGCGGATGCCTCCACTCGGGCAACTGCTCAAGAGGCTCAGCTGGCAGCTATTCGAGAGGAACTTGAGTCTTCTCGCATGCTGTCGGCTGACCTTGAAGTAAGGCTTGCGACTGCCCGGGAAGCTCTGAAGAATCTGGAGGAGGCTGGTACCAAGGCGGACTCCGATCTTGTCGACTTCCTTCGTCCGTTGGCCGAACGCTTTGCGGGTAAGTAGCTTTTGGCCTTATCAACGTCTTCAAATTGTCTGATAGGTTCCTGGATTTTAACATTTTTCTTTGCAGGTCTTCTGGGCGTCCCGCTGGAGCTTCCTGGGGTCCAGCGGGTGGATGCGCTGACGGATTCTTGCGCCCAGCTCAGGAGGCACGCCGAAGGTATTTGCACCCTGATCAGCGATGCCGTTCGGGTGCTGACGCAACTTCACCGTGGCCTCCTTGTCAACGCCGTGTCTCCACCTGCACTGGGCGATCTTTTGAAGATTTTCTCGGAGAGCAATCTCCTTGGTGCCTACGCAGTCGCGCAGTCGGAGTCTGGGGCGAAGACCGCCATCCAGTTCGTGCTGGCGCATGGAGTCACCGGCCTGGAAGAGGCGTACTCGGACCTTCCCGTCGATCCTTCCACGGGTAAAAAGGTAGGGCTTCGTCCTTTTGGTGAGCCAGCCGGAGTCCTTGCTCAGAAGTTATCCGAGTTGTTCGCCCGTGCCAGGGGAGGCACCGTAGCGAGTGGCAGCACATCTGCAGCTCCTTAGTTATCTTTTCTTTGTAGTTTGCTCTTTTGATTGTAATGAACCTTGGGATGCATTCCCGTATTTTCATCGTTTAATCGAGATGTTTTTCTGAAATGCTTACTGTGAATGATTTGTTTTGTGTTTCCTCCCGATGGGAGTAGCCCCCGAGCACCTGTCGAATAGGTGGTTGTTATATCTCGAATGAGCGCATCTTATTCCTTCAATTTCGATGTATTCTTTCAGGTAGTCGGGGCTGCTGCGGAGTCTTCAGGTGGATCTGCTACCCCAGCAAATCCTCTTGTTGCTGCTGTTGGCACCTTTGCAGGCCTCCGTGATCATGTGGCGGATGGTGAACGCAAGCCAAAAGCGTTGAGTGGGGTAGCGGGTGTAGCCAAATCCAAGCAAAAGCTGGCGACTGAACGCGAGCAGTTTGTGATGGATGAATTGGCGTCTGTTTGCCAATGATTTGCTCTGTAAGTAGTTCAGCCCCCTAGTCTTCTTTTGTCCTATACTTTTCTTTGACCATATACCTTTGTTTTCCAGTTGTTCAGCCAGATGATAGGAGTGAGAAACAGTGGGTGGAGAACCACATCCTTCAGGAATCTGGCAGCTCAAAACCCCATGCGAATAACTTTTGGTCCGATCGTAGTCGAGGCTTTGTGCTGACTACCTTGAAGTTCCGAGTCATACAGGCGAAGATACTCGTGAGTTCCTTTCACGAGGTGCTGATTGCAATGAACGCTGCTTTTTATCCGTTGGAGAGGGGTCCTGAGGATTGGAGCCATCTTCTCAGGGTGATCGGGCGAGAAGGAGAAATTCGCGAGTGTGTTCGCAATCAGATGAATTGTGGCGCAGTAGTGGCCCTCTCTTTTGTCCGGTTGTGGCATCCTGAGGTGAATTTCAACTCCGTAGCTAGACTTCCTGATGGTCCAACCGTCGATCTTTCTCCTCATTATAGGGTTGTTCGACCCGCTGCAGAAGAAATTATTCGATTGACCTCTGCTGCGGTAGATCGGGTTTTGGCGGCTGAGAATGCTCATCGCCATGTGTAAATGTAGGATGTATGTATCCTGTTTTGCTGTGTAGTTTGTAAAAAACTGTTGTAAGGTGTTTACCTTGTGTATAAATTTCTTCCTGTGATGCTGTGTTATTTGTAGCCCCCGTGTGTTTGTGGGGTGTATACCTGTTGCTTTTAGCATGTAAGGATGAAGAACTCGAGTATCTATGGTTGAAAAACCATGTATTTTATTGCAATGATTGAGAAGCCATGTGTTTTTCTTTCGAGCTACAAGATGGCTAAAGTAGCCTTATTATGATGAGTAAAAATAAATTTAAGGATAGAATTTTCGGAGTTGCGCAACATTCCAATGGTTGGAATAGATGCCTCCAGTCGCCGGATTCTTCAGTCGATAGGCACCACCTGGGATAACTTCGTGTATTATGAAGGGTCCTTCCCATGGTGGCTCGAGTTTGTGTCCTTCTTTCTGCTTGAGCCGTAACACAAGATCTCCTGCAGCAAAGGCCCTGTGGCGTATGCGGCGACTGTGATAGTTTTGCAACGACTACTGGTATATTGCGGATCTTGCGAGTGCAATGTCACGCATTTCATCGAGTGCGTCCGTATCATCCGCGAGTGCCCTGTTGGAGGTTTCTTCGCTGTAAGCAACAACCCGTGGGGCGTTGAACCTAACATCCTCGGGAAGGACTGCTTCGGCTCCGTATACCATGAAAAATGGTGTGTAATTTGTGGATCGATTAGGAGTTGTGTGGAGGCTCCATAGCACGGAGGGTAGCTCTTTTGCCCAATGTCCCGCTGCTGGATGTAGGCGATCGAGTAGACGTTTCTTGATGCCAGCCGAAACTAATCCGTTGGATCGTTCGACTTGGCCGTTGGTTTGCGGATGGGCAACCGAAGCAAATTTGAACATGATGCCCTTTTATTCGCAGAACTGTTGTGTTTCTTTTGCCGTGAAGTTGCTACCATTGTCAGTAATGATGTCATGTGGCACTCCAAACCTGCATACGATGGAGTTGAGGAATTTGACGACGCATTGGGCGCTAGCCGAAGTTACTGGCATTGCTTCGATCCACTTGGTAAATTTGTCGACTGCGACTAGCAAGTGTGTGTATCCGCCTGGCGTGGATTTGCATAACGGTCCTACCATGTCCAGCCCCCATTGCGCAAAGGGCCAGGCGATTGGTATCATATGTAGTTCCATAGCGGGTGCGTGCGGTTTTGGTGAGAAGCGTTGGCAAGCGTTGCATCTGTCGACCAACTCCTTTGCGTCCCTGGCTGCTGTAAGCCAGTAGAATCCCGCTCGGAAGGCTTTTCCCATGATTGCTTTCCAGCTAGCATGATGTCCACAGTCCCCTTGGTGGATGTCCCGCAGTAATTCCTTGCCATCTTCGGGTGCTATGCATCGTTGCAGTATGCATGAGATGCTTTGTTTATACAACTCGCCGTTGAGTACCCGAAAGGATTTGCTGCGTCTGATTATTTCTCTGGCCTCGCGAGGATCTGCTGGGAGCTGTTTTGGCGGACAAGTAGTCGAGGTATTTCTGCGTCCAGACTGGCTCGACCAGAAAAACTTGCCACGAAATATTATGACTGAGCTCGATAATAGAGATCTGCGGGCTGACCTCTGTTTCCAATGCTGCGGGTGCCTCTACAGCTTTCTTGACTTTGACTGGTCGCCTAGTCATCCGCTCGAAATATATCCCTGGCGGTATGGGTGTGTTTGTGGAACCCATGTTTGCCAGCATGTCTGCTTCTTCATTGCTGGACCTCGCAATGTGCTTCAGCTCGCACCCTTTGAATCTTCCTTCGAGTAGGTTGTACATGTCGCGATAGGCAACCATGTTCTCAGCGATAGCGTCGCACTCCTTCATTGTTTGTTGCACGATGAGATTGGAATCGCCGTAGATCATCAGTCGGGTAGCCCCGCACGCGACTGCCATCTTCATTCCATGCAGTAGGGCCTCGTATTTTGCGTCATTATTTGATGCTGGATCGCCAGGTGGAAAGTCCAGTCGTAGGACGTACTGCAGCTTGTCTCCTCTGGGTGATATTAGAACGATCCCAGCTCTTGCTCCTTCGTTTCTCTTGGATCCGTCGAAGTACATGATCCATTTGCTCGTGTATTCCGGCAGTCCGGGCATTTGTAATTCTGTCCACTCACTCAGGAATTCCACGAGTACTTGGGATTTTATTGAATTGCGCCCTGCATAGATAATGTCCCAAGCGCCTAGCTCGATGCTCCATTTTGCTATTCTTCCGGATGCCATTGGGTTGTTCATGATTGTGCCGAGCGAGGCATCATTAACCACTGTTATGGTATGCTCCTGGAAGTAGTGTTTGAGTTTTCGAGCTGTAAGAACGAATCCATATGCAAGCTTCTGGTAGTGAGGATATCGCTGTTTGCATGGCGATAGCACCTCGCTGATGTAGTAGATTGGTCGTTGAATTCCATATGCCTTGCCCTCCTCAGGTCGTTCGACTACAATTGCCGTGCTGATGACCTGGTTTGTTGCGGCTAGGTATAGGTATAGTGGCTCCCTCTCTTGCGGTGTTGCAAGGATGCGCTTGCTTTGCAATGATCGTTTCAGGTCTGCGAATGCCTGCTTAGCCTCTGGTGTCCACTCAAACTTGTCTGTCTTCTTCAACAGCTTGTAGAAGGGTAATGCCTGCTCGCCCAATCGTGCGATAAATATGCTCAAGGTGGCTAGTCGCCCTGCGAGCTGTTGGACTCCGCATAGATTTGTTGGCTCCTTCATTGTCAAGATTGCTTGTATTTTCTCTGGGTTGGCTTCGATGCCTCTGGCGGATACGAGGTACCCGAGAAGTTTTCCTGCTGGGACGCCAAAGACGCATTTTGTCGGATTGAGCTTGATCCTGTATGTGTTGAGGGCGTCAAATGTTTCTCTACTGTCCTCGAGGAGTGTTTCTCTACACTTGTACGTTCTTGCCAATGAGCTTGGCGAGGCATTTTTGCATGCAGCGTTGATATGTCGCGCCTGCGTTCTTGAGCCCGAAGGGCATTGTGGTGTAGCAGTACACACTGTGTGGTGTGATGAATGCTGTCTTTTCCTCGTCTTCCTGCTTCATCCGGATCTGATTATATCCCGAATAGGCGTCCAGGAAAGAGAGGCGTTGACAGCCCGCAGTAGAGTCCACGATCTGGTCGATTCGCGGGAGGGGAAAGTTATCCTTGGGACAGTGCTTATTTAATGACGTGTAGTCAATGCATACTCGAAGGATGTCAGTGTTCTTCTTTGGGACCAGCACCGGGTTTGCTAACCAGGTGGATATCTTGATCTCCCTGATGAATTTTGCTGCTAGCAATCTGTTTACTTCTTCTCCAAGCGCTTTCTGCTTGGGTTCTGAAAACCGTCGAGTGGTCTGCTTGATGGGTTTTGCGTCTTTGAAGACTTCGAGTGAGTTCTCGACGAACTCCCTGGGTATTCCTGGCATATCTGAGGGCTGCCAAGAGAAAATTTCCCAGTACTCACGGAGGAGTTCGACGAGTGCGCTTTCCTATCCTGGCGAGAGGGTAGTTGAGACCATCGCTGTCTTTGCAGAATCTGTCGGGTGCACCTGATGTTTTCGGGTGTCGCTGTTGGTGCTGAACTCCAATTCTGGCGCGTTTTTCTTTGTAAGGGGCATCACGGAGTGGTCCTTGATCTTTGCCAGTTCCTGCAGTTCTTCTTGCATCCCGAAAGATTTTGTGATCCTGTTGAACTCGATGTCGCACTTGTTAGATTTCTGGAAATCTCCGTCGATGGTGATTACACCATATTCCCCGGGTAGCTTGAGCTTCAGGTACGCGTAGTGTGGTCCTGCCATGAATCTGGCGAACGCTGTTCGACCAAGAATGGTGTGGTACTGTGAAGGCCAGTCGACTACTTCAAAGTCGAGGAATTCTCTTCTGTAGTTGCATCGATTTCCCAACACAACCTCTAGGTTGATTGTTCCGAGTGGACGGATCGCCTTTCCTGGAACTATCCCGTGGAAGGATGTTTCTGACTCCGCAAGTCCGTCCAGGTTCCTGTTCATCCGGCGGAGCGTATCCGCGTAGATAATGTTGATGCCGCTGCCTCCATCCATGAATACGCGAGCCAGTTCGTAATTACCAATTTGTGCTTGGATTACCAAGGCAGCGTGTCCTGGTCGATAGACTCGTGGCGGGTGGTCTTCCATCGAGAAGGTGATCGATTGGTCCGCCATCTTCAGGTACTCGAGCCTTATTGGCGGGGTTTGCATAGCCATGCATAGTTGTCGCGTGTTTGTCTTCTGAGCTCTGCGGGATGGGCAGACTTTTTGTATCATCCCTAACTGTCCAGCCGGGTTCGGGTACGCGTTAGCTTCTGCGTTTGGTGCGGGTGGCGCGTTTAGTGCGGCTAGCGCCATGTTTGGATTTCCTGGTGGAGGTAGGGGTAGTGGCGGCTGGAACCCTTGATGTTCTCCTCCGGGAAGTGGCGGGTAGTTTTGATTAGCTGCTGATCTACTTTTCTTCGAGAAGGCCTCGTGGATGTCGATGAACTTTCGGCAATCCTTGAGGAGGTGCGTTGCCTTAGTTTCGCCCGTGCGCTTATCTGTAAATAGATGTAGCGAGCAGTACGCGTTTAGGTCCTCCTCGGGACTTTTGTCTTCAGCTTTTGGTTTCCACTCGCGACTCCCGCGGCGCCCATTATCGCGGTTTCGCGTGAATTCTGCCGCTACCATCTCTTCCCGATCGTCGTGATCGTAGTATTTTCTCCTTTTCTTTCGACCATGGCGGTCTTCTTCGGGCGCGGGCGATGATGCCCTCTCGTTGCGCACTGCGTCTTCTCCGTTATCCCATTTGTCGGCTATGACCATCAGTTCCCCAATAGTTTTGGGTGCGGCTCGGTCCAGCTCTTCTCTGAAAGCAGTTCGCCGGGCGCCTTTCGCGAAGGCCTCAACCTCTACTTCTTCTGAGATATTTCCCGCGGTGTTCCTGAGTGTAGTCCATCGCTGAATGTAATCGCGGGTGGACTCGCCGCTCTTCTGCTTGCAGGCCCGCAGTTCTTCAATGGTTGCTGGTCTCTTGTACGTGGCCTGGAAGTTTTTGCAGAAATCGTAGTGCAGGTCGTCCCACGATCCGTAACAGGATCTTGGCCTTGCTTCCAGCCAACTACGCGCCGCGCCAACCAAGTGTAGATTGAGGTACTGCATAGCTATGTTCTTATTCCCACGTTGGCATTTTACTGCCGTGAGGTAGTCGTTTAGCCACGACGAAGGTTCGAGTGAACCATCGTATTTCGTGACTTCTGTGTTGAGCTTGAATTACCTGGGTAGGGGTATCTCGCGGATGCTGCGGGCGAAACACAGCGCGCCGCAGGTCTCGTCATCCGAAGAACTGGATGAGGAGCGGCACGGTTCCTTGCAGCTCTCGCCTTGTCCACCTTATTTTGCGCGATGTCTGACCGCGCGTTATATCCTGGCTGGTCGCGATCAATTTCCTTCCTTGGCTCTTTGTTGTGCTTCCGTGAGCGGCTGCTATGGCGTCGCGAGCTTTTATTTCTCGGGCTGCCTTCGCTGCTGCTTCGACTATCACCGCGTCGCCGAGCTTCTTTTCCTCGACCACAGCGAGGTGATTTGCCTCTCCCAGGCGAAGCGCTCCTATGCTTGTGTGATGCCTCTTTTTCTTTTTCCTTCTCTTGCTGCTCGGCAGCTTTCCTGCGGTCGTAGGAGGCGAGCCTTGAGGCCGCCATGCCCAATCCCTTCCGAACCTGTTTATACTGCTCTGCTCGAGGGTCGTTCTCCGCTGGCTGGTTCATCTGCATGTAGGTCGCTGCGGCCAGGACGGCGGCAGCAGGAGTTTGCGGGTAGACGTTTCCGTCCTCGTCAACCCGCATAAGGGAGAGTGCGAGTGACTTACTGATCCCACCCAGGGACTCAGCGTCCATGGATGTTGTTCTTGATGCGTATCCCTTCCTTGTGGGTCGAGTTCCGACCGAAGGCGTTAGGGACAGCTCGGCCCGGCGTTGACTCGATTCATCCGCCAATCTCTTTCGATGGGCCAGGTCTTTCCGAGCTTCTTTGATAGCTGTGGTCGCTCTCACTAGATGGTAGTGGTAGGCGACCATATCTTCGTGTGGCGCTCCTGCCACAGGCGGCTTGCTTGTTCGCAAGGCTTCTTTGGCTCGGTCCCAGGCGTCCCGTGAGACGCCGATCTCAGCGCGCTCTGCAACGATTTGTTCTGTTTCCGGGGGTTGTTCCAATCCTGCCATGCAGACTTGAGCCAGTCGTGGCCTGTGCGTCCTATGCGTAGCTCGGAAAGCTTTCTGGATCTGGGAAGGTTCCTCTGTCGAGAGGGTATGGTAGTCACAGGTGTTGAAACGGATGGACTCGCCACTTTTCTCCAGATGAGGGCGCGAGTCGACGGCTTCTGACTCAGATCCTGATTCTTCAGGGAAGTGGAGGAGCCCGTCCTTGTTGGTGTAGAACTTCAAGCTTCCGAACGTCAAGGTGACACTCCTCTCCAGATCGCTGAATACCGGGCGTGATTCCGGCAAGTGAGGGGTGACTACGACGGATTCGATCCGAATATGATTGGTTGGAGCCGAAGTCGAAGGTTTCCAACGTGAGTTGGATGATGAAGCCGATGATGCCGGAGATCCAGCGCCCGCCGTTCCCACAGACGGCGCCAATTGTTGAATCTGTTGCTCGGCAAATCCCTCAGGTGAACCTATAGGGTTTCGAATAGGAGAACCCATGAGTGCTGGTGGCGATCGTCGGCTAGACAGGGGGCACAATTTACCCAGGTTCAGGGCCCTCGCAGAGGTAAAACCCTTACTTCTGCCTCTGTCGATCTGTATTATCGAATAGATCGGTTACAAAGATGATGGCTCAAGTCGAGAGTACAATCTCGAGCTCAAGGCTTTGGTGGTGCGTTATTGCTTGGTCCTCTTCCGGTGGTTCTCCTGGCCTTATATAGGTGGCCAGGTCTCAAACCCTACCCGGAGAGGACTCGAACTCTAACCCTAAGTCGGTTACAAGTTTCGTAACTTAGCCCGCAAGGCATTGCGGGTGGGCTTCAAGTGGGCCTTCCAGAATATTCCAAGGGCTTCCCTTCTTGGGCCTTAACTTTGGGCCTGAGACGGGGTGTCCTTACCCGCCGGGTCTAAGATCCATCCCTTCGTCATTACCTCCCAAGCTTTGTGATAGAAAGCTCCAATAAACCCATCCGGTCCAGGAGCCCTGTCCGGGGGTAACTCCTTGATGGTTTCCCACACCTCCTCCTCAGAGAAAAGCCCATCCAAATCCTGTAACTCATGCGTTTGGGTACCAATGAAATCTAGATTCACAGTGTGATCCCTGGTCTGCAGCTTTCCCAGTAACTCCTGGTAGGCTTGAAAGAATACTTCCTCTTTCTAAGATTGATCCGTGATCAAGTTTCCCCCCGTTCTCACTGCAGGGATATAGCTCTTTGCTCTTCTACCATTGGCCACCGCATGAAACAGTCTTGTGTTTGCATCTCCCTCCTTCAGCCATCTCAATCTCGAGCGCTGCCTGGCCATGGTCCTCTCCAATGATGATAGCCCCAAAATGGATAGTTTGAGTGTGAGGCGCAACCAGATTTCACCCACAGACAACTGTCTTCTATCCTGAGCAGCCTCCAACCTGAAGATAATAGTGTTTACAATGGCCAACTGAATTTTGATATTTCCCACCTTCTTCTGACCCCAAGATTGGAGATGGGACGCCAGTTTCCTATACAGAGCGTCCATACGCTTGAACGGGTCAACAATTGCCTCATCACAAACCCAGCCTTCTCTAACCGCATCCTCCTCTCCACGCTGAACAGCAGCAACCGCACAGCCAATCAGAAGCTCACTGCGCGCGGAAACTGGCGTGATTTGAACTGGTCTTGCCTCGGATCCAGCTTCCGGTCCCACCTCTTCCCTTTCCTTGGTTGTTTTAGAGCGGCAGGTGACAGGATAAGGGCCAGCCAGTGGTGCAGCTTTATCAGGTGTGGGCCTTCTCCCTTCTTCCACTCCTATTTGCTGCGGCAGAAACGGCGACAGCGCACCCTCCGGCTGTGATTGGTCTCTTTTCCCTGAGCCTGCTCCAGTCCCACCTGCCGCGCAGCAAGCGTTGCTGGGGCCCGCCTCGCAGACGGTCGCACCCAAGACCGGCTGCATGATGCCCGGCGCCGAAACTTCCTGGAAGCTGCGCGCAGTCTCTCTCCTGTCGCCATCTGGCGTTGAAGCAGCGATGGGGCCCGTTAATCCAACGGTAGCACCCACCCTCTCCACAATTGGCCGCTGAAACGAAGCCGTGGTGGGGCCTGTCGCTTGGACGGTAGCACCCACCCCCACCAGACGTGGCTGGGGGGCCAACTGCAGCTGCGTTGTGCTTTTTTGACCAGGCAAAGATGCCTCCACGCGTCCAGTCCTGATTGGCGGCATCCTCCACTCCTGCTTTTCGCCAACCACCTGCGCAAAAGTGTGCGCCTGACCTCCGCCAGCAGCCCTGCGGTGGCCCCCACTCCTCTGGTCAGGGACCCCTAGCCGCCATGGAAGCCGTCACGATGAGGAGGAGGAAGACCCCTCGCCGCCATAACCAAGGTTGCCGCCGGCGACGCACCTGCCGCCGACCCAGGGAGCAGAGGGTCCACGGGGTTGCGCCGGCGATCGTCGCGGTCACCCAACTCCGGCCCCTCCACACTGTCAACGTGGATGAGCACCTTGTATCGCAGCACCTCCACTTCCAATGATCTTGCTTCTGGCGTGGGGCTTCGCGGCCCGCGAACGGCGTCTCCATTGCCGAACAGCACTCCCGGGAACACGCGCGACGGCGACGGCGTGCGCTCACCCAGCCCAGCTGGTTCCGGGATCACCAGCGTCCTCGCAGTCTGGATGTGGGCAAGGTCATCCGTCCAGCCGGAAAGCTTGAAGGTAGACAGGTCGTCTCGGTTGTTTGTCTCGAGTGCGAAGTCGCCACTAGGCACGAGGTGCCCAGGAGGTCTTCAACCACGTCGAGATCCCAAGCATGTGGGGGAATGCCCTCGAGGACGAGGTTCACCTTCTGGCCCAAAGTTCCCTTGACCGCCTGAGCTTGGCACGTCCACTGCCGGAAGAACAGAGTGAAGCTGCCACAATTAACATCGGAAGCGCGGCGATCTTGTTCCTGTTCTCGGCGTTGGAGAACACGAGGAGGAAATCCTCCGGCAGGTAGCACTGCACGGAGACGACCTCGTCGGAGATGCCCAGCTTCGAGTACAGCACCTGGTAGACCTGCTCCCTTGACACCTCTGGCCTCGGCCCACCCACATATGCCACCATAGTGTATTTCAGCCGGTACTCCAGGTCGCGCATCATCTCGGAACGACGGACAATACACACCGGCGCATCCTCTTCATCGGCCACGAGGGAAGAAGACGTGGTTCCATGGTGATGCATCTCCGCAGCTCGCGCCAACGACTTGGGGGGCGACAGTGGCCATCGCGCAGTCTCTACTGCCGCGACCCCTCTATACAGCCCACCCGACCCTGGCTGGAGCGGCGAGAACGGCGGCACCATCATGTCACGACGCGCGAGAAGCTCCCGTCGAATCTCCTCCTATGAGTGCGGGCTGCGCGGCTGCGTGCAGGACCTCGCACCGTGTCCGTCTTCTCCGCAGCGCAGGAAGAGCATGGCGTTGGTGCATTCGTACTTCCGGTGCCCATGGTAGAAGCAGTTGAAGCAGCGCCCAAACAGCTCGGGGGGCACCGGCGAACGTGGCGGGCTCGCCGGCGCCGCCGTGGCCGCGACCGCGAGCTCAGCGGACCTCATCGTCGCCTTCCTCTTCCTCCACAAGGTCTTGCGAGACGGGGGCTTGGGAATCCAGGAGAGGCAATCCTTGACTCTTCCTCCCGCCGGAACGACCGCCACCGCAGCCGAGGACACGGCCTGTTCAGCTCCCAAGCCCTCTTGAGATGAGGACTCGGAGGATAGGCCCAGCCCGGACACGATCGGTCTCTCACCTCTCATGGTGTGCGCCGACGAGACAGAAGCAGAGCTCCCCTGCGCACCACCGCCGTGCTGGCCACTCCCGACCAGCAGCGCGCGTGGGTGCCGAGGCGACTGCCCGTCCATGGCACGAGCAGGCAGAGGCCTGCTGGCCTGGGGAAGGAGGGGAGGGGTCCTGCGGGGCTGGAGCAGCCACCGGCTCGCCGGGAGGTGGATGCCGTGGCCGGAGCGGCCAGCGGCGGGGAGAGCGGGGGAGGGCGAGAGCGGGCGAGGCTGGACTAGTGGATAATATTGTATCCCCCTACATGATGTGAAAATGAAAGGATTCACGCTTGATGTCATCTGCATGGTGGGGATAACTTGATTGGAGGATAATGGCATACCATGCAGCAACACCACCACCCTCTCCCCTCCCCTTCTTTCTCTCCATCATCCACACTGCCATCAGGTCCGGATTATGTTGCCTCACTAAAATTTAGAATTTATAAATCACGTTGCTAATGGGTGAGGCGATATAGCTCCCGGTGGCTTCAGGCAGCCCTTTTTTGATTTATTTTTTTAAATTTCATATTGGAAGCTTAAAATATAAGAAAAATACCATGATATAGTCAATATTTTGTTCTTATGTTTGTAAACAAAAATTGAACATGAAATACCTTTATTCTAGTCTAAATAAAAATGACAAATTTGTAGATCTCGGGCATGAATAGTGCACATTTCGAATCTCCTAAAATTTATTGGACATTTCTTTTTTAGGACAAAATAAGAGATATTTCATATTTAGATTCGCAGGCTCGTAGTGCATAGAGATGGCTATATCCAAGTATTTAAAAATATTAACACTTTTCAGAAATTTTAAAAATGGGCTCCGAGTAGTCGGTGCTCCATTACGATTCTTCGCGATTGCTAGTGCCCTACATAGTGCATAGAGATGGCTATATCCAAGCATCACATCAGCAATAATAAATGGCCAACACAACCTCTCTAACACCATAAATACATTATAATCACACAAATAAAGAGAAATACAATGGTAATGAAACCTCTAATTCACCAAAGGTGATATCCTACAAAGCTAGATTAAGAAATGAGCATCAATCACGTAAAAGAGCATAAAGATTTGAGAACAAATATGGTGAATGAGTAGCATCAAATTTCCATTATAATGGAGGAAAAAAATGATTGAAACAAAAACCCATTACAAAATTCTCGTGTCGGAGGTTACTTGTATCCTAAAGGAAACCGTCAGGTGCTAATTACAATAGGTGTGCCAGGGGAGTCCTTAACATGCGGGCCCACCATAGAAGCCAATGGGTTTCTAGGGCCTATGCTGTCTCTTATGCGGTCGTCTCCTATTCCAGAAGTAGAGTAGTCGAGTGCGCATTTAGATTTGGTACTTATTTTCATATTGTGTCATTTAGTTCATACATACACTACCGAATCATTCTCATCATAGGTTGTATTCATCAAGTTATGTGGTTCGTCATAACAAAAATGTAACTTACATGACTTATTGCCTCCAACACATATGGTTGCTATCCGTATACCACATCAATTTGTTGTCTTCTTACAATTACGATAGGCTTGCTCATTCTCTCATGTAACACATAGGTATTAGTACATCATTTCTTCTTACATTATTGTAAGTCCCCATAATTGGAGCGGGGAATTTTTAGGGGCATTTATTGTGAATCATTGCATTCTTGTGTGTGATATACATGAAAATTTAAAATTTTCTATTACCGAACCTTGTCTGACAATATTACAATAAAGTTTTTACCTAACTAATATAATACCCCTCCGTATCATAATGTAAGATGTTCTTGTTATTCTCATACGGACTACATACGAAGCTAAACGAGTGAATCTACACACTAAAATATGTCTATATACATACGTGTGTTGTTCATATCTGAATACCTAAAAAATCTTGTATTATGATACGAAGGGAATAGTGGTTATTTGTCAACTTTAAATTATTGTATATTCTCACCACAATGAGCCTCTATATCACATGTTGGATGTGCTCTATTCTTTTCTCAAACAAAAAATTATACACGAAATTACACATATATTTTCATCTAGCATAGCATTTGATACAACATTTCTAAGACATACAAATGGGAGACTAGCAGCCAAATATAACTTAGTATTGTTGATCTAATCGGTTTGTACTTATGAGGTACATTATATTGGCCTGTCATGTGCAATTGTGTCGCACCCGGACTTCTAGAGGATACTCGCAGTTCCGTTGAACAGTAGTTGATTGGATTACGGGGCTTACCGGCACCCGCATCTCTTACGAGTAGGCCAACACACGTATGTGTGACAACCAACCCCTACTGTTCATCATCTACGTAAACCATCCCATAGAAATCAGGATACTACCATTGACGTACTTCATACCATACACACATGGTACGTCAACGGCGTTGAACAAAATGATAGCACAACAGATCTCTAAGACACAAATAAATAGAAACAAGTTGCAAATAGCTCTCACTAGAGCAGAGATAGCAAATACAATCATCCAGAGGACACATGTCCCAACATAGCATCATTACATCTCAGCGGAAGCATTCAAAAAGTCTGAGTACAGACAAATCCAAATAGGCCTAAGAGGCCGGAAACGAAAAGACGGAGCCCATCCACGATGTCTCGGATCCTGCCCGGGTCCGCTATCTACTCGTCAGCAGCCTCGTCGAACTCCACGTAGTAGCCATCACGGGGATCCTCGTAAGCGTAGTCTGCGGAAACCACAGCCCCAAAGGGGTCAGTACAACAACGTACTGGCAAGCAAGACTCACAATTCACCAAAGTGTAACCCGTCAACACCAAGCACGGATGCTTTGGGTTCAACGGAAGAAAGGGTGATACAAAAGATGCGGCAGCGGGCTGCACTAATCAACTACAGAAACATGCTACCACTTCCGGCTAACAGAAAGGAGATAAGATAGTGTATCGTAACCAACTATAACTAACCACCAAACAAACCCATCCTGGATCTCGCCCCTTATCCAAAGAGGCAACCCGAGGATAACTCACACAGTTGGATTAATGATGGACCAAGTTATTGTGGCAATAAGACTATTACTAGTCAAGTTATCATTAGTTAGGTGTAAGTTGTTCTGAGTACTTGTTAGCCAGTACTTTCACCAAGTTAACCATAACCGCGGAAAACACGGCTTCTCGAGAAGATTTATCCCTGCAGGGGTGCACCAATTTGGCCGTACACGTAAGAATATCCCGCCAGACGGGAATCAAACCCACCAAGCGAGGCACTCTACACAACTCAACTCTTCTTCGCATCAAGCCCAAAGAACCACGTGCTGTGCGTGCGCGGCTAATCGAGCCCCACGAAGAAAAGGGGACCCTCATAGCACTCTAAGACCACGCCGCCCTAAATGCCGACTACAAAAGTTCCACCCTGGCCTCGGGTTCGTACCTGCATATGAGTGCATCAAATGGAAAGCCCGAACTAAGTGTGGCGATTTGGACGAGATGCGAATCGAATAAAACTGAGGGGGGCGCCCATACACGCTTCCCACATGCGGATAGTGCGCTCATCATGGATCAGTAGACAAGACCCTTTTCCTAATTAGGGTCGACACTAGCAGGCCTCAAAACCACGCCGGGCCTCCTGCCGGTGCCTTATCAGCAAATTATTATTACCTCAAAATTAACAGGTTGTTGTTTAACATCGAGCCCCAGAACATAATAGAAATAGTAACAGAAAGTAACGGGTAACAGACTCGAGCAGAAACAACCCTAAGCATGCTAGTAAAACACGGGCAACAAGCAATGGGGTTATAGGTGGGGAGGTGAGGCTATATCAGGGTTAAAGGATAACAGGGGATAGGTTCGTAACAGAAGAAACGATACATATGGCTAGCAGAACAGACAACGGAAAGTATCGGTATACAATATTGAAAGGAACACAATGGTTCATGTGAGTGAATAATTGCCTGCAAACTCAACAGCCTGGTACTGAGCTAGATCCTCAGAAGGGGTGTCGTAAGTATCGTCTGTCTCAACGTCGTCGTCTATTCGAGAAGAAGCAAACAAACAACGCAGAGAGATAAACAATCAATAACTTGGCATAGTGCACAATCATGGGATGATGCATGACCATTTAATTGATGCATAGAAATAAACTAGTTGACGTGGTAACATAACATGTTTAAATGGACCCACATGCAAATTGGATTGCATATGGAAAACCCATGAATTAAGGTTGAAATAATTGTTATACAACTAAACATCATGTGTAAGTGAATTAGCATGATGCATGGATGAAGAAAACAACAAGAAAACAACAATAGGAACAATTTAAAATAAGGTTTACCAAGTTTACGATTTTTTTTATTAAGTTATGGAATTTTGGTTCCTTAAAGGTGTTACACAAGCATTTGTTGTTTTCACCAATTTTCGTTGTTCAAAATAGATAACAAAGTTCATATTTGAACAGAGCACAAAATTTTAGGTGGAATACATGTTCCAATTATTGAAAAAGGAATTACAATGATTTAATTATGAATTAAACAAGTTTAAACAAGATTTAAATGAATTTAAAACAAGTATGAATTTATTTGAATTTTTATTTGTTCAAAACATTAATTCAAATCATATTTGAAAAGTTTATACTTTTCTAGTTTGAAAACATATTTTATATGTTCAAAAATAATTTAATTTTAGCAAGTTATGAATTTAGCAATTTCAAATGATTTAAACAAGGTTTAAAATATTTAACCAATTTTAATTATTCAATTCATGAAACAAAATTTATATTTGGATAGATGGTTCAAAATAGCATGGAAAACATATTTTATTTGTGTTATTGGAATTAAGTTTGAATTAGTTATGCATTTAATCAAATTTGAAATGAATTGTTTGAATTTGAATTTTGAATCAGTTTGAAAAGTGCAAAACAGAAAACAAATGATGTAATCAGATAGAGTATCAAATTTGGGGCAGAATACATATTTTATTTACATTATTTGGATTTATAAAATAAAAGTCATTAGCATATTAAAATTAGGGACCAATCTGTGAAGAAAAGGACTTAATTTGAAAAAGAAAAAGGCTGAAAAATGTTTTTCACTCCGCAGTGGCTAGCCCTAGCCACTGACAGAGGGCCCCTGGGCCACGGTGGCCCGCGTGTGTGCACGCGTGGAAGCACAGGCCACTGGCAGGTGGGGCCTGCCTGTCAGTACCTGTGCGAAAAAGTGGGCGGATTTAATCCGCGCCGAGGGGGATCGAACCCACGACCTGGCCTTGCGCGCGTGCAGCTGCTACCACTGCGCTGCGAATCGTTCTTTGACAGTAAGGGGTGCGCAGCTAGGATTAGGTTCAGTTTCAGCTAGCTAACTGAAAGTGACGAAAACATGCGCCTTTCTGAACCTGACAGAAAACAAACGCTGGCGGCGAGGTGCCGTGCTCGTGCTGTTGCGCTGCGGGGTGCTGTGGTGATGTGCGCGTGCGTGCAGCAGAGAAGGAGCAGGAGGGGGGAGGAGGACGTCGCTGTGCTCACCTCGAGGGACAGAAGGAGAAGCAGATTCGGGGCAGAGGTGGTCGCCGGCGACAGCTGCGAGGATGGCGGCGGGGAAGCAGGGGTTCCCTGGCGTCGTGCAGGTGTCGATGAGGTCGAGGATGCTACGGGGGGGCTGATCCCCGTGGTCAGCCAGCGAAGAGGAGCGAGGGAACGGCGGCGATGGCCATGGATTCCGAAGGTGGAGCTCCGGTGTGAGGTTCAGAGAGAGGAGAGGAGCGGTGGAAGGAGGAAACGACGGCGCTCTGCGAGGGAGAAGGGGTGGTAGGTGGTCTAGGGCTGCTCGGGGACCTAGGGGGTAGGTTATATAGGGGGCTAGGGCGCACGGTGGCCGTCTGCTCACGACGGCGTCGACGTGGAGGTGGCGGATGCCCTGCCGTACAGCGAGAAGAAGACCCCGAAGGGGTATCGGGCCGTGGGGAGCTGGGCTGGGCCGTGCTGCTCCCCTCCCCTGTGAGTTTTCTTTTCTTACTTTGTTTTGTTTCTTTTTTTTTTGCTGAAATAGAAATAGGAAGAAAGAGATAGGTTTTTGGGTTAGGAAAATTTAGTGATAAATTTTTATAGAATGTTTATTGCATCAGCAACACTGCAAAGTTTTTGTTTTCAAAATATTTGATTCTTGTTGCTGTTTGGAAAAATAAGTGAATTTAATTGAATATTTGAATTAAGTGATTTATTGAACTTAAACAATTTAAAAGCCTTTTAAAATTCATGTTTATTTGAAACAATAGATTTGGAGTGATTGTAATTTCCATAATTTACAAATGGTTGCTGTTTGGAATTTAATTTTGAATTTGGAAGCAATTTGAATTAAGTGAATTATTAAAAGCCAATTTTAAATAGTTTGAACCTTATGGTTTAATGGAAACAAATGGTTGTTTTATTTGAACTTTTTATATGGAAAAATTGTAACATAACAAGTATGAAACAAAGGTTTGAGAAATGTTTGAATTTCAATTGTGAAAACAAAGGAAAACAAATGCAAACAAATGGAAAACAAATGCAATGAGTATGATGACATGATGCAAAACTTTAATAAAACAAGAAACAAACATTCTAAATGGAAGTTTTCATACTTGGGATGTTACAAAACGCCCCCCTTGAAGGAATCGCGCCCCGAGATTCCTACTGAGAAGTGAAAAGGTCCGGATACTTCTTGTGAAGATCCTCTTCGGTCTCCCACGTTGCCTCTTTATCGGAATGATGGGACCACTGCACTTTCAAGAACTTTGTGCTCTTGTTGCGAGTCTTACGCTCGGTCTCATCGAGAATTCGAACAGGGTGCTCCTCATAAGAGAGATCATCTTGCAGTTCAATGGAATCATGATCAACTGCACGATCTGGATCTTTGAAACACCTCTTGAGCTGTGACACGTGAAACACATCGTGCACCTTGGATAGTTATTCTGGAAGTTCAAGACGATAGGCATTTTCCTCACGCCTTGAGAGAATGTTGAAAGGACCAATGTATCTTGGTGCAAGCTTTCCTTTCACACCGAAACGATGAGTGCCTCTGAGGGGAGTTACACGGAGATATGCCTTGTCACCAAGTGCATAGATCATATCCCTGTGCTTGCTGTCATAGTAGCTTTTCTGACGAGACTGAGCAATCTTGAGATTGTCACGAATGATACGAACTTTCTCTTCGGCTTCCTTAACAATGTCAGGGCCTAAGAGTGAACGTTCACCAGCTCCAGACCAATTGATTGGACTCCTGCATCTGCGGCCATAAAGAGCTTCAAATGGTGCCATATCTAGGCTTGCCTGGAAGCTGTTGTTGTAGGAGAATTCAGCATATGGAAGGCAATCCTCCCATTTCATGCCAAAGGAGAGACCACATGCTCTGAGCATATCCTCGAGAATCTGATTGACTCTTTCGAATTGCCCCTGAGACTGAGGGTGATAAGCTGTGCTGAACAGAAGTTTGGTGCCCAATGCTTCTTGAAAGCTTTTCCAGAAATGAGAAGTGAATATGCTTCCACGGTCTGAGCTTATTTCCAATGGAACACCATGATGAGGAACAATCTTTGCTGTGTAGAGCTCTGCTAACTGGCTAGCTGAGATTGTTTCTTTGACAGCAAAGAAGTGAGCTACTTTAGTGAGACGATCAATGACAACGAAAATTGCATCGTTGCGCTTCTTGGACTTTAGAAAACCAGTGACAAAGTCCATTTCAATCATGTCCCACTTCCACTCAGGAATTTTCAGAGGTTGGAGAAGACCGGCTGTTTTCTGATGGACTGCCTTAACACGTTGACAAACATCGCATTCAGAAACGTATTGAGCAATTTCACGTTTCATGCCAGGCCACCAATACAGTGTCTTAAGATCCTGGTACATCTTTGTACTTCCAGGGTGGATGGAGAGAGGAGTTTCATGAGCCTCCTTGAGAATGACATCTTTGAGACTTTGAACTTGAGGAACTGCAATGCGTCATTCGAAGAACACAGTTCCCTTGTCATCAATTGAGAAGGACTTAAATTTCTCCTTGCCTTCTTTGATGTGTTCTACCATCTTCTTGATCTCAGCATCACGAAGTTGTTCAGAACGAATCTTGTCCTCGAGAGTTGGACTGGCTGTCAAGCTTGCAAGATATCCTTGAGGAACAAGACCAAGGTTCAGCTTCTGGAATTCTTCATGAAGAGGAGGTTGGCTTTCCATGATCATGAGATTATTGCAATACGACTTGCGACTGAGAGCATCGGCCATAACATTAGCCTTGCCTGGAGTGTAAGAAATGGTGAGATCAAAATCTTTAATCTTTTCAATCCATCTCCTTTGCCTGAGGTTTAGATCTGGTTGAGTGAAGATGTATTTCATACTCTTATGATCGGAAAAGATTTCAGTGCGATTACCCAACAAGTATTGCCTCCATTTCTTGAGGGCAAACACAACTGCTGCAAGTTCCAGGTCATGAGTGGGATAATTTTGCTCATGTGCGTTCAACTGTCGTGAAGCATAAGCCACAACTTGACGTTCTTGCATAAGAACTGCACCTAGACCTTGGAGAGATGCATCGCAGAATATCTGGAAAGGTTTGGTAGTATCTGGGCCAACCAGAACTGGTGTAGAAGTGAGTTTAGTCTTCAGGAGATTGAAACTTTCATCACATTGTGGAGACCAAACGAACTTCTTGTCCTTCTTTGTAAGATCAGTGAGAGGTTTGGCAATATTGGAAAAGTTTTGGACGAAACGACGGCAATAGCTAGCCAAGCCAAGAAAACTTCTTACTTGCTTCACCGTCTTAGGAGGTTTCCAATCAACAATTGCTTTAACCTTTTCTGGATCAATGGCTATGCCCTTGGCAGAGATGATATGACCAAGGTAAGCAACTTCTGGAATCCAGAACTCACATTTGGAGAACTTGGCATATAGACGATGCTCGCGAAGTTTCATGAGAGTGAGACGAAGGTGTTCTTCGTGCTCTTCCTCGGATTTTGAATAGACCAGAATGTCATCAAGATATACCACAACGAACTTGTCGAGGTATTCATGGAAAACAGAATTCATGAGTCGAGAGAATGTCGCCGGTGCATTGGTGAGACCAAAGGACATGACGGTGTATTCATATAGACCGTACCGAGTGGTGAAAGCTGTTTTTGGAATATCTTCCTTTCTGATCTTTATTTGATGGTAACCCATTCTCAAGTCCAACTTGGAGAATATTGAGGCTCCAGCAAGTTGATCAAAAAGATCATCGATACGAGGAATTGGATACTTGTTTTTGATGGTTTTCTCGTTAAGAGGACGATAGTCAACAACGAGTCTCTTTGTTTGATCCTTCTTTGCAACGAACAGAGTTGGGCAACCCCAAGCGGAGGAACTAGGTTGAATGTAACATTTTTCCATGTACATATCGATTTGCTCCTTTAACAATTTCAGTTCAGGAGGAGCTATCTTGTATGGATGCTTAGAGATTGGAGCAGTACCTGGTTCAAGCTCGATCACAAACTCAACTGCTCTGTCCGGAGGCATCCCTGGCAACTCTTCTGGAAAGACGTCAGGGAATTCACAAACCACCGGAACATTTTCAAGTAGAGGTAGAGGTTTTGCATCGAGGGTGCACAGCTGAACGGAACTTGATTCATTTGGAGAATAGACTATCTGGCCAGAAGGGTGGAACAGAGTTATTGACTTCTGAGCACAGTCAATCGTAGCTTTATTGGCCTTCAACCAATCCATGCCAAGAATGACATCAATGTCAGAATTGCCAAGCAGTATGAGAGAAGCAAGGAATATGTGGCCTCCAATTAGAATCTGATTTTCATGACTGATCTTGGAAGTTTGCATAGTTGCTCCAGGGGAGTTTACTACTAGCGGGGAACCCAACCAACAAAAGGGATTTTAACTGCTGTCGCAAAGATCTTTGACACGAAAGAATGCGATGCTCCGGTATCAAACAACACTTTAGCTGGATTAGAGTTTACGGGGAATGTACCGAGAACGACGTCAGGAGATTCCTCAGCTTTGTCGATCTTGACATGATTCACCCTCGCGGTCCTCCCGACAGGCCTGTTGTTGGAGTTGAAGGCTTTAGGCGGGGGTGCACGCACCATTGCCTGGTTTGTGTTGGGACGAGGTGGTGGTGGAGGTAGCTGCCTCTGCGTGCACTTGTCAGCGTAGTGCCCCGTCTGCTTGCACTTGTAGCAAGTGACGACACGAGGAGACCCTGGCCTTGGCTGCCCCATCGAAGCCCTCTGATCATGCATCTGAGCAGGGTTGGGTGGGCGGGGAGCGAAGCCTGGAGAAGCTTGGGCATATGGAGCCCGAGTGACAGCACCATTTGGCACCCAGATGCGGCGCTTCTGCGGAGGGGTGGTCATGTTGGAGGAGGAACCACCCTCACGCGAGTGCTTACGAGACTCCTCGAACGCCTTGCGCCCATTTTCTTCATTGAGCGCGGTGTTAACGAGTTCCTCGAAGTTGTTGGCCTTGATATTGGTGAGGGCGTACTTGAGTTCCGGGTTAAAACCTCTACGAAACCTTGCCATCTTCTTAGCCTCAGTGGACACCTCATCACCAGCGTAACGAGCGAGGCGATTGAACTCACTCTGATGGCCAATGACGTCCATCTTGCCCTGCTTGAGTGAGCAAAACTCTTCACGCATCATTTCCATGAGACCATCTGGAATGTGGTGCTTCAGGAAATCTTCCTTGAAACAACCCCAGATGATTGGATAGCCAGCTCTCATGGTGTGGTAGTTTTCCCACCAAGTAGCTGCCTGACCCTTCAGCAGATAGGATGCATACTTGACCTTGTCTTCCTCAGCAACGTGAGCAATCTCCAGAGCCCTAGCTATCTCACGGATCCAGTCATCAGCATCCAGAGGCTCGCGTGTGGCCACGAAATCTCTTGGGCCCAGACTGAGAAACTCCTTGATACTGACTCGTGGAGCATTCTGGTTGTTGTGCTGGTTAGTCTGAAACTGGGCCATCTGTGCCATGACTTGGGTCATCTGAGTCAACAGCTCCGTGATTGGCGGTGGCTCAGGCGGGGTGTTCCTTGTTGGCGGCATCCTCAATGGAAATGCATTTTAGCACAACAATAGAAAAGGATAGACTTGGCAACCGAAAGAGCGATTATTCCGACGCATGAATAGATAACCAACAGGTACATCATCACATGTTCAAATACATCAGAATATACAACACACCATAAATGGTTCGAAAGCCAAAGGATAACTAAACATAGCTAAGAATGGATACATCGGTACTCCCATGCTCATCACGCAGGACGGCGACTAGGAGTATGGCGAGAGGTACGGTGAGGAGCACGCCCACGAAAGTAGGTAGAACGACGATCCACGTAGATCTGACGTGGTCTGAGAGAGACACTAGGTGTGGTGAAGTACATAGCGTCGACTCCCTGTGCTCCAAAGCGTGGAATCCCAGTGTAACCAGCACCGAGGTTAAGGAGTGGACCCCTGATCGGCTCGTAACCTCCAACATCTGGCAGACGACGACCAACTGGCTGATCGAAACGTGCAAAGCGCTCATCTCCAACAAAGTCTGTGGTGTAAGTCGCCAGACGAGTCAAAGCAAGGTAGAGCTGCTCTCTGACTGAAGCCAACTCCTGAGATAGTGTGCTGGCAACTGCGTCACTGTGCCTCACAAACGGAGCGGTGGTGTGCAGCCTGGAGTTATCATGCTCGTAGACATCCAAGTTGTCGTAGAGAGTGAAGTGAGCTCCCTCCGAAGTGATGTAACCACGGGGGATGTGGCGATAGATATAATCGTCAAATCCCCAGTAGTCAGCACGAAGGACGGTGAGACTCACGTAAGCTGCCTGCTGCACGGCCATATCCACTGTGGAACCTACTGCCTCGTAGCGGTGGACAACGCTCATGCCATCATCTGACAGAATGTAGACGATAGCCTGGTAGTAGGTCTGGTCAAACTCTCGCTGCTGCTCGTAGACCTGGTACTCTGGTGCCCAACGGAACACCAGATAAGTGACCATGTCTCTCAGCATCTCCGGATAACCGGCAGTGCTCTCGCAACGAGTCATCCGAACCACCTGCGGGTAGAACCTGAGATCCATCTGCAGATGATCGGGGAAGTTTTGATTAGACGCCGGTAGAAGAACTGAAGTGGAAAGCAACAACAAGGTTTCAACGGACGAAAAGGATGTTGAGAAGAACAGGATATCGAAGCAACATCGGGAAACACGAGACCAAAAACTCCTGAGGTACTACAGAAAACCCATCCGGGCTTCTAAAGGATAAATATCTACTGCTTAAGGAATAGAGGATCTGCTTCCGGGGCTTACAAGCCTCCGTTCTCAATCATGAGTAGGCAACATGATAAATCATGTCACAACCACCTCCATTCCTATGGTCTAGTAGATATAACTATCCTAGAGAAACCAGGATACGAGAAACCCTAACTTGAAAGTTTAGACGAGAAGAGAAAACAACGTTGCACTTCCTTACCAGAAAAGGGAGGGTGGGTTGGGGAAAGAAATAAAAGAACAGAATTCCTACTCTCACGTTTCATTTTTCCTATATAGCTACAAAATAGTTTCTAGACTCAACTGCGACCAGTAAAAGGGATCCTACAGGCAGACAGGCTCTGATACCATTTGTCGCACCCGGACTTCTAGAGGATACTCGCAGTTCCGTTGAACAGTAGTTGATTGGATTACGGGGCTTACCGGCACCCGCATCTCTTACGAGTAGGCCAACACACGTATGTGTGACAACCAACCCCTACTGTTCATCGTCTACGTAAACCATCCCATAGAAATCAGGATACTACCATTGACGTACTTCATACCATACACACATGGTACGTCAACGGCGTTGAACAAAATGATAGCACAACAGATCTCTAAGACACAAATAAATAGAAACAAGTTGCAAATAGCTCTCACTAGAGCAGAGATAGCAAATACAATCATCCAGAGGACACATGTCCCAACATAGCATCATTACATCTCAGCGGAAGCATTCAAAAAGTCTGAGTACAGACAAATCCAAATAGGCCTAAGAGGCCGGAAACGAAAAGACGGAGCCCATCCACGATGTCTCGGATCCTGCCCGGGTCCGCTATCTACTCGTCAGCAGCCTCGTCGAACTCCACGTAGTAGCCATCACGGGGATCCTCGTAAGCGTAGTCTGCGGAAACCACAGCCCCAAAGGGGTCAGTACAACAACGTACTGGCAAGCAAGACTCACAATTCACCAAAGTGTAACCCGTCAACACCAAGCACGGATGCTTTGGGTTCAACGGAAGAAAGGGTGATACAAAAGATGCGGCAGCGGGCTGCACTAATCAACTACAGAAACATGCTACCACTTCCGGCTAACAGAAAGGAGATAAGATAGTGTATCGTAACCAACTATAACTAACCACCAAACAAACCCATCCTGGATCTCGCCCCTTATCCAAAGAGGCAACCCGAGGATAACTCACACAGTTGGATTAATGATGGACCAAGTTATTGTGGCAATAAGACTATTACTAGTCAAGTTATCATTAGTTAGGTGTAAGTTGTTCTGAGTACTTGTTAGCCAGTACTTTCACCAAGTTAACCATAACCGCGGAAAACACGGCTTCTCGAGACGATTTATCCCTGCAGGGGTGCACCAATTTGGCCGTACACGTAAGAATATCCCGCCAGACGGGAATCAAACCCACCAAGCGAGGCACTCTACACAACTCAACTCTTCTTCGCATCAAGCCCAAAGAACCACGTGTTGTGCGTGCGCGGCTAATCGAGCCCCACGAAGAAAAGGGGACCCTCATAGCACTCTAAGACCACGCCGCCCTAAATGCCGACTACAAAAGTGTTCCACCCTGGCCTCGGGTTCGTACCTGCATATGAGTGCATCAAATGGAAAGCCCGAACTAAGTGTGGCGATTTGGACGAGATGCGAATCGAATCAAATTGAGGGGGGCGCCCATACACGCTTCCCACATGCGGATAGTGCGCTCATCATGGATCAGTAGACAAGACCCTTTTCCTAATTAGGGTCGACAGGTTGTTGTTTAGCATCGAGCCCCAGAAAATAATAGAAATAGTAACAGAAAGTAACGGGTAACAGACTCGAGCAGAAACAACCCTAAGCATGCTAGTAAAACACGGGCAACAAGCAATGGGGTTATAGGTGGGGAGGTGAGGCTATATCAGGGTTAAAGGATAACAGGGGATAGGTTCGTAACAGAAGCAACGATACATATGGCTAGCAGAACAGACAACGGAAAGTATCGGTATCCAATGTTGAAAGGAACACAATGGTTCATGTGAGTGAATACTTGCCTGCAAACTCAGCAGCTTGGTACTGAGCTAGATCCTCAGAAGGGGTGTCGTAAGTATCGTCTGTCTCAACGTCGTCGTCTATTCGAGAAGAAGCAAACAAACAACGCAGAGAGATAAACAATCAATAAATTGGCATAGTGCACAATCATGGGATGATGCATGACCATTTAATTGATGCATAGAAATAAACTAGTTGACGTGGTAACATAACATGTTTAAATGGACCCACATGCAAATTGGATTGCATATGGAAAACCCATGAATTAAGGTTGAAATAATTGTTATACAACTAAACATCATGTGTAAGTGAATTAGCATGATGCATGGATGAAGAAAACAACAAGAAAACAACAATAGGAACAATTTAAAATAAGGTTTACCAAGTTTAGGATCTTATTTATTAAGTTATGGAATTTTGGTTCCTTAAAGGTGTTACACAAGCATTTGTTGTTTTCACCAATTTTCGTTGTTCAAAATAGATAACAAAGTTCATATTTGAACAGAGCACAAAATTTTAGGTGGAATACATGTTCCAATTATTGAAAAAGGAATTACAATGATTTAATTATGAATTAAACAAGTTTAAACAAGATTTAAATGAATTTAAAACAAGTATGAATTTATTTGAATTTTTATTTGTTCAAAACATTAATTCAAATTCATATTTGAAAAGTTTATACTTTTCTAGTTTGAAAACATATTTTATATGTTAAAAAATAATTTAATTTGAGCAAGTTATGAATTTAGCAATTTTAAATGATTTAAACAAGGTTTAAAATATTTAACCAATTTTAATTATTCAATTCATGAAACAAAATTTATATTTAGATAGATGGTTCAAAATATCATGGAAAACATATTTTATTTGTGTTATTTGAATTAAGTTTGAATTAGTTATGCATTTAATCAAATTTGAAATGAATTGTTTGAATTTGAATTTTGAATCAGTTTGAAAAGTGCAAAACAGAAAACAAATGATGTAATCAGATAGAGTATCAAATTTGGGGCAGAATACATATTTTATTTACATTATTTGGATTTATAAAATAAAAGTCATTAGCATATTAAAATTAGGGACCAATCTGTGAAGAAAAGGACTTAATTTGAAAAAGAAAAAGGCTGAAAAATGTTTTTCACTCCGCAGTGGCTAGCCCTAGCCACTGACAGAGGGCCCCTGGGCCACGGTGGCCCGCGTGTGTGCACGCGTGGCAGCACAGGCCACTGGCAGGTGGGGCCTGCCTGTCAGTACCTGTGCGAAAAAAGTGGGCGGATTTAATCCGCGCCGAGGGGGATCGAACCCACGACCTGGCCTTGCGCGCGTGCAGCTGCTACCACTGCGCTGCGAATCTTTCTTTGACAGTAAGGGGTGCGCAGCTAGGATTAGGTTCAGTTTCAGCTAGCTAACTGAAACTGACGAAAACATGCGCCTTTCTGAACCTGACGGAAAACAAACGCCGGCGGCGAGCTGCCGTGCTCGTGCTGTTGCGCTGCGGGGTGCTGTGGTGATGTGCGCGTGCGTGCAGCAGAGAAGGAGCAGGAGGGCGGAGGAGGACGTCGCTGTGCTCACCTCGAGGGACAGAAGGAGAAGCAGATTCGGGGCAGAGGTGGTCGCCGGCGACAGCTGCGAGGATGGCGGCGGGGAAGCAGGGGTTCCCTGGCGTCGTGCAGGTGTCGATGAGGTCGAGGATGCTACGGGGGGGCTGATCCCCGTGGTCAGCCAGCGAAGAGGAGCGAGGGAACGGCGGCGATCGCCATGGATTCAGAAGGTGGAGCTCCGGTGTGAGGTTCAGAGAGAGGAGAGGAGCGGTGGAAGGAGGAAACGACGGCGCTCTGCGAGGGAGAAGGGGTGGTAGGTGGTCTAGGGCTGCTGGGGGACCTAGGGGGTAGGTTATATAGGGGGCTAGGGCGCACGGTGGCCGTCTGCTCACGACGGCGTCGACGTGGAGGTGGCGGATGCCCTGCCGTACAGCGAGAAGAAGACCCCGAAGGGGTATCGGGCCGTGGGGAGCTGGGCTGGGCCGTGCTGCTCCCCTCCCCTGTGAGTTTTCTTTTCTTATTTTGTTTTGTTTCTTTTTTTTTGCTGAAATAGAAATAGGAAGAAAGAGATAGGTTTTTGGGTTAGGAAAATTTAGTGATAAATTTTTATAGAATGTTTATTGCATCAGCAACACTGCAAGGTTTTTGTTTTCAAAATATTTGATTCCTGTTGCTGTTTGGAAAAATAAGTGAATTTAATTGAATATTTGAATTAAGTGATTTATTGAACTTAAACAATTTAAAAGCCTTTTAAAATTCATGTTTATTTGAAACAATAGATTTGGAGTGATTGTAATTTCCATAATTTACAAATGGTTGCTGTTTGGAATTTAATTTTGAATTTGGAAGCAATTTGAATTAAGTGAATTATTAAAAGCCAATTTTAAATAGTTTGAACCTTATGGTTTAATGGAAACAAATGGTTGTTTTATTTGAACTTTTTATTTGGAAAAATTGTAACATAACAAGTATGAAACAAAGGTTTGAGAAATGTTTGAATTTCAATTGTTAAAACAAAGGAAAACAAATGCAAACAAATGGAAAACAAATGCAATGAGTATGATGACATGATGCAAAACTTTAATAAAACAAGAAACAAACATTCTAAATGGAAGTTTTCATACTTGGGATGTTACAAATTGTTTATGTTAGATGAGATCGAGTTTCTATTGTTTATAAATAGTCAATAGTTTATTATCCATGACGTATAATAGTATAAATTTGCACATACACTTTAATATTCGAGGCCCTTTCCTCTTGGGGCCCATGATTGTCGCCCTATTTGACCGACCTATCGACTGCCTATGGGTGAACCTGATGGAATCTACATGTATGACCTCACGGGTGAAAAGGAGGAGTGCATCACCTACGATGTTATCCAATTTATTGGGTTGTTTGGTAACCCAAACATTCCCTCCCTGATTCAGCTACCCACCAACTACTACACTGACATCACATGGTCCCAGCTAAAGAATGAAATTCGTTATCGATTCTTGAACTAGGTGGTCACGGAAGAAATCATACACTAGTGGAAACACGGCCACTAGTCCCGGTTGGTAAGGCCCATTTGTCCCGGTTGTGCAACCGGGATGGGCCAGCCGGGACAAATGCCCCTCCCCCATTTGTCCCGGTTGTGCCAGGACCCGGGACAAATGGGGCTGACCACGTGGCGAACCTGGCCAGGGGATTTAGTCCCGGTTCTTAACACGAACCGGGATGAATGCCTCCTCTGCCGTGGCAGAATTTTTTTTTCCGCTTTATTTTTTCCTTTTTTTTCAACCAATTCCATTTTACGATACACCCTGGTACCATACACTGATAAGGAGCCTTGTTGGCCCGTCCCCGGACCTCCCAGATCCCAGGAGAAGAGAGGAGCCCGGTGGCCCTTCCCCGGACCTCCGGATCCCACGACAAGAGAGGAGCCTCGGTGGCCCCTCCCCGGACCTCCGTGAATAAGTAATACGTATATATAGAAAAATAAGGAACACTTATATTACATAAGCTAAGTATATGGAGCATATTACATGACCGATGGAATTACAAAATAAAATTTAGCCCGTAATTTCCTCCTGAATTGCTCGTATGCGCTCCCTTGGTAGAAGACCGTCCCGGAGCCGTTCGATCTAATATAAATAAGAGTGGTCAATATATATTACTGAAATAGATCCTAATAAGAAAAATTGATGACTGACATACATTAAGGTGGTTCCCGTCTGACGAATGAACTCGTAGACGAATATATTAGACGGAGATGTTTGTTCATGTCTTTGTTCCAGTTGCTGTGTTTGTTCCAGCGCCATTCCTGTAGCCATTGGCGGAGAGTGAACAAAACATAAGAGGGGTCCAATTTAGAAGCACAAAAAATATGTAAAAAAAATGGCCAGCTCATATAATAGAAGCACAAAAAAATGACCATTTTTTTTGAAAGAAATAGTCGGAAAAGGGACAGGGACAGGCAGCGATACAGCGGATGCCTGCCTCGTAATTCCCAACCGGCCTCCCCTTCCCCAACCGCGTCCACTGGCCAGGGACGCAGCCTTTCCGACGTCTTTAATTAAGCCCACTGGCCACGTTCGGTCAAAGGGGCCACCGGCCAGCGGCCCAGTGGCCGCCTCGCCTTCCCCAACCGCGGCCACGCGGGGTCAAAGGGGCCACTGGCCAGCGAACCAGTTGCTGCCTCGCATGCTCCCACGTCCCCACGTCTTTAATTAAGACTCATAACCGCAGCCGCGCGCGGTCAAAGGGCCCACTGGCCAGCGACCCAGTGGCCGCCTCGGCTTCCCCACGCCCCCCACTTCCCAACCCGTGGCCACGAATGGTCAAAAAAAAGGCCCTCAGATCCTTTTTAAAGGGCCCCGTTGCCCCGTACACCGGCACACCCCGCTCCCAGCACGAGCCCTAACCCTAGCCATGTCGCCCCGCCGCTGGTTCAAGCGCGCCAAGAACGAGCACGAGACCGGGTCCTCCAGCGGCGCCAGACAGAGAGGCGGCGGCGTTCTCTCCCCCTCCCCCCACCGCGGGAGGCGTTCGGCTTCTGTCCGAGCGGCATCCGGATAGAGGGCGGCCCGCGCCTCCCTGCACCACCTCCGGCAGCGCGCAACCCGCCGCCTCGCTCCGCGCCAGGCAAGAGGTTCCGCCGGTACGTGCAGAAGGAGGAGGCGACGTGGCACTGGGAGCACGCCACGCCGGTCTTCTGGCTGGACGTCCACCTCCCGGACGGCTGGCACCTCAACCCGCAGCGGATCCCGGTGCCGCCGCCCCCGACCAACGGAGGCGCTCGCGAGGAGATAGCTCGCCGACGCGCGCTCATGTCGGCCCACCTCCTCAGGGACCCCGCCTACGTGCGGAACTTCCCGAACTGGAACGTGTGGTTCCAGCAGGAGCACGACCAGCGCCGCCGCTTCTACTTCCCTACGCCCCCGGAGGAGCCCAGCGTCGAGACGTACCCAGCGCCGCCACCCGGCAGCGAGCCGGAGCTGTGGTTCGAGGAGGACATCCTCGACGACGAGGAGGACCCCGAGCTGCATGCCTCTATGGAGGCCGCCTACGAGGCCTCCCGCCGCTCCCTCGTCGAGGACGAGATTAAGCACTGGGAGCAGGTCCTCGCCTTCGCGGCCAGCGGCGCGGCTGCCGACGTGGCCACGATGCCGCCCCATCCACCGCTGGCGCCGTGGTGGCAAGCGATGAACGCCCAGATGGAGGCGTCGGAGGACCAGCCCCCTCCACAGCCGCTGCCCCCTGGCCTCGAGTACGACATGACCTGGGCCTGGACCGGCAGCGAATGGTCGTCGGAGGAGCTGCCGCCGCCACCGGAGGGCGCGCCCCCGATGCCTCCGCAGCCGCCACCGGCGGGCGCTCCCCAGCTGCCTGCCCACCTGTGGGTCCAGCCTCCCTACCACTGCATCTCCTCCGACGAGGAGGACTAGGCCGGCGCCGGCGCGCCCCCGGCCAACTAGTATCTAGGTTTGCTACCCCCCCAAGAAACGGCCGGCCGCCTATGACCGCGCCGCCGCCCCAAGCATGTAAGGACGGCCAATAGGGCCGTCGTCAAGAAACGGCCGGCCGCCTGTGGCCGCGCCGCCGCCCCCCCCCCCCCCCCCCCCCCGATGTAAGCACCGGTCTTCGGACCTTTTTAATATATCAATGCATTCCCGTCCCAAACTCGCCCCCCCAGCCAATCTACGGCCTAATTCATCCCCGCCGGCGGAGCCAGCGCCGGCGGGATCTTCGTATCCATCCCCGCCGCTGGCAGGGCTTCGCCTAGGCTAGTCCGGTCGGTCCCGGGTGGTTGCTCGGCCTGGAGAGAGGGCCTGGATATTTATACAAATGGGCCTCTAGTCCCGGCCCGTGCAACCAACCAGGACTAGAGGTACCCCCTTTGGTCTCGGTTGGTGGCACGGGCCGGGACCAAACGTATTTCGAAATTTGGTGCCACCCTGCGCGCCCAAATGTTTTAGCGTCAAAATTTGAAAATTGTTTAAATATGCACATGAATAACTTCTATATACTTTCGAATTTGACAAATTTTCAACATGAAAAGTGCTTGAATTTGCATAACTAATTCAAATCCATTTTCTGTTTAACTAAATAATTATTCTAACTATTCAAACTATTAACTATTTTACTATTTGCATATAATTTGAATATAAATATCTTATACTGTTTTAAAATTAGTAACAATTACATTAATAGCAACATAATTAACAGACTCCTTGTCTCACTGGCCGTAGAGTGTTTACGTACAAAACCACAAATAATTTTCTAGATTTTTTCGGTTTGCGTCTTCTTCTTCTGTGTCACTTTGTTCGGATTTCGCCCCAACCATGAACAATCTTCATAATTTATTTTGTTTTCTATTGTTTTCCTTTATGTTTTAATTTTGTTTTATATTGTATTATTTTTGTTTTTTCTTGTGATCCTCCGAGGGAGTCCAGAGCATACAAGGCATCCTGGTGATTGGTATTCCGTCGATGAACCTTTAAGGGGGGTGTACACAGGGCTGGTTGCAGCGGCCCTGTGTGCAGTGCACATCCCAATGGACGAGACGGAGGAGAGAGAAACAGAAAAGTGGGTGGGTGTGCCGCTGGTTGGGATAATAATGAAGTCAGGCTGGTCATAGTTGTCAGCTTTTCACCGGTCAATACAAATTATTGGTCAAACAGAAGTATGATCATGTATTCCACGTTTATTATTACACATCACCAACAACATCCCTATCTAGTCTTCTGAATTTTCTTCGTGTAGAGATGGTCCATGAACCCTTGTCCCTTGCTTATGATCGCTTCGGCCGTAACCATGGAGCATCTTCATTATTTAACGGGATGGTGGGGTCAGCTTTCACTGTGACGGGTGGAATTTCAACAAACTTATTATAATCTTCTGACATGTCTGTCGTGTCCTCGATTCCCACGATGTTTCTTTTCCCTCAAAGAACTATGTGACTCTTCGGCTCATCGTATGATGTATTTGTTTGCTTATTTTTTCTTTTTTTCGGTCTGGAGGACATGTCCTTCACATAGAAGACCTGAGCCACATCATTGGCTAGGACGAATGGTTCGTCATTGTAACCAATATTGTTGAGATCCACTGTTGTTAGTCCGTAAAGCGGGTCTACCTTTACCCCTTCTCCATTCAGGTTGACCCATTTGCACTTGAACAAAGGGACCTTAAAAAAAGGTCCATAGTCAAGTTCCCATATCTCCTCTATGTAACCATAGTATGTTTCATTTTTCCATTCTCGTTTGTTGTATCAAAGCGGACACCACTATTTTGGTTAGTGCTCTTCTTATCTTGGGAGATCGTGTAAAATGTATTCCCATTTATCTTGTACCCTTGAAAACTCCCAATAGTCGAAGATGGTGACCCTGCCAACATGTACAACTGATCTTCAACAGTGGTGTCATTTATAAGATGTGTTTGCAACCAACTTCCGAAAGTCTCCATGTGTTTGCGTTTAATCCATGAGTCATCCTTCCCCGGGTTTGTGGAGCGTACAATATTCTTGTGTTCGTCGAGATACGTAGCCACGAACATAGAATTTTGTAGAACTGTGTAGTGTGCTTTGGTGAAAGAATGTCCGTCCCTGGGTATCATTGTTTTCTTTCCCAGCGTTCCTTTTCCCCTCAGTCTCCCCTCATGCCGCGATTCAGGAACACCAATCGTCTTAAGGTCAGGAATAAAGTCAACACAGAACCCAATGACCTCCTCTGTTCCATAGCCCTTCGAGATGCTTCCTTCTGGAATAGCACGGTTATGAACATATTTCTTCAAGACTCCCATGAACCTCTCAAAGGGGAACATATTGTGTAGAAATACCGGACCGAGAATATGAATCTCTTCACATAGGTGAACCAGGAGATGAGTCATAATGTTGAAGAAGGATGGTGGGAACACCAACTCAAAACTAACAAGACACTGGACCACATCCCTCTGTAATCTTGCCATAATTTCTGGATCGATTACCTTCTGAGATATTGCATTCAGGAATGCACATAGCTTCACAATGGGTACTCGAACATTTTCCGGTAGAAGCCCCCTCAATGCAATTGGAAGCAACTGCGTCATAATCACGTGGCAGTCATGAGACTTCAGGTTTTGGAATTTTTTCTCTGCCATGTTTATTATCCCCTTTATATTCGACGAGAAGCCAAACGGAACCTTGATACTGTAAAGGACTTCAAAAAATATTTCCTTCTCTGCTTTAGTAAGAGGGTAGATGCTTAAGTAATGGCTCCCTATATCCGTGTGCTTGTTGCTTGGGTCTTTCATACGTTGCTGGTCCTCCCGTGCTTCTGGCGTATCTTTTGACTTCCCATACACGCCCAGGAAGCATAGAAGATTGACGCAGAGATTCTTTGTCACGTGCATCACGTTGATCGAAGACTAGACCTCTAAAACTTTCCAATAGGGTAGCTCCCAAAATATAGATTTCTTCTTCCACATGGGTGCGCGCTTATCAGGGCCGTTTGGAACTGGTTGGCTGCCATCACCCTTACCAAAGATTACTTTTAGGTCCTTGACCATATCGAATAAATCATTACCACTACGGAGCTCAGGCTTCTTCCGGTTATCTGCCTCACCTCTGAAATGCTTCCCTCCTTTCTTTCTTACGGGATGCTTGATCGGAAGAAATCTACGATGCCCCGGGTATACAACCTTTTTACATTTATCCAAATAAACACTCTCAGTCTTATCTAAACAGTGTGTGCATGCATTGTATCCCTTGTTTGTATGTCCGGAAATGTTACTAAGAGCAGGCCAATCATTGATGGTTACGAAAAGCAACGCCCGTAGGTCAAATGGCTTTTATTCGTTCTCATCCCACACACGTACACATGGTTTTCCCCACAATTGTAAGAGTTCTTCCACTAATGGCCTTAGATACACATCGATGTCGTTGCCAGGTTGCCTCGGGCCTTGGATGAGAACTGGCATCATAATGAACTTGCGCTTCATGCACAACCAAGGAGGAAGGTTGTACATACATAGAGTTACGGGCCAGGTGCTATGACTGGATCTCTGCTCCCCAAAAGGATTAAAGCCATCTGTACTTAGACCAAACCATAAGTTTCTCGCCTCTCCTGTAAAGTCCGGGAAGTCTCTCTCGATCTTTCTCCACTGCGATCCATCGGCGGGGTGTCTCAACTTTCCGTCTTTCTTACGGTCTTCTTTGTGCCATCGCAACAACCTAGCATGCTCTTTGTTTCTAAACAGACGTTTCAACCGTGGTATTATAGGAGCATACCACATCACCTTAGCAGGAACCCTCTTACGGGGGGGGGGGGCTCACCGTCAACATCACCAGGGTCATCTGCTCTGATCTTATACCGCAGTGCAGTGCATACCGGACATTCATCCAAATTCTCGTACTTCTTACCGCGGTAGAGGATGCAGTCATTAATGCATGCATATATCTTCTGCACATCTAATCCTAGAGGGCAGAGAGCTTTCTTTGCTTCGTACGTACTCTCAGGCAATTCGTTATCCTTTGGAAGTTTTGGCTTCATTAGTTGAAGTAAACTCTCAAATTCCTTGTCAGTCACACCGTTCTGTGCCTTCCATTTCAGCAACTCCAGTGTGGTACCGAGCTTTGTGCTACCATCTTCGCAATTTGGGTACAACAACATTTTTTGATCCTATAACATGTTGTCCAGCTTCAACCTCTCCAATTTACTTTCACAGTCTTCCCTTGCATCAGCAATAACTCGGCCAAGATCATCATCGGGCTCTTCTGATGCCTGTTCTTGATCACCTCCTTCTTCTGCATTGTCTTCCATTGCAGTATCACCGTATTCAGGGAACAAAGGATCTTCTTCTTCTTCATCATCGTCTTCCATCACAATCCCTCTTTCTCCATGCTTGGTCCAGCAATTATAGCTGGGCATGAAACCTCTCCGAAGTAGGTGGCCGTGAAGGATTCTTTCGCAAGAGTGCTCTCTGACGTTCCGACAATCAACACATGGGCAACACATAAAGCCATTATGTTTGTTCGCCTGAGCTACAGCAAGAAATGCATTCAGGCTTGCCATATACTCGGAAGTGCGTCGGTCACCGTACATCGTTGCCGTGCATCCATCTGCATCGTATAATTAAGTTTATCAAAATACATTACAATAACATATCAATAGAGAAATGACCACAATACATCGACAAATATTACTTTTTTATGTATCAGTTACAGATGAAAAAGATAAGTTTGTTAACCTCGGTCAAAGATACCATTTTCAGTGAGCTTATGTGTGGCTCGGGAATTTCGTCGAACACCTCGTGTGCATAGTAAAATAAAACACACTAACACCCAGCTCTCTCACACCTCCAAGCAAAAAAAAAGATGGAAGGGGGGGCTGGGGCAGTATATATAGGGGAAGGGGGGACATTGGTCCCGGTTTGTGGAATGAACCGGGACCAATGCCCATGCGCGTGCCACGTGGCCTGTGGCTAGGCATTGGTCCCGGTTCATTCCACAAACCGAGACCAATGTCTCCCCACGAACCGGGACCAATGCCCCCAGGCGATTTCTGTTGCCCCGGGCGCACAAACCGGGACCAATGCATAGCATTTGTCCCGGATTTTGTTGCAACCGGGACAGGTGCCCCCTGGCCCCCTGGACGAAAGGGGTTGTTTCCACTAGTGATAGATAAGTTATGCCTCCGGAGCACTATTTTATATGCCATGGGACCAAATTGATCAATCGAATAAGGTTATGTTTCTCGTGTTCTTAATTAAATTCAAATGGTGAGTTGTTCTATCCATCATATATGTCAGTTTGAACGTCGTTGATTCATGTAAGTGGAAGAGTGTTACTTAGCTTTATTGAGTTCAAATATTGATCGATGTGATATGAAATTGAAGAACTAATTTTTACGTGGGCTTGAATTTTTTGAAATGTATGAGATCTTGGGGGTAAAATGACCATGCTTTTGTGTGCCAACGGATAATTTATATCCTTTCGAGCTACTTAATTATTTCTCAAAACACACATTTTTTTCTAGCCATCCCATATTACATAAGAGGTGTACATTGTTTGTAATTTAATGAACCATGCTAGCAACTAACACACGCTAGTATTGTGATATGCTACTTCCTGCACACTTAATTTTGTGGTTGTATCATCTTTATACAAGGAGAAAAATAAATAAATGTTCCGTTTCCAATAATAGTACAATAGTGCAACAATATGTGCTACACTGCACTATCTACATTCAAATTATATAAAGTTCTAGTTTGGTCCATAGTCAAATTTCTTTAAGTTTGACTAATTTTCTATAGACATAATAAAACTTTAATAAGTTTGAGTTGAGATAAACTAGAGCTTCTAATAATAAAATATTTTAAAATGGATTGAGTACTTCAAATACTTGTACGTGTATCAAAGTATTTGAAAAAACAAAGTGGTGTTTAACTTGCTGGATTGTGCTAAACATATACATTCTAGGTTATACTTGAACTATGCTCCAATAAGGATGTGTGTTAGCCGAATACATTCATCTATCCTATGCTCCAATAAAAACTGATGCGCCATATATGTAGCGGCTATAGACTCAATACAAGAGAGGATGGCCCGTTATGGATGCATCATATTTCAATTTATTTGTATGTGTTAGATATGGTTAGCTTCTGCATGCATCTTGGAGTTAAGACTATGACTGTGGAATTATGTCCCTTCCTAAGTAATGATAAAGAATCAGGAACTAATGATTTCAAGATCTTTATGATTATTCAAAAGGATTTGACAAAAATCAACTTTGGATACACTCTAAAGAAATCAGGAAATAACATGGTCACTTAAAAAGAAGATTAGTTTGCTCCTTAGTTTTAAGCGATTAATCACATTGGTAAGAGTGAAACTATACAATCATGTGGGGATGTATTCTTATACAAAATCCACCCAGAACAGAAATAATATTTTCCTGAAAGATCTCAAGACCTTGCTGAAGAAGGAAATCCAGAGTGCCAATTGTCAAATTAGGACTCTACAGATTTATCATAGAGTTTGGAAAAACATCTGGCTTTAAATATATTGATTTATCTAGGAATTATATATCTATTTAACGTGCATGAGTGTTTGGGAGCACATGGCTTCCCTGTGCTAGCTTTCAAACCGTTATATTATGAAAACCGAATTGTCATCCCTTCGAGCATTCTACACCCGTATTTAAGGGTCTAGCAAATAATTTCTAGTTTTTTGGAATGCCAAATTTCAACTCCCCAAACCATTACATGATAAATCTTTCCAATTTGACCAATATCTTTCCTTCTGTGAGTTCTAACACATCACTCAAATAAGTACCAAGATATTTGAAATGTATGATGAGATGAGAATGGACTTTGACCCTGAGATATCATTGAACTGGTTTATCCTGAAATATGGTAATCGTAGACAAATTGAGTCGCTCGGGAGCATCCAAATCATTTTGAAGCACGTCATGACCTTATGTGTATCTTGTTTTATTTTTCTAGGTCATTTTACTAATATAGTGTGGTCACCTATAATTTCACATTATCTAATTTCACATTAGATATGTTTTAACTTGGAATGGATGTGTTAGTCACATACTTAACGGGAGTGGAGTTTTAGCTCCCAAGATCACATGCACATGCATGAACAATAATTTTAAAAATAGCAAACAATCTAGGAACATCAACCGTTTGTTCGCAAAAAAAGTTCACCTGTTCTATGTACCTGCAAAATTTCATGAAGAAATGACCTACGTTGTGCTCTGTGCGAAAAAGAAAATATTCCTCTCAGTAGACAATTTTTTAAACTACAACACTAGTTTTGTATTTATTATAGGACTCACAAATTGCATTTCATCACAAAGATTTGCACACAGACGAATTTATACACATGTTCAATTTTTTTAAAATATTTTGTTTAACTGCATTTCATCACAAAGATTTGCACACAGACGACATGTTCAGTTTTTTTTAAATATTTTGTTTATGCCAACTTCAGGAGGATATATAGTTGAAATTAACTTTAATCATCCACTCACTACATGAGTATACATGATTTCCTAGGAAGCATGGTGTCAATCTTCCCTAAATTTTACTTGTAAGATATTCTAAAATATATATTTCTTACATAAGTAATATAATATTTTAATAAATTTATAATATATTATATTACAAATATATGTCCAAGAGTAACAATAAAAAATTTACATTTATGATTGGGGCAAAATATATATTTACTCACGAAGAAGTAGTCATATTTGTCTTCAAAAGCAAGAGACAAATGTACAAGTATACACATACAACCACGTGAGTGTGTTTTTCCTGAATATCATGTATGAAATATAAGTTTTACAAAGTTATGTAGAATAAAACACTTATCGCTAAATATGAAGTCACCCTCATATATAATTAAATCATCTCACTTAAAGATTTTCATAAATGTTAACTCGGCTACCCCATATGACATTCACGTTTCCGGGTATGGTACTTACCTTTTTGTCGGTGATTTTTTATCTTGCTACAAAAATCCAGAGGGAATATTTATTGGATATTTCTTGGAATAATACCAGACCCTTTAGATTCATACTGAGTAGGAGCTAATTTTTTTGTGTTCTATATATTATTTATTACTCCCTTCATGTCAAATTGTAAGATTTCTAAAGTTTTCTAACTTCACGTAGTTAGATGTGTTACATTGTAAGATTCACATGAATCTACACACTAAAACACGTTTAGATACATGTAGTTTAGAAAACACTAAAACATATTATATTTTGATACAGAGTTAATACATGTTTCTAGGTTAGGTATAGTAATGCAATATAATTTTATTCTAAGGCTATGATTTAAGAGAATTGTTAGAGATGTTTGAAGGATTAAAATCGTAGTACAATATGAATTGGCATATGAACTACAGAAAATAGACTTATAATTGATAACTTATCGAATATATCTATATAAATTGGAAATCATGCGATGAAGCCAATTTTCTTTTTCCAAAATGTAAATCAAACTTGGCACAACCAAAGCCTCCACATTTGCAAATTTTAAATATTAGTATATATAAACAATTGACATTTTTTATGTCGGTGATACCATGAAAAATGGCATCATATTTTGATATTTACCAACATATTTGTATAAAAAGTTAGTTGTTGGATTCCATATACAAGATAATTTCATTTATATATTTGGGACCCATGGATTATTATTTGTGAAATGTTGTTCACTTTTTTCTCGAGTTTTGTAAACTACTCCCTCTGTTTCATATTACTTGACATATTAGCTTTGGTCAAAGTAAAACTTTGAAGCGTTTGAATATATATATATATAACAAAAATAATATATAAACATTTTCTGTGTCAGATGCATACAGTATGAAATTATATTTCATGATGATTCAACTAACATTGGTTTGAGACGTACATGCCGGTATTTCCTTCTACATGCTTAATCCAACTTTATAACGTTTCACTTTGAATAAAACTAAAATACAAAGTTATTTCAAATATAGGGAGTATAAGTACCGTACATAGAAAAATTACAAACATTCAATATTTTCTCTCTCCTATAATTGTGAAAAATTATCCTTGAAGTGAATGTGTTGATATTTGAAGGAGCCGCGATCAGATGCAAGATTGCAATATATTAAAGGTGGAAGGAGGTGACTAGTGATATTAAAGTTCGTACCTTCATGACACACACGAAACGGTTTACTTGATGGTTACCTTTGCGTTGCCCCAAAATTGCCAGCTCCATACAATAACTACATGTGTTTGTCGACGGTGATTCACCGTCCATCCACCAGCGCTCCCATGGTGGGATGTGGTGGTGGTGGGCAGGGTGGGGGATCCCCTCTCCCAGCCCACCACTAGTAGTTTTTCTAAGATTTGAATATAGTTTACAGTCTCATTTTTAGGGTGATAGAAATGCCATCTCTTGTGAGGGTGCCCCAGATCCCCCCCCCTCCTCACTATGTTCCTCTAGGAGGCACCGGGAAGACAGTGGACTTTGTTCCTTATAGTTTTATGGTATACCTTGGGCCCCTGTAAGAATGTCTGATTAATCGTGATAGTACAAATAACTAACTAACATTTGTTATAAGTGTTTCATCACTATCCTTAGCTATAAAGGTAGTAAAATGTACATGCTCTTCTAGTTTAGAATATCTATTTACTTTAGTGATAGGTATGTCATACTATCTAGAGAGAAACTTGTCAAGCCAGTGAAATACCCATTGCAAAAAAATCGAAGATTTTTTCACTCAAAATCCACAATAAAGTTTCCAATCTCCACTTTTGTTTTTTCCCGGTACCTCTGGAAAATTTAGTTCCGGTACCTTCAAACCGGTGAGATTGAAAAATTGTCAGGAACATATTTTTAGACATGTCTTTGTTTTTGTTGGTATTGCCGAGTTGGTACACTATTATATCAATTGAGCCTTCAGCTGTCCCTATAGACATGTCTTGTAGTTCCCATGCTTTCGAGTGAAGTATGATTATAATAGCAGAGCATGCACTAAGTAATTTTCAGTCGAACTATTTTCAGATGGTATATTGTTAGTTTCGGAACCTCTGAGTTCATTCTTTATTAGACGAAAGAAGAAAACTAGCCGTTCTGAAAACTGGAACGTTCGAGTGCTACTTCCTAATACCTCCAAGTTATGTACATTTTTAGAGGTTAACTATTCCCCCAAAGTCCATCGAGATATGTCGCTATGACCACCCGGTGGTGCAAGACTTTTGTGCCTCTATTTCTCTCACCTTTGATATTATATGTGTTGGATGTTTGCCTAAAAGGCAATAATATTTATACATCTGTTTCATAATTATGATTCATATTTCTATGATATAACTGACATGGCTCCTGACTATGAGATTCAAATGAAAACTCATGCTCACGTGTAGTAATATGAAAAAGGTATCAAAATCCTATTCTTGACTTTCATGACTAATTCATTGGTTGTTTTATGACCGTGTTTTCCTTGTCACGGACATTGTTTATGTCAACATCAATGAATAGCATATTGTTGGAACGGAACAATATGGCTGAGGATACGCTAGTAATTGATATGTTAAGAATTCCATTAGGACATCTTTGTACTTAGTATCATATCACAACACGGTTATATTACAATGCATACTTTAACCATAAGGTTATCGGGAAGATATATTCTAGAGGTTTTACTTTGGTACTATCTAGCGTCACACATAATCTAGGTGAACATAACGGTAGCCACTGGGTAATTCTAAAGAAGTATATTACCTTGATGTTCCTATATAGGAATCACTCCTTCATAAAATGAGAGATACAAGCCTAGTCCCACTCGCCATTCTTGATATACAGAAGTTTTGCAGACAATGCATGATGATGATACATCATGTATGGCATCATAATACATTAATGAGTAAAAGTAAGCTTAACGGTTAACGAGATAAACAAGGGTATAACGAACCAAATATTGTTTCACGGCAACACCGCAATCCATAGTCTCGGGTAAGTTTGGTATTGTGAGTAATGAGAATATTGTATAATATGCAACAGGTTCAACAGTTTATTTGTAAAGTATGTGAGAGTCAATATGAGCATCCATGGATCTGCTATTGCTTATTGAAAAGGAAATAGTTTCTTGTTTCATGGTCACAAACTATCGACCGTGTTGGGGAAACACACTTAAGTTAGGGGTGGTTTATGTCTATATCGATAGGTCCGAATCAACAAGGAATATCATTGGAATGGTGTTTCTGCGTGATAGATATATTTTATATATCGGATAGAATTTATATTGAGTGCATTAGATGTCCCAGAGTGATAAAAACAGTTTCTATTACTGCCAGAATTTATTCTGGAGTTTTCCAGAGAGAGAGATTGAGGTTGCACGCTGTACGGAGCAAGTGCAGTGGGGCATGAGATGCTCGGCGATGTTGGAAAATATATTTTTGACATTGTTAGATAAGGTCTATGATTTTATCTATAAATGTCACATGGTTCCAGAAGAGTTTCAGATAAAAACCAACAAGGGGAGTGTCAGAGGGGGGGGGGGATAGGAATGTCCCTCATGCATGGCCGCACCCAATTTTGGTGCTGCCAAGTGGGCTCCAGGCACTACACATGGCGTACCATCCTCCCTGCATTTTTTCGGATTTAATTGGAAAACAAAAGGATAAAAGAAAACGGGAAAAGGAAAAAAGGAAAAAAGGAGGTGTAGTTGGACTCCACAAGCGGAGTGTAATATGATTCCAACAAGGATGTGTGGTGCAGCCACCCCTTGTAGGTCGATTCCCCCTTGGTGGATTGAGAGAGATACTCCTCCCTCCCAAGGAGAGTCCCCCCTCATCCACCTATATAAAGGACCCCAAGGCTCTATCAAAACACACAATTGGCTCTCACGCCTCTCTCTCTCAAGTATAATTAGGAGATCCAATTAGAGTTTCTAATTAGACCCCCTCTAATTGAATTAGACCTTCTTCTAATTGGGGTTTGCAGGAGTCATCTCCCAATTATATCTAACTTCTAATTTCTTTCTCATGTTTTGTGAACTCCATCTTCATATAAACATGCGGTCCTGGACGACGAAGCATTGTAGAACTGGTCCCGACGTATGTGTGCATACTCTCATAGGGGTAACCTGTAACATGTGAGACCCTCACTCTGCTGAATCAACGTGTTGTATACGGGGAGTCTGCAACAACCCCGCCCACAGGCTTATGCATGAGGATTTTCTACACGCTTCATCGACATTGTCACCAACTCCTCTTCCGCTTCTTCCATGTCTAGTACACGATCTCGAGAACTAGCTAGATCTTGATATATTTATTCACTTGTATGTGCGTAGATAGATCTTGACGTCTGCATAGCATGCATGGCGATTTTTTTTAATTCCTGTACATGCAACCCAGTAATATGAGGCTCTTCGTCGGCCTCGGTTGGTGATGCGGGATCGGCTACCTGGCCATATAAGGGTGGTTGCCCTACCGATGTACCCCATACGACTTCAGAGAACCTCTGTTGTGGCGACATACTCCTCATTTTAATGGGCATGAAGATCTATTGGTCTGCCCAGGTTACTTAGGGTTGATATCTTTCTCTTTGTCCTTCTCCCGTGACTCCAATAGTGTGATGGTGATGACTATACATCGACGGCGCTAATGTTTCAGAAGGACCGCATGGACTTTTTTGTGTTTTCCATTCCATTCAAAGTCTTCCTAACTTATGGGGCAACTGTGCCCTTCTCTGGATGTATCTTGTTGTGTTCTTACTCTATTTAATCTAGATACTTAATTAAAGTTATAGACGTAAATAAACTCACCATAAAAAACATTCGGAATTTGGATAAAAGCTTGTAAAGATATTTTGGTTTGAAGTCTCGATCTTGTATAACTGATAGACGAGCCAGGAAAGGAGAACAAAATTTTAAATATATTTTCAATGTCGTGTCGTTACTCGCCTACTTATGACTGTCTAGCGGGACGAACGAATTGTCAGCCATGTGAAATTAGGAGGAAGCAGATCAAGTGTAAAGGCAGGGGCGGATCCAGAATCTAACCAAACACCGGGCCAGTTTTTTATTTTAGTGTTTTAATTATCCTAAGTGTTAGATTAATCCAACCATTTCCTAAGTATATAGGCTAAAAAGAGTTCTTTACCTGGGGCCATGGCCCATGCTGCCCGGGGTGTAGATCCACCACTGCGTAGAGGGAAAGCAAAATATGTGTTTGTGGTATAGAATATGGATACATGCATAGGACTACTTTATTTGTTTGCGAGATTTTCGGGCGCCCCGTTCGGCTTCAACGTAACTCCAGCCTTGCACGTGCATTAGCCATCGCAACCTTTTTGGTGAGAAAAAATTCACCAAAACTCTCTCTTGTGATGATCATGTTATGCTCCGTGTATCGCAAGAGAAAAGAAGCACACCTCACCAATGTAAACAGTAATATTTTTCTAATGATTATTTGTTTTCGAAATGGAACCTTCTCTAACTATTAGTAACGCAGAACCGAAATCATATTTATCACCCAAGGCGGTGTGACTGGCCGGTGCATGAAAAAATGGGTCGGGACATTTAAGCAGGTGTTTTTCTTCCTTTTATGTTCTAAATGTTGTTTACTTCTTCTTTTAAATTTTATGTTTCTTATATATTTATACGTTTGTTGCCTTTTTTATTCTTTGTGTTTTTTATTTAAAAAGAAGTGGCCATGTTTAAGAAAAAAAAAATGTTAGTGTTCCTTTTTTTTAAGATATTCCTAGTCAAAACATGTACCCTAGATTGAGAGAACAACGTTCAAAGCAATGTTCACGAGGGTTCAAAATACGCTCAGCCGATTCAGTACAATATTCGTGGGGTTCAAGCCGGATTGAAAAAAAATGTTCTTCAGATATAAAAAATATTTACGGGTTCGAATTTTTCCCCATTACTAAAACTAACTCTATAAATAAAATCAGAACTTTGTTTTTCCTAAGAATGACAAAATAAATATTTTAATACTTTAAAAAGACGCGCCCATTTTAATGCCGCGCGATACGGGGTGTACGTAATCGGATTTGTCTAAATTTTAATTAGCCAGGCTTGTTTTGAGCTGGGCTAGGGCGTGCATGCTGTGGTTTTCCTGGTCCCAAATTAATCTTGCCCGGGCCTTTGACAAAACGGGCGGGAGCCCTTAAAATTTGATTTTCCATTTGCCGCTCCAATCCCCTATTAATTTTTTCAGCCATCGTTTCCTGCCATATTTGATTGAAATTAAAACTTGCCAGCGTGCACACGGATTGTGGAGTGTGGACAGCTAGCACCTCTCTCTCGACCACTGCATATATAAGAACTCGACCAGGAAGATACGAACCCCATATATAGCAGCGGCGCTCGCCTCCACCGCATTGCTAATTCCGTTGTTGCAGAGCTACCCCTACGCATAGCCACCTCAACCGCTTTTATCCCCGTCGCTGCAATGGTCGCCTGGTCATCGCTCCCACACGATGTCATCCCCGTCATCGGTAACCGCCTCCTCGCCGTTGGGGATCTCGACTACTACATGAACATGCGTCTCGTCTGCAAAGATTGGCGTATCGCGACCGTCAACCCTAGGGCGGCGCCAGCCGACCCTCTCTTCCGCCTCCAGCAGTGGGTCATGCTCGACGAAAAGCACCCTAAGAGAGGTGATACCCTCGGCCGTCTCTTCCTCAACACCGCCACGGGACGCTCCGTCAACTTAGATCTCACCGGCCTCCTCGACTACTACTTCATCGCCAGCATCGGCGGCCTCGTCGTCGTGGCAAGCAGGGCCACGCCGCACGTCGTCAGCGTCTTCAACCCATTCACGGGTTCCTTCATCGCGTTCATGGCGCCCATTCCTGAATCGCTGCAGCACACCACGGCCTATCTGCACCAGGTTGGCCCTCTCCCGCCCACCCTAGTCCTAGAAATCGGCGTCAACCGCGACACGGCGTACTCGGCCCGGCCCGACGCCGAGCACTTCGCCGAGGTGGAGCACAGCCTGCTGCACAAGGGGCGCTACGTCTGGGGCATCGCTGCTGATCAACAGGGTCTCATGAGCAGCATCGTCGCCGTCCTTCCTGACGAGATGTATTACTACTACGTGTATCCTTGCTGTTACTTCGTCGGTTCCCCAGGAGAAAATCTCCTTGTCGTGCGCCGCCAACGCCCAGCCCACGGCGTCGACGTCTTCAAGGTGGATGCTAAAACCATGGTGATCCAGCCGACAACATGCATCGGTAGTCGGGCGCTCTTCCTCGGTGACAGGTGCGTGTCCGTCCATGCCGGTAAGCTGGATTCAATCAATGGCAACTGCATCTTCTACCATGACGGGCATCGAGACGGTGAAGTTGCAGGCATCTACATGTATGACCTCACCAATCAAGAAGAGAAGTGGGTCGCCTCGTTTTTTACTGAAGACCCTTGGGAGGACGCCATTGGCAGTTCGACTCCTCCTTCTATGATTCAGCGGCTCATGAACTACTGCAACAATATTACATGGACTCAGCTAGATGTCGAACGACGTCAGGAAATGTATTGGTTATAGATCACAGGGCGTGATTGATCAACTTGCCAGATATGTGCCTATATGGATTATTTGATCCGAATCTGTGAGCGAGGTCTATTTCGAATTTGTGAGTTGTTTGCTGGTTCTATGTCTGTTCGAGTCTTGTTGAGTCATGTGAGCTGAAGCCTTGAAGAATTGTTTACTTAGCTTCTTTTGAAATCTCGAATTATATGATACTGAAATCAGGGGATATTTCTCCTTGTAAGTCTGAACTCTATTCTTTCCAATGGATTTCTGATTGTGAGAAAAGAAAATGACAATGTATGAGTGCTGTCGGCTACCATCCACACAGTGCGCACTCTCTCGTTTTTATCTCTTCGATCAACCAGCTAGCATGTCAATTTAGATTTCTACAGAAGTACAACAACATACTTCTTCACAGGGTACGCACCGAATACAAACATGCACTCACGTAAGTTATTTGCCACACATGAGGGGAAAAGCTAGGATTCGCTACACGATCGATGTAAAGAAGGAAGCGACGTGATTGATGTTATATGCATAATTGGGTATAAAAGAGATTTGGATTTGATTGGGGGCGAGAACACCATGCCACCACCTTTCCTCTGGTGCCCCTTCTTTCTTCCCGGTGCCACCGACTCCCTCGTTACTCGTTAGCAGTTCCTCGTGAGTACTTGGTTGTTTCTCGAATCAACCGAACTTGGATTGCATAGGTTGTCTCATAATAGATATTTGAAATTCCGAGTTTTAAGATCTTGTCAATGTGCCCTACATAACAGTTAAGCATCACATCAGCAAAAGAAAGAGCTAAACACAACATCTATAACACTATAAAAACAAAAAGAAATTGATAATCGTGTAAACAAAGACATATACAGTTGTAATGAATCCTCTAATCAGGTAAAAAAAAAAGAGAAATACAGTTGTAATGGATCCTCTAATTCACCAAAGGTGATATCCTACATAACTAGATGAAGAAATGAGCATCCACACCAGTGGAAACAAGGCCAAAAGATTTGACCTTTAGTACCTATTCAATTACAACCAGGTACAAATAGGGGTCTGGTACCGGTTTAAACGGGGAGGACGCCGAGATGGCTAATACCGGTTTGAACCATACCTTTGGTACTGGTTGGTGGCTAAAAGCGGTACCAAAGGGGTGTGGCAACCATTCGCCTGGTGCGAGCACATTTGGTACCGGTTTTAGCCACCAACCGGTACCAAAGGGGTGTGGAAAAGGGGGTGTGGCAACCTTTCACCTGGCGCGAGGACCTTTGGTACGGGTTGGTGCCTAAAACCGGTACCAACGAGTCAGAACCGTTTTGCCTCCCGCGTGTATGTGTTTGCGAAGTGCTACAGTACGGCGCCATTCTCTCGATTTCCTCCCTCTCCTCCTCTTTCTTCTCCCTCTCTTTTTCCCATAATCCACCATGGACCAACCAATCAGTCGCATAGGCCCTGTTCGTCCACATGGCACGAATGTGCTTACCGGCGTCTACATCAACGAGAGCGCCAAGATGGCGGGTTATCTTTCCACATTCCTAGGATGGGTTGAAAGCGCGAAGGACCAAGAGAAATTCATCGGGCTTGATCTTGAGTATACACGCAATGGGAAGGAGGTCTTCAACAAGAATGTCTTGGTCTTCCAATGGGCAAGGTACGTACGTTTTGGGGCTTGATCCACTCATAGATTTATTATCATGAAAATTGCATAGGATAGCAACATGTCCGATCCCCATTTGAATCATATTTGAATCATATATGTGCGTGATATATAGAAAATTGCATAGTTTTATTATGATGAAAATTGCATAGGATAGCAACATGTCCGAACTGTTGGGAATATTCCCTAGAGGCAGTCATGTATGATGTAATTCCTAATGTATTCATAAAGTTATTAAGTCGTCCTTGTTTTGAACATATGATATATGTCATTGAATATGTGATTCGATTGTGGATCTATGTATTCATGTTGTTCATGCTAAATTGTCCTTGGTCATTATGTTTGTGCTAGACACACATACTAGACTAATGTGAGTGTTGGTTGATTACTCGGTTCCACTTGTCATGGGCATGGCGATGCCATTCCAACATTCACAGACTCGGCTAAAGAGTTTAGCAAGTAGGACTGACCCATATTGAGATGCAACGAGTAAGTCGTCATTTGTATGTCTCAATCAATTTAATCCTTAGACCTGAGGTTGTCGCACATTCCGAATTGTGGATCACCGACTTAGGTTCTGTCAAACGATGTTCCATGACAAGGCAGTTATAAAGCCAGAGTTGGATCGAATGAGAAGCAAGTTGCGTGATGTGAATAATCAAGATGGGATTTTTCCCCTCCGAATGGAGAGATATTCTCTTATCCCTCTCGAGTGATATGATTCCGGAAGCATGGCCATAGGTGACCAGTGGCGGAGGACGGAAAAAAAATGAGGTCGGGCGAACTCGAAAGCGAAAAGAAAATGATGCAACAAAACTGAAACGTTGCCACAATATTTACACCCTCCCTCACGCCTCATGGTCCCTCCCTTAACTTCTTGATCTTACTCTTCATGTGTCACAATATTTACATGTTCCTAGTGCTTGGTTTAGAGCTACTGTCACTAGCAATTGGCACAAAAAAAAAGTCTCTTCAATCGACAATTAAAGACATTAAAAAGATAGTTTACCCATTCCCGTAGCTCAAATTTTCATTACTTGAAGAAATTCACCAGAAACAAGGAAATCATACCTTCCACCTTCGCAGCAGCAAGTCTTTTTCCCTTTTTATCCCTCTCCACCATGAAACCGCCGCCTGAAAGGCCGATAGCCGGCTAGCCGCCGACCAGGAAACCCTAGTTTGTTTAGGGAAGAAGGGGCCAAGCAGACGAGCTTGGGAGGGAATCAACGAGAGGAGATGGCCGATCTTGGGGACTGGGACTGAGGGAGAGGCGGAGGCGAGCTTGGAAGATTGCGGAGGCGCGAGCAGCCGATCACGGGAGGCAGGAGGGCGGACGCACGGAGCTTCCTGGTCCCTGTGGTCGAACGACCTCGTGCCTGCTCTAACAGTTCCCAGGTGCAGAGGCTTGTGCACATTAGGCCCCGCACCTGTAGCGCCCTCACATTTAATAATGTAAGAACTACTGTGTTAAGTGCTAGTCCCTGGATCAATGCTAGCACCACAGAACAAAATGTAATGTATCATTGCAGAAGTATCCAAAATTATTATAAAGGATCCAGAATAGCCAAGTATGGATTTATTACAAAGTGCATAGTCTTGAAAGACTAGCAAAACTCAGAGTTCTAAACAGCAGAAATAAAGATAGCAATCAGCCTCCATCTTCAATCATGCGTCACATACATTACATGTTGGGTGTAGACTCGAGTCCAAGTACTTAATCAAACTTCATCCTCAAAATTTCCTCCACGTTGGAATATGCAGCCCCCGAAGGAGATTCAGTACAAACAATGTACTGGCAAATGACACTATGGTGGATATAAAATGGCAAGTCTAAACTACATGCATATCTGGCTTGGTGGAGTTTAGGCTATTTGCAGAAAGCAAGTTTTTCCCTAACACTTTTGAACAAGGGTTTTATCTTCAAAGATTGGCACCATGGGACACACCCATGAGCACCACAACTAATATTTCCTTAGCCAAATTTTACTTCTTCAAAACGGTGTTGAGATTCTTCTGTCCATCCTTGTCCAGCTGCTCGAAGTCGACCATTACCGGGAACACGGCTATGATCATAGTTTCTAACTCCGCAGAGGTTGTGCACTTTCACCCTTTGTCTTCAGTTAGCCCAAACATCCTATACACCCGGAATGCATCATGGAAATGAGAGAATTGAGACAAGATATTTCAGAAGCAAGAAACCAACCCAACCAGCAAGACCCGTTCCACCTATCATTATGCTACATCTTCATGTCAAGCATGGGATGAACTCTCACAACTTAGTTGATCAAGACAGAGCCCATATGTCAAAGGGCTACACGGAAAGCTCTTAAACTTAAAGGGACTTAGGAATCTCTTTGTTCCTGGGTGTCCGTCCACAAGTGTACTCCTTCGGTGATAAACACCATTGATATGGCCCTAGGGAGCCACTCAACATAATCCAATCACATCCAAATTCCATCCAGGTGTTTCATTGAATATTATACTTAGAATTTTTCACCACATCATTGAAAACAAATTGAAACTTTGCATAGCATCTAACAAGTGCTAAGGCTATAGTTGATAACAAGGTTAAGGTTGGCTACACACTACTAGGGTTTGAGCATAGCATAGTACTTAGAGAAAAATTCACCTATCATGCAATCTACTTCAAAACTCTAGTAATGCATAAGAAAATAAGGGGTGGATGAATGTGTCACTTGCCTTGGCAATGGGATGAACTATCACAACAATAATAACAGCAACAAGAGTAGACTTGCTCCTCTTCACAATCTAGCACAAGCAAAACATGCCACACATAAACATACAACACAAACATAACATAGAAAACAATACAAAAACATGTATGCATGTTATGCCATGATCAAATTAATGCACAAAATTCACAACTAGCAATAATTACTAACAATGATGTTATGTGGTATTAATAACATGGTTATGATGCATGCAAAACAAATTTATTATCAAATTATAACTATTAGTATTACTAGGGTTTTAATGTAGGCTAATATGAAGATTAATAGGGTTTATGTTACAAAGTTGCAAAAATAATTTTTCCAACGCATCTAATGGATAGTGGACATCAAAACAAAACCATAGCAATTTATTTCACCTAAAAAGGATTTGTAGATTAAAAGTTATGCCCATAATAGTGATTAATATAGATCTACAAATAACATGTCAGTGCACGTTTCAATATTGAAATTTGAATAGCCTAGATTAATCTACACATTGTTCTGATTTCAAAAAGTCCAAAATCATCTAAATTGGAGTTGCAGAACAAAAGTTATTGATTTTACAAGTTTTAGCAATTTTCTGTAATTTTAAATCGATTTAAATCGCGCTGGTTGGCTCGCTGACTCTGCGCTGACTGGCGATCTACGTGGCGCGACTGGATTGGAGCGGAGCGGCACGGTCGATGACGAGGCGGCTGACAGGGCGTGCGACGTGGCGTCCTCCCATTGGCGGATACCGGTTTGCGAGGTAATCTAACGGGGGCAGTCGGATCGGGATCGTGTGGCGCAGGAGGGAGGGTTGACTCACCGGGTTGGATCTCGCCGGAGAGGATGAAGAGGTCGACAACGGCGACAGCGGGCGTGGATGGCGGGGCGTGTCTGGGCTCTTTCGGCGCGGTTGAGGACGCCGACGAGATGCGGGAGTCGAGGGGGTCCTCCTCGTGGCCTCGGTTTCTCCTCTCGAAGCGGGGAATGGTTGCTGTGGAAGCTCCCGAGGCCCTCGGTAATGGCGGCGGCGGCGGAATATATTCGAGGAGTAGGCGGCGACTTCGGATAGGGTTTCGAGGGCGGGAAAGGGTGCAGACGTCGAGGGCAAGGCTCCTTTTTAACGGGCAGAAGACGTGGAGGAGGGGGCAGGGCGCGAGGCGGCGTCGGAGTCCGACAGCGGCACGGCGGTGGAGTCCCGCTCGGACACGGCGGCGATTGGGTGACATCAGCATGACGCGGGGGTCGCGTCAGGCGTGGGGCCCACGTGTTAGCGAGAGGAGAGCAGAGAGGGCGGGGCGGGCTGGTGCGTTGTTTTTCTGCTGGGCCTTCTTGATGGGCTTGGCCTGCTCGGTGAGCTGCGCGCGAGAGAGAGAGAAAGCAGAGGGGAGTTGGGCTGGGCCCAAGAGAGAGGAGAGGTGGCAGCCGGGTTGCTGCGCTAGTTTTTTTCTTTTCTGTTTTTTTTGTTTCCTTAACAAATGATTCAAAAACAACCAAAACCCCACCAAAACAAATCAGAAAAATACATAAAATTATGTTTTGAAAAGCTTAGGAAATAAGGAAACTTTTGGTACTATTCTTTCCTAAAAATAAAATACTTTACTTTAGAAAAAGATTTAAATCCAAAATGGGGTTTAATAGGTAATATCACCTAAAATTTTGTCTTTTGCAAATTAAAAACCAAATTTATGCAAACAAAATGCAAGTATGCTATGATGCTCATGTACGCATGATGGTTTTAAAATTTTCAAAATTTTCAAAAACCTGGTATGTTACAGCACCGAGCCAACCAAGGCCCAGCTCGTTCTGAGTGACTCTCAACTCGCCCAATTAGGCTCTTCTCCTTTTTGTTTTTTCAGAAACGAGACAAAATCGTAAAAATACACCTGTACACACGAAAATGCCTACCTATAATCGACTTTTTTTTGTCAAAAATCAAGGTCGGGCGGCTTCCCTACCTTGCCCTAAGGGGTCTTCCGCCCCGGTGCGTGACTCGGTTAAGTGTTAACTGGGTCTATTGACTAAGAGTTAGTCAGATGAATCATATATCACGGACCGAGAAGAGAGTTGAGCTATTTAAGGGATGATGATAATTCGCCTATAGTTCGACAAGGTATATCGTGAGGCAAAAGGGACTCAAATGAAAGTCACATTGAAAGGTATGTCGTCATGACTCTATGGCACTTGGGAGTCGGCACGTTCTGCTAGGAGCCGCTACCGATTGATTGATTGGGAGTCGGACTCCAATCGTGTCCAAGTCGCCATGAGCCTGCAGGGTCGCACACTTAAGAGCGGGAGAAAATACATTGGTCGGGTTGGACCCGAACCGGAAATGGACTGAATTAGTGAGTTGGACTCACAGAGGGAATGGGCCACAAGAGTACTTTTTTATGTATCTTGTGGCCGGTACAGGAGATCTTGTGGCCCATTCCCTCTGTGAGTCCAACTCACAGAGTACTTTTTTATCTGAATAATGCGAGTGGTAGTGGGCTTCATTTTTATCTGAAGATCGAGTACTTTTTTATGTATCTATATTTATATGTTCATGTTTAAGTATGAGCAAGATTTCATTGTGATCTATGTAATGGACGAGTTAGACACTTTTCTACCCCATTGTGCTATGGGTTTTGGATGAGAGACAATGCACTTCGGGGTGTGTCGACCTACTTTAGCGGCATCCACTTCTCTCTAGCGAGTTTCATGACTTATAGCCTAAATTTCTGGGATCAGACAAACATGAGGGAAACATGTCAAGAGTTGGGTCATACCTTTGTCTTCTAACTTTCTAGGGTCTATCCTAACACAACCAAAGCAACTAGCTAGTTAGACACTTTTCTACCCCATTTTAACGCCGGTACCGGCTTTATTCGTATAAGGCTGGTTTTTCTACAATGGGGCTAGAGTTTCATCGGAGAGAGACTCCGGCGTTGGGATCCCACCACAAGCTAGATTTAGAGCAAAACTCTCGCTCATGTGTAGTAACACGAACACAGAAACAAGCGCTAGTCTTGCCTTTTACGACTAATTCATTCAATATTTGATGACTATGTTTTCCTGATCATGTATATTGTTTATGTCAACATCAATGAATATCATATTGTTGGAAGGGAACAAAATGGTGGGAATTCCCTAAGTAGATTGATATGCTAAGAGATTCCACTAAGACATCTTTGTCCTTAGAATCATATCACAATAGGTTACATTAAAATGCATCTTTTGACCTTGAGATTATCGGGATAATATATTCTGGAGGTTTTACTTTGGTGCTATCAAGAGTCACATCATAAACATGGTGAACATAAAGGTATCTAATGGGTACTTCTAAAGGAGTTTATTACTTCCATGTTCTGAGAATGGAATTACTCCTCCGTAAAAAGAGATATACATACCTGGGCCCACTCAATTTTCTTGATATCCATAAGTTCTATAGACAATGCATGATGATAATACATCATGTGTGATATCATAATACAGTAAGGAGAAGAGTAAACTTACCTAATAACGAGACGATACAAAGGTATAAGTGAACCAGAGATTATTTCATGGCAATACCAGAATCAATAGTCTCGGATAAGTTCGGTATCATGAGTAATGGGAGATTTTTATAATAACCAACATGTTCAGCAGTGTATTCGTTTAGTATCTGGGAGTCAATATGTGTTTCCACGGTTCCTCTATTGATTATTCAAAAGGATAGAGATTCCAGTTTCATGTCCACACCCTATCGAACCTGTAGGGGAAAAACACTTAAGTTTGGGCTTATTTTTTTGTGTATATCGGTAGGTATGGATCAACTAGGAGTATCATCAGAATGGTGTTTCTGTGTGATATATATTTTTTACATATCAGAGAAAATTTATAACGATGGCATGGGATGTCTTAGAGTGATAGAAACAGTTTATATTAGTACCGGAATTTATTCCAGAGTTGTTATGAAAGAGAAATTTATGTTGCACATCTTACGGAGAAAATGTAGGGGAGCATGTGATGTCCCGGGATGTCGGAAATATTTTTTTGATATCATTAGATAATATCGATGATTTTATCTATAGGGGTTAACTGGTTCCTGAGAAGTTTCGAGGACTTTCCATATAAGGGGGGAGTACCGAGATGGGGAAAATTTCCCCCGCATGCCCCAACCCTAATTTTGGGGCTGCTAGGTGGGCCCAGTGGCTCCATAAAATAGTACTCCCTCCGATCCATATTAATAGGTGCTGAAGTGGATGTATCTAGCAATAAAACATGTCTAAATACATCCACTTCAGCACATATTAATATGGATCGGAGGGAGTACTCATCATCTTGGTATTTTCTACGGTTTTATTGGAGAGACAAATAGAAAAGAAGAAGGGGTAAAGGAAAAAGGGAATGAGTGGGAGGTGGATTTGGATTCCACCTTACCAATCTGAGTTGGGCTAGGAAGGTGGTGCAACCACCTCCTTGGTGGTGCGGCCAAGCTCTCCTAGCTCAACTAGGACTCCCCTCCCTTTTGGCAAGTCTCACATCTCCCCCCACTATATAAATCACCACAAGGCTCCAAGAAAATCACACAATTGGATCTCAAGCCTCTCTTTCTTTCTCTAAAATAATTAGAGGAGTAATTAGAGCCTCTAATTAGAACCCTTCTAATTGAATTAGAGCTTTCTCCGATTAAATTAGAGCTTTCCTCTAATTTAATTAGAGCTTCTTATAATTGGGTTTAGAGGTGTTCCTCTCCCGATTATACCTAGCTTCTAATTACTCTCTTTCTCTCTCTCATGTGTTGAGAACTCCACCTTCATATACACTTGCGGCGCCAACTCCTGGACGGTGAAGCATTGAAGAATTTGCCTCGACGTATGTGTGCATACTCTTAAAGGGGTAACACTTGAGACCCTCACTATGCTGGATCAAGCTGTTGGATATGGGGAGTCAGCAACATCCTTACCCACGGGCTTGTGCATGAGGATCTTCTACATGATTCATCGACACCCCTTCCACTACTATGGTGTCTGGTGCAGATCTTTAACATTAACTTGTATCCGCATAGCAAGGTCTTGGTTGTTGTGTAGCAAGTTTGGTGAAAATTTTAAATTCATGTTGTGCAACCGAGCAGTGGTATCGAAGCGGTCTATTCGTAGGTACAAGATCTGATCTAGAGCACCGGAGAGTGTGGGAATTGCATAAGTTTGTGCAAGTATGTTGGAAAGTTCTCCAACATTCAGATTATTTGTAATTGCTTCCGAAGAAGCTTTGCTATTTTGTATCCGATGGCATATCGAGATTCTTACAAACTTCTGGCAATCCTAGGACGTTCGAGTTTCCCCTAGGATATCTCATCTAGTCCGAAAAAGTGCTTCAGTAGTTTTGGGTCTCTTTATAGTCGGTTTCGTAAAAGGCATTATGGAAGGGGCATGTGGATTGGATCCACATGGGGGTCATGGTTATGAACAAGTTTAGATTGAGGCTCTAGACGTTTTCGTAAATGTATGTGTTTCAATCACCCCGCAATATCAGTCTAGCAATGTGAATAATCATGCCTTAGGGAAGCGTAGTTTACTTAATAGTTCGTTTCGTAGATCCTATAGCCATGCTAAAAGATGCAAAACATGTGTTAGGGACGTCTAACTCTATTTTGCAGTAAACATGATGCGATATAGTCTTGAAGTTTAGAATTTTGACATGCTTTACCTAGCATTGTTTTGTATCTAGAAATCCATCCTAAACTCGATCATGGCGAAGATGGGAAAGGAGAAGAATTGCACTTGTCGTGAACCTCGACATGGCACTGCCAACGCGGGATCCGTTGGAGATGAAGGAGGACTATACTACATCACTAATTTTAATCGTGCATGTTTTACTATGTTTTCTGTTTGTCTCTTGATTGTGCAATAGACATAATTATTTGGGTGATTCCTCATAAAAATATCAAGGTAGATCATGCTCTACTAACTGTAGCACCATCAAGCTGATTGCGATTCACGTCCATCACCTAGATATAGGGATCAATGTGTTCTTCTGATTAGAAGGCGGGCATCAAGCTAATCCATATTCATCACCTGGATACAGGGGGTCAGTATGACATCATCTGTTGCAGCAGGATTAGTTGGTTGTCTTGATGTTCAGGCATGAAAGTTATGAGCTCGGAGCACATACACCGAAAGGTGAAGTGGAAATCACGGTGGAGGTGATTGGCAAGTTGGCCTACCCATTGTAAGCTTATAGCCATCAAGTTGGATACATCCTTTGGTTATAAATAGAACGTGGATTCCGTAATAAATTAAATTCTGATCACGAGGAATATCAGATTTAGTGGGAGCACATAGTTAATTATTTAATAAGTGCTTAGAAAATAATTATGAACATGTCTAAGTGAACTATAAAATTGTTGTAGATCCATGGCTCGTCACACCCGCTATTAACCTTGGTCCACTACTTGAGAAGAAATCACTTGATGCCAATTGAAGTAACTATGCGGATTGGGTCTGTGCCTTGAGAATTTTCTCAGGGGTATCATGAAATAGTATGTCCTCGATGCTCCTCTTCCATAGGATCTGAGTGACGACACATCTGATACCGAAAAAGAATGCACACACCTTGATGAGTGATGATGCAATAGATGTTCAATGTCTCATGTTGACATGTATGAATCCTGAGTTGTAGAAAGAATTTGATAGTACGTCCACATATGACATGATCTTTGCACTCACGACCATGTACCACACACAAGCCAAGACTTAACATTATGAAATAACAAAGGCTTTGTGGTTATATCACATGATAGAAGGAAGCTCAGTGAGTGAGCATGTAATCAAGATGTTTGGTTACGGGACAAGGCTTCAGGCTTTGGGATTTCCAATCCCGGCTGAGATGAGTACAAATATGGTGTTGCCTTCACTCCCCCCGTCTTACAATGGTTTCATCATAAATTATAACATGAATGGTATGGATAAAACACCAAATGAGCTCCTTGCTATGCTTAAAACTATTGAGCCTAGTGTGAGGAGGGAAAACAATCAAGATCGATGGTTTCCCATAATATACCATTCAAGAATAAAAATAACAGAAATGGAAAAAGTGCTAAAACACATAATAAGCCCAATTTTTCTACATAGAGTAAGTTTGAATGCTATTCCAGTAAAAGGAAAGGGTATTGTAAGAGGAACTGTAAATCTACCTCAATCAAAAGGAAAAATCCACCAAAGGTGATAAAGATATAAGAGTTATAAATGAATGATATTTGTCATTCTTACTAGTATCTCTGGTGTATAGATTGCTAAAAATATTTTATGTTCGATATAGGAGCTTCGGAAAGTAAGGAGACGGAAGAATGAAAGTTGTTCATGAGCGTCAAGCTAAAACTTTTCTCCGACATACTATTTCGGATTACCTGCATGGTTTCTTCGGGGGCCGGGTAAGTGTAGAGAAGGTGACCGGAACGGAAGGAAAGAGGCTAGATCCGCCGTTTGAGCCAGCATAAATTGGTATCCTTCCCCATGAGAGGCCGGGAGGAAGCTACCATCTTGGAAATCTGCCTTTTGATCCTTAGAAGATCTGGCGCCAGAACTTGGACAACTTCTAGAGCCCATTTATCTCTGGGAGAGGCGGCGTAGTTTTCAAAATCCAGAACCCTTGTATCCTTTTTAGCATACATGACGTCCTGATGGTAAAAAAAGGAACACGTCCAAAATTTGACGGATTCGCTGATTTTGATTTTAGGGAACCATTCTTCCCTGCCGCGGCGCAGGTTGAAAAATATGGTTCCACGGACGGGTGATACGTCCATTTTGCATCACTATTTATATCATAATTTTCTTTTATTCATCGATATATTTCATGTTATGATGCATCTCTTATGTTATTTTATCTTATTTTGCATGTTTTATAATTTTTGGAGAATAAACACCAGGACTAGAAATCTGATGGAAAAAGTACCGTCGAGATACCATATTTCAGATGATCAGAAGAAGAAGGGGGGGCATACGGGGTACCTAAAAGTTCAGAGGAGGAACTCAGCCAGAAGGGGAGCTAGAGGGGGCCACCAGGGGCCCACACCTAGGGTTGGCGCGCCCTCCCCCTGGCCGCGCCACCTAGGGGTGTGGCCACCCTGGCCCACCTATGGGGGTCATCTTTGGCGTGCTTGGCCCCCAGGGAACCCTAAGCCTCATTCCATCCTCGAAGAATTATTCCGCCGCCGCCTCGGATCGTAAAACACCAGAGAGATAAAAGCTCTCTCGCAGGGAGAAATCTGTCGGGGAAGTTCCTCTCCGGAGAGGGGAAATCACCGCCATCGTCACCGTCATCACTCCGGGCATCATCAAGATCGTCATCATCATCATCATCACCACCAGCAACATCACCCTCATCATACACCTTCATCCCGCTGTAACAATTAGGGGCTTCTATCATTGTTTTGCATTAGATCTCTCTCCCGGTGTGGATTACTTGTTAGTAGTTGAATCTTGTGAGATTTATCGGTGTTTGCACTTTATGACCATATTATTTTCATCCATTATATCACCTTTGATCATGATCCATATGATGTGTTGTGAGTAGTTCGTGTTGTTCTTGAGGACATGGGAGAAGTCAAGTTGTTAGTAGTGAAGTAATGTTGAATAATAATTAATGATTGACATTTAAGTTGTGGTGTTATTCTCCTAGTGGTGCCATGTGAACGTCAATTACATGATACTTCACCATTTATGGTCCTAGGGGAATGCATCATGTATTTGGCTACTAATTGTGGGGTTGCCAGAGTGACAGAAACCTAAACCCCCGTTAGGAAACCATTACAAGAGGGAGCGTAGGATCCCGGAGTTTAAAGCTGTGGTTATATTTATTTCTTAATTACTTTCTTGTAGTTGCGGATGCTTGCAAGGGGTATAATCACAAGTATGTATTAGTCTTGGATGGGATGGTACATTAGCATAGGTTCACCCACACAACACTTATCAAAACACCAAAATTATTTAGCTGCATGGAACAAAAGCACTTGACAGAAACCTCTCGTGTGTCCTCGAGAAAGTTTGTTAATCATAAGTAAACTCACCGGCTTGTCCTTTGCTGAAGAAAGGATTGGGCCACTTGCTGAAGTTATTATTACTGCATTTTATTTACTTGCACTTTATTTATCTGCAATATCAAAAACCCCTACAAACTATTTTCCACCATTTACAATTATTCCTTCATCGAAATCGCTTGTCGACACCTTCTGCTCCTTGTTGGGTTCGACACTATTATTTATCGAAAGTACTACGATACACCCCCTATACTTGTGGGTCATCAAGACTTTTTCAGGCGCCGTTGCCATGGAGTGAAGCGCTATTGGGAAGTGGAATTAACAAAGGAAGCTTTTGCTGTAAGGGCTGTTTTTATTACTGTCTACTGCTTTATTGCGCTATGTTTGGAACTCCTCTTGAGGCCTTATTTGCGGGAACTTCTGCCACTGCTAGGGTAGTAAGTGACCCACTACCTGATGATTTGGATCATTATAAAATACCTATAAAGATTGTTAAACATGTTATGGATAACTGATATTTAGGTGATGGAAATGTCCATCATGGTGATCATTTGCTATTTTTACATGAATTATGCGAGTTGTTCAAGTGTGCAGGTATTACGATGAGCCAAGTGAAGAGGAAAATTATTCTCTGTATCATTGACAGGCCGAGCCTCTGAATGGTTCAAACTGCTGAAAAATAGCCAGACTATTGAATGGGAGGAAATTGTACCTCTCTTTTATTCTAAATTATATCCTCCAAGTGAAATCCATAGAGATCGGAATTATATATATAATTTTTGGCCTCATGATGGAGAGAGTATTGCCCAAGCATGGGGGAGACTGAAGTTACTAATGCTCAAATGCCCCATTCATGAGATCCCTAGTAATATTGTTATTAATAATTTCTATGCAAGGCTTCCTCTTCATGGTAAGGATTTATTGGATGCTTCTTGTTCTGGATCATTTACACGTATGAAGGATGAAGCTAAATGGGATCTTCTTGACCGTATTCAAGAAAACACTAAAGCATGGCAGAATGACAAATGTAGAAAGTCAGGTATAAATTATGACTATGAATGCATTATAACCTTTATGTCATCTGAGGATTTTCATAATGTTGATGTTGTTTATGGTCTTGATTCTCAAGTTGCTGCAAACTTATATAAGGCTTTTGCTTCTTACGTTGATATTCCTAAAAAGGAATGGGATAAGTACCATGCACCTTATAAAGATACTATTAATTGTGCTCCTACTAGAGATATAGAGGTTCATATTGTTGATTCTATTGTGCCTGAACCTTATATTGAGAAAATTCCTTTCCCTGCTAAAATAAAATAACACTCTATGTTAGCTAGTGTGATTAATAAAAGTGCAAAGAAACTTGTAGAACCCGAGGAACAAATAAATGTAGAACCTACAGTAGCAATAGTAAAGGACCTTGTTTCTGAAAATGTAGAAGAGGGACACATTATATTTTGTGAAGATGTTTCTAATATTATCTCTCATCCTAGTAAATCTAGGAAACCTAGTGTTCATGTGCTAAGTGTTAGGATAGGTGATCATTGCTATTATGGTTTATGTGATATTGGTGCTAGTTCTAGCGCTATTCCTTATGAGCTTTATAAAGAAATCATGCATGAAATTGGTTCTTGTGAACTTGAAGACATTGATGTGATCATTCAACTTGCTAATAGGGAAAATATTTCTCCAATTGGTATTGTTAGAGATGTGGAGCTCTTATGTGGCAAAACTAAATATCCTGCTGATTTTCTAGTACTAGGCACTTCTGCTAGTGATACTTGTCCTATCATATTTGGTAGGCCTTTCTTAAATACTTGTGGTGCTGTTATAGATTGTAAAAAGGAGAAAATCCTTACAAAGTTTGATGGAGAGTCTTATGAATTTAATTTCTCCAAATTTGCTAAAGCACCCTATGAAGCTGAATTACCTAATGAAAATTATAGAGTTGAACGGTTGGCTGCTCTTGCTCTTGCTCTTGCTCCTAACAATCCTTTGAAGAAATACATGGAAGACCATGAAAGTGATGTCTTTATGGAAAAAAAAGGAATGAAATTGATGAGATTTTCCTACATTAGCCAGCAATGCTGGAACATAATTTACCTGTGGAAGACTTGGGTACAACATTACCACCCAAGGAAGATCATGTTTTTGATTTAAAGCTTTTGCCTGATAATCTTAAATATGCTCATATTGATGATAAGAAATTATATCCTGTTATTATTAGTTCTCAACTTTATGATAAAGAAGAGGAGAGATTATTGGGGATATTGAAGAAACATAGAGGTGCTATTGGTTATACTCTTGATGATCTGAAGGGTAGTTCTCCTGCTATATGTCAGCATACTATTAATATTGAACCTCATGCAAAGCCAGTTGTTGAACATCAACGCCGTTTAAATCCTAAAATGAAGGATGTGGTAAGAAATGAGGTATTGAAACTCCTTGATGCTGGCATTATTTATCCTATTGCTGATAGTAGATGGGTTAGTCATGTGCATTGTTTCCCTAAGAGAGGAGGATGGCTGTTGTGCCAAATGAAAATAACGAACTTATTCCTCAAAGAGTTGTAGTTGGTTATAGGATGTGCATTGATTTTAGAAAGGTTAACAAAGTCACTAAGAAAGATCATTATCCTTCACCTTTTATTGATCAAATGTTAGAGAGGTTGTCTAAGAAAACTCATTTCTGCCTTCTTGATGGTTATTCTGGGTTCTCTCAAATTTTTGTTAAAACGCTTGATCAAGAGAAAACGACCTTCACTTGTCCTTATGGAACCTATGCTTATAGACGTATGCCTTTTGGTTTATGTAATGCTCTACTATTCAAAGATGCATCTCTTCTATCTTTCATAGTTTTGTGAAGAAATTGTGGAAGTTTTCATGGATGATTTCTCCGTCTATAGAACTTCTTTTGATAATTGTTTGCAGAATCTTGATAAAGTTTGCAGAGATGTGAGGAGACTAATCTTGTTCTTAACAGGGAGAAATGCCATTTTATGGTTAATGAAGGAATTGTTCTTGGACATAAAATATCTGAAAGGGGCATTGAAGTTGATAGAGCTAAAGTTGAAGCCGTTGAGAAAATGCCATGTCCCAGGGATGTCAAAGGTATTCGTAGTATCCTTGGTCATGCTGGTTTCTATAGAAGGTTTAGTAAAAATTTCTCTAAAATATCTAAGCATCTTACTAATCTTCTTCACAAGTATGTACCTTTTGTTTTTGATGGATATTGTAGAGAAGCTTTTGAAATTTTAAAGAAGGCTTTAATATCTGCCCCTATTGTTCAACCACCTGATTGGAATTTACCGTTTGAAACTATGTGTGATGCTAGTGATTATGTTGTAGGTGATGTTCTTGGATAGCGGATAGACAAGAAGTTAAATGTTATTCATTATGCTAGTAAAACTCTTGATGCTGCTCAGAAGAATTATGCCACCACTGAAAAAGAATTCCTTGAAGGGAATATGCCCGAGAGGCAATAATAAAATGGTTATTATCTTATTCCTTGTTTGTGATGAATGTTTATTTCTCATGCTAGAATTTTATTAACCGGAAACGTTGATACATGTGTGCTTAATAAACAAACAATGGTTCCTAGTAAAGCCTCTCTTTTAAACTAGCTCGTTGATTAATAGATGATCAAGGTTTCCTGATCATGAACATTGGATGTTATTAATAACGGGGTCATGTCATTAGAAGAATGATGTGATGAACATATACCCAAAGAGAATATAGCAATGCGATCAATTCATTTAGTTTACATTGTTATATCAAACATACAAAGTAACTTATTCCTTAGACCATGAGATCATGTCAATCGCTGATACCGGAAGAGTGCTTTGATGGCATCAAACATCACACCGTAACAGGGTGACTATAAAGGTGTCGTTAAGTATTCGGAAAGTATTAGTTGAGGATCATGGATCAAGAGTGGGATTTGTCCATCCAAATGACGGAGATATATACTCTGGGCCCTCTCGGTGATATCACATCGAAACCGCTTGCAAGCACGTGATATGATCACAAGGATGTTATATCACGGGAACGAGAAAAGAGTACTTGTCGGTAACAAGATTGAACAAGGTATGGTTGATACCAATGATCGAATCTCGGACAAGTAAAATATCGCGAGACAAAGGGAATAGTTCACGGCGTTGTTGGTTCACACGATCACGAGAGTCATCGTTGAATATATAGGAGTCATCACGGATCTCCAGATCCCACTGTTGATTATTGATCGGAGAGGAGTCTCGATCATGTCTATCTTATTCGCGAACCGTAGGGTGACACACTTAAGGTTCGATGACGCGTTTGAGAGGATACGGAATATCGAAGAATATTTTGGGCAGCACCGAAATTGTTTCGGGGAAAATTGAAATAGTTCAAGGGGTTTTTCGTCGAATGGTTGTTAATAGAATTAACAAATGATTCGAGGTGCTATATGCAAAAGTTTGTTAATAGAATTAACAAATGCTGAAATAAAGAAATAAAAAGGTTTTATTTATTTATTAAAAGAAAACCTTTGGATTTTCCAAGTGGGAAATAATGGGAAAGTGAGTGGAGGTGAGTGGAGTGTCCACTCACATGATGAGGGAAGAGGTGGGGGCACCCCCATGGGCTGGCCGCACCCCCCTTGGGCTGCCTCCCCCCTCTCCTATAAAAGGAGGGTGAGAGCTCTCCCTCCTTCACACACTTGGCCACTTCCCTTTCCCTCCACCCGCTGCTCCATTTCATGGTCTCCGGCTTGGCGAAGCCCTGACCGTGGGATTCTTCACCACCACCACGCCGTCGTGCTGCTGGAGTTCCGAGGGATCCTCTACTTCCGCGCCCCGCTGGAACGAGGGAACGGAGGTCGTCATCAACCGTACGTGTGACCGACCATGGATGCATCGCCGGATTGCGGTGCCATCTTCTCGCTATCGGGATCGGTGTGAGTACGACTACGCCAACAACGAGATTTGATCTCGTACCACTTTGAGTCTTCGAGGGTATGTGTTCTCCTTAACCCTCTTGTTGCTCGTTGCACTTCGTCTCCTAGATTAGATCTTGGCATTTCGGGTGTCTCTCGCGTAGGAAAATTTTTGTTTTCTATGCTACGTTCCCCTTCAGTGGTATCAGAGCCGGATCTATGCGTAGATGTTTTGTACGGGTAGAACACATAGGTGTATGTGGGCGTTGATGATCATGTTATTACCTCCTTGATTATTTTATGATCTTAGTGGCATAGTGGGATGAAGCAGCCCGGACTAACCTTACATGTCCACGTACATGAGACTTGTTCCACAACTGACATGCAACTTGTATTGCATAAGTGGCTTGCGGGTGTCTGTTTCTCCTACTATAGTTAAGATCTAATCTATGAAGGGTTGTTAAAAATGTGTTTATCAACGTTGTGATTGATGTTCGTAGGTATGAACGGTTCTATCATCGAAAGCCCTAAGCCACGTAAAATATGCAAAAATAAATTAGAGGCGTCTAACTAGTTTTTGCTGGGCATGTGATGAGATATGGTCAATATTACAAATTTGATTATGAGATGATGTATTTTGTAAATTTTTGATATACCGGAAGGTATCCATATGGTTGTCTTCTTATTGATGGAAAATCAAGTTTGGGGTACCGTGGTACTTGGTACCACGCCGGTGGAATGATTGAGATCGTACCATAATGCACATGATGGAGATCAAGTGCAAGAAGGACCATATCATATCACGTTATCCTTTCATGTGATGTCTGTGATGTTGATCCTTTTTATGCATCTTGTTTTGCTTACATAATGTTGGTAGCATTATAATATGATCCCTCTCACTTAATATAAATATAATAATGTGTTCTTCCTTAAAGTATGCACCGTTAAGAAAGTTCGTCGTTTCGAGACACCACGTGATGATCGGGTGTGACAGACTCAACGTTCGCATACAACGGGTGTTTTCAAGCCTAGCATGTACAGACATGGCCTTGAAACACACGCAATACTACGGTTCTACTTGGCGAGCCTAGCATGTACAGACATGGCCTCGGAACACGTAACCGAAAGGTAAAGCATGAGTCATATGGATGATATGATGAACATGTCGATGTTCGCCTTTGAAACTACATCATCTCACGTGATGATCGGTTTTGGTGTAGTGAATTTGGTTCGTGTAATCACTAAAGACGACTAAGAGCGATGTTGTTTTTTAGTGGGAGTTCATGGTTTAATTTTTGAATTAACTTGAACTTATTTATCATGAACAACAAATCAAAGTGAATTTGCACAAATTGTAGTATTCATTGGCATCCACATAACTACGTTACACTTAGATTGTTAATTGAGATATAACTGTTATGATCTGGTAAATACCATTTAAGATTGGTACCGTATTAGTGAAATTTAAAATTGATTCCTATTGTAGATTTTTGGTATTTCCTACCTAGCTCCATATGGTTAATGATTGATTAATCTAGAGATCAAATAATTCCTACTTAGAATCCAGAGTCATGGTTGCTTTCGTATTACTTTATCTTCAAAAGAATGTTTTGTTGATCAAGGTGATTTAGGAACTGAAAAGAGTTCTTTTCAGAAACAATCAAGTGAAAGATATATTGATATCTAGAAACTTATTTGTGGCAACATGACTGAGTATAATTTAGCGTGACAATGTTTGCTTATATTATCTGAATATATGCAGATTTAGCGTGACAATGTTTGCTTATATTATCTGAATATATGCAATGATTGAAGACGCTAGGCGTTTGAATATTCCAAGAAGTTGGGCGCTCAAAATTATCCTCTAAATCCCTTCCTTCGAGCTATAGTAGCTTAAATCATAAAATTGTTATGATGGGATGGATTAAAAGTATGTGTAAAGTCGTTTACCTTACTTGGAGATTGCTAAGAGTGGAATCTAGAAGAATTCTATTAATATGGTGATATTAGTACAACAATCAAACTCAAAGTATGACTCAATGGGTGATAGTATATGACTAACACGCCAAAGAAAATGAGCTAGTAAGACTAGCATTGTTTGATGTTGAATGATTCTTCTATAAAGGAAAGGGAATATTGAAAATAGAATTCCAAAAAGATATATGGCAGAAAAAGAAGATAACTGGAAAGTCCAGCTCAGGAGTATATGCTTGATATACAAGTTATAGATGTATTACTAGTTAACAAAGTATTTTTGGGTATTTTGATACCACATTGGTTGGTATGAGTTGTCATACAAAGCAACGCAATGCAAGAAATACAAGGGCCTAAAAGGAACTAGTAATAGATGTGGAATCGATTATGACAAGAACATAAATAAAGTGCTATTGTGTTCATTGTCGTATCGAACCAACCAGTCAAGATTTATTTGAAGAACTTAATAATTTGTTATTTTGTTCTAGTCTTTTGTGGGAACAAATGAGATTGTTCAAACTATGATCATATTCCATAATTGATGGATATGTTAATATAAATCATGTTGGTAAAGTAAACATCTATAATACTAAATGCTAAACGTTGCAAGACGTTGAAGAGTTTCACTTAAATTGTGACACCACCATTTTAGTTCATATCGGAAAGGAAAACATGAAGGAACTCCATATTGATGGACTTCCGGGGTCATTTTATTGACGCTTGTGAGACCTCTTCCAAAAGATGACTAGAATTCCGTTCTTAGGCCAAAGTAGAATGGACGACTAATTTAGTGGATATTATACATATTGATGTATATAGTCCATTATGTGTAGTCATGTATGGTGGATTAATTTTTCCTTCATAAAATTATGTCGATGATTTAAGTAGATATGTGAGTATATCTATTTAAAGGGAACAGAGTTTGACGTTTTGAATTGGTTCAAAAGGTTGTTAATATGAAGTTAAAATCAATGTAACAACATAATCAAGTATTTATGATTGGATCATAAAGGATAAAGTTTGAGTTACAAGTTTAGCAAAACATCTGAGAAGTTGCAGAATTGTTCTACAACTTATACTTCTCGAATACCCCCACATTAGATTGGAGTATTCAAAAGACAAAATCAAACCCTGTTTGACATGGTAAGATTAATAAAATTGCCATTATAATTTTGTAGTTTATACATTAAGGACAACCGCTTGTACACTGAAAAGAGCACCATCATGATCCGTTGAAATTGACAACATATAAGATATGGTTTGGGTAATGACCCGAATTGTCATTTTTTCTTAAGTTTTGGTATGCATAGCATGTGTAAAATGTTTACAACCAAAATAGGATAAATATATGTTTATAAGGTTATCCCAAATAAAACATTGGGTATTTCTCCTATCACCGAACCAAAAAAAAAAACAAATGTTGTTTGTCAGAAAGGGTTGATTTCTCGAGAAAGTAGTTCTTGCGAAACAAGTGAGTGGGAGCACAATACAAACTCAACGAGGTTAGAGAATCTTCGTTATCATGTCAAGAGTAGCGCAGCACTGGAAGTTGTTCCGGGGTTTACTATTTTGACTAAGTAGAAGACACTACAAATGTTGTAGATACTTCAAATGAGTTTGCGAGCTGTACCAGAAAAGTCCAAAAACTTTGTACTTAGAACAACTTGTGGTTTAAGTGTAAAGTGTTGTTTTGACAACAAAAGGACCTGGACCTTATAAAGGAAGCAAATGATGGGCCCTGACTTCGTAAAATTGACTATGAGTCATTATATCCGCCATAGTATCCTTGTATGAATATCAAGTATGTGACTTGGTAGTCCTTTCGATAGGCATGATGCCTAACGATAGCAAAAGGGTCTATATAGTGACAAAGACATGGATTTTACATCCTTTGAAAGCTGTACTTATCGAAAAGTTGTTTTCGACGAAGTTCAAAGAGTTCACTACTACAATTTTTTGATCTTCCGTAGTGATGCTTAGTCTTTGCAGATAGTTCTAGCAAAGTTACATATTATGACATGGATGTTGAATAACAAAACCAATTCTCCTCTCGAGGAAGTTTGTTCAAGGATGTGTACTTGACACAGTCTGAGAGTTTTGTAAAATTCAAAAGGTTGCTAGAAAGGCATGCGCACTTCAATGGTTGAAGTGAGCATAACGAAGTTGAAATCTTTACCTTAAAGAAGTTATCAAAAGAGTTTGATTCCATCATGAACGATAAAGATGCTTGTAAAGTTACAAGAAACTAAGTGGGAGCGCTATGACATATTTCCAATACTTTATGTAGATGACATATGGTTGATTGGAAAATATGTATTTTAAATTAACACGGTTAATATTTTCGATTTCATATTGATGAAAGGCTTAGAAGATATTGGGCATCGATATCTATAAAAGATGGATTGACGCACCTGATATGATTGGAGCCAAATTACATAGATGAAATATTGAAGTAAGTCAATATGAAAATGACAAGAAGGAGTTCTTGTCACATGGAAAATAATTGAGCAAGATTCATGTGTTTTGACACATGGTGAGCATCATTGAAATTGAGATTTCTAAGTCATGTTTCCATGCTATGTACACAACCATATGAGTCCTATGCTATAAAATGTTATAGCAGGATAATTCATATGATGATTAGACAACAGTGGGAGAGATCCTTGTGTCATTTTAGAAATGCTAAGGATATGTTTTCCTATGTAGTAATGACAAAATATTAATTGTAATATGTTACACTAATAGTCTTGTCATTTATTCAAGAAATTTTATCTCAATTAAAATATGTGATGAAGGGTAGCACAATAGGATGGAAGAAAGTTCCATGCTGGATTTGAAAGAGTTTCAAAATTAAAATATTGTGACAGATACTACAACAAAGGCTAAAGTATATCGTTGTGTTAACAACTGATTATAAGCGTATTTTGTGTCAAGGAGTTCTTTATTGAACTTGGTGAATTTCCAAGAATGCTGAAACTATGAAGCTACATTTTCACAATGTTAGTAACATCAGTTTAAGCTGAGGAATTAAGGTATCACCGGAACTTGGTGAGTTTCCAAGAATGCTAACACTATGAAGCTACATTTTCACAATGTTAGTGACATCAGTTTAAGCTGAGGAATTAAGTTTTCACCTATTGACCATATATATACAAAGCCATCTCATTAGAGAATGAGTGATGCGTGTAGACGCAAAGAACATGCAAATACAATAGGACCTGAACAGTTCAGATCTTTTTGATGATGTTTACCTCATGCGAAGCATGGTAATAACACTGGTACGCCATATGTGTTAAAGTGCTTACAGACTAGATTATTGACTCTAGTGCAAGTGGGAGACTGAAGGGAATATGCCCGAGAGGCAATAATAAAATGGTTATTATCTTATTCCTTGTTTGTGATGAATGTTTATTTCTCATGCTAGAATTGTATTAACCGGAAACGTTGATACATGTGTGCTTAATAAACAAACAATGGTTCCTAGTAAAGCCTCTCTTTTAAACTAGCTCGTTGATTAATAGATGATCAAGGTTTCCTGATCATGAACATTGGATGTTATTAATAATGGGGTCATGTCATTAGAAGAATGATGTGATGAACATATACCCAAAGAAAATATAGCAATGCGATCAAGTCATTTAGTTTACATTGTTATATCAAACATACAAAGTAACTTATTCCTTAGACCATGAGATCATGTCAATCGCTGTTACCGGAAGAGTGCTTTGATGGCATCAAACATCACACCGTAACAGGGTGACTATAAAGGTGTCGTTAAGTATTCGGAAAGTATTAGTTGAGGATCATGGATCAAGAGTGGGATTTGTCCATCCAAATGACGGAGAGATATACTCTGGGCCCTCTCGGTGATATCACATCGAAACCGCTTGCAAGCACGTGATATGATCACAAGGATGTTATATCACGGGAACGAGAAAAGAGTACTTGTCGGTAACGAGATTGAACAAGGTATGGTTGATACCAATGATCGAATCTCGGACAAGTAAAATATCGCGAGACAAAGGGAATAGTTCACGGCGTTGTTGGTTCACACGATCACGAGAGTCATCGTTGAATATATAGGAGTCATCACGGATCTCCAGATCCCGCTGTTGATTATTGATCGGAGAGGAGTCTCGATCATGTCTATCTTATTCGCGAACCGTAGGGTGACACACTTAAGGTTCGATGACGCGTTTGAGAGGATACGGAATATCGAAGAATATTTTGGGCAGCACCGAAATTGTTTCGGGGAAAATTGAAATAGTTCAAGGGGTTTTTCGTCGAATGGTTGTTAATAGAATTAACAAATGATTCGAGGTGCTATATGCAAAAGTTTGTTAATAGAATTAACAAATGCTGAAATAAAGAAATAAAAAGGTTTTATTTATTTATTAAAAGAAAACCTTTGGATTTTCCAAGTGGGAAATAATGGGAAAGTGAGTGGAGGTGAGTGGAGTGTCCACTCACATGATGAGGGAAGAGGTGGGGGCACCCCCATGGGCTGGCCGCACCCCCCTTGGGCTGCCTCCCCCCTCTCCTATAAAAGGAGGGTGAGAGCTCTCCCTCCTTCACACACTTGGCCACTTCCCTTTCCCTCCACCCGCTGCTCCATTTCATGGTCTCCGGCTTGGCGAAGCCCTGACCGTGGGATTCTTCACCACCACCACGTCGTCGTGCTGCTGGAGTTCCGAGGGATCCTCTACTTCCGCGCCCCGCTGGAACGAGGGAACGGAGGTCGTCATCAACCGTACGTGTGACCGATCACGGATGCACCGCCGGATTGCGGTGCCATCTTCTCGCTATCGGGATCGGTGTGAGTACGACTACGCCAACAACGAGATTTGATCTCGTACCACTTTGAGTCTTCGAGGGTATGTGTTCTCCTTAACCCTCTTGTTGCTCGTTGCACTTCGTCTCCTAGATTAGATCTTGGCCTTTCGGGTGTCTCTCGCGTAGGAAATTTTTTGTTTTCTATGCTACGTTCCCCTTCATTCCTAGCTGTAGTTTTTGCTTGTGATAAATTTAGGCAATATATTGTTGATTCTAAAGTTACTATTCATAGTGATCATGCTGCTATTAAGTACCTAATGGAAAAGAAAGGTGCTAAGCCTAGGCTTATTAGATGGGTGCTTCTTGTACAGAAATTTTATTTACATATTGTGGATAGGAAGGGTGCTGAAAATCCTGTTGCTGATAATTTGTCTAGATTAAAAAATCTCCCTGATGACCCTCTTCCTGTTAATGATAGTTTTCCTAATGAACAGTTAGCTGCAATACAAGTAAGCTCTCAAGAGAGTCCATGGTATGCTGATTATGCTAACTTTATTGTTTCGAAGTATTTGCCACCTACCTTTACAACTCAGCAAAGAAAAAAAATTCTTCTATGCTTTGAGGCATTATTTCTGGGATGACGCACACTTATATAAAGAAGGTGTTGATGGTATTATGCGAAGATGTGTCCCTGAAAATGAACAACAGGAGATATTGAGAAAATGTCATAGTAGTGTTTATGGAGGACATCACGCTGGAGATAGAACTGCACATAAGGTTCTACAATCAGGTTTTTATTGGCCTACTCTCTATAAAGATGCTAGAAAATTTGTTTTATCTTGTGATCAATGTCAAAGGGTTGGAAATATTTCTAGACGTAATGAAATGCCTATGAATTATTCTCTTGTTATTGAACCGTTTGATTGTTGGGGTTTTGACTTATGGTTCCTTTCCCTCCTTCACAAGGCTATACACATATTCTTGTTGTTGTTGATTATGTTACTAAATGGGTAGAGGCTATACCTACTAAAACTGATGATGGTGAAACCTAATTAAAAATGATTAAAGACATTATTTTCCCTAGGTTTGGTGTACTTAGATATCTTATGACTGATGGGGGTTCTCATTTTATTCATGGTGGTTTTAGAAAAACCCTAGCTAAATATGATGTTAATCATAGAATTTCCTCACCCTATCATCCTCAAACTAGTGGGCAAGTAGATTATCAAATAGAGAAATCAAATCCATCTTGCAAAAGACTGTAAACAAATCTAGAAAAAAATGGGCTAAGAAATTAAATGATGCTCTGTGGGCTTATAGAACTGCTTACAAAAATCCCATGGGAAGGTGTCCTTATAAAATGGTTTATGGAAAAGCTTTTCACTTGACTTTAGAATTAGAACACAAAGCTTATGTGGCAGTGAAAGACCTAAATAGAGATTTTAAACTAGCTGGGGAGAAAATGTTGCTTGACTTAAGTTCTTTAGATGAACGGAAGAGTGAAGCA